>VZTB01010494.1:0-122370 GCA_013397245.1 Thryothorus ludovicianus
TCTCTGGTCAGCTGTATGTCTTTTTGGGTCTTGTTGTTGTTGTAATTATTATGCAAAATTTTCTTTGGTCTCTAAATGATCACACTGACACTTGCAGTAGAATAGCCTCTTGTATTTTCCTCTCCAATCAGCTGAGGAAAATAAACATGAGACACATTCCCTTACAGTGAAGGCATTTGTCTTTCATGGAGCTCTCTATCTCTTCCTTCACACCTCTGTGTGATTTCCTCTCTCTGTTGCTCTACCCAATGTGAATATACTCATTTAGCTATCTGTGCTCTCAGTGGAGGATTTGCTACTGAGGAATAAAACAGTCTTATCACAAGTGACTGAACTGAGCTTTTTCAAAGGATTCATCTGGAGTTCATTAGGTGAAAGGAACTCTATCAAGTTATTTTCTTTCTCTCAGAACTGAACCTGAGCAGATTATTTATTCCTTGATAGCAAGAATAGAGCACTAATTTGTGTGTGACTGTATCTTCTTGTGAGCATGATAGGAGGTAAAATTTTAAGCTGTAGTCCAGACATCATTGAATCCTTCTATTTTTGTGAACAACTGAGGTCTAATAATGAGACTCTTCTTTTGTTTTAATAAGTTAAATAAAGAACTTTGAAACAACTGTGTACCAGAACAAAGAACATGTGCATTACAGAATAGAAAAGTAACAGGAGCATATTCAGCAAGGAAGGCATTACAGGCATTATGGACTCTGTTAATGCTGCATATCCATTTCAAAGGCATCAGAATAAGGTATTCTTCAAGGTGTGGGGAATGTCAAGAAAAATAAGACAGTCCAGAGGATTACATAGGCACCTTCTGACTTCAATCTTTCTAAATATCAGACGGAGTGTAATAACTGTGCTCCTAATGTTCAAGGAATAAATTATTTCTTTATCTTAAAATGTGGCTGCTGGAGTCAAAGGACTCTGCTGGGCAAGAATGTGACTGAAGGAAGGTAGGTAATTCACTTGAGATAACTGAGTTGTGTAAAAGTGATTTAAGACGAAGCATGAAGAATATATGGCAGTAATCTTTGGTCATGCACTGCCCAGTAGTCAACATTCTCTTAGTCTCTTACAAGGTTTGCAGTTTATGAAAAACATTTAAGTGTTTCTGTTACACATTTTGGTTGCCATGTTAACTTGGCTTCCATCAGACTGCAACAAACCCAAAACACCTCCTTACATACTTGCTTTATGACATTTCATTAGAATGCCAATATAACAGTTTTATAGTAAATGTAGGATATGGCAGGAGACTAAAATAACACTATATTCTCTAAACACTTTAATCTAGGTTTAATAATTTTAAGGTTTTTAGACATTTGTAACTTAACCTGTGGGCATAATCTAGTAGTAACAGTTCTTGAGAGAAGTTATGAGCACTGTGCTCTGAGATTATAAGTGGCTCAAATAACATAGTGGTTCCAAGGGAAACTAAATCTTTTTAAAACCCCTCAAACATCAGTTTAAACTGTTAACTTTAATTTTATTTTAAATTCATGTTAGAGTAATTGCATCAAGCTGGGATTATGTGTGTTCTCTGATTCTGTCTTACAGCACTTCTGCCTCTTTAACCATTTCCTGTGTGGGTGATTCTTACTTGTTGTTTATTAATGGAGGTTTCTCTCTCCCAGGGTGTATTCAGTTAAAACGATATCTTACCGATGAGAGCTTTGCTGGAACATTATTGACAGCACATGTAATTTATGCATTATGAAGGGAAGCCGCTAGTGCTTAATGTATGTGAGGATAAATTTTATTTTTCAGAGGTTTTTAGTGTAAAAGTAGGTGTTCCATATAAAAAAAAATAGATTACCATTATTATGGAAAGAAATATTTCTCTTTTATATAGAAGAAGATTGCTACTTTTTACTGATTTGGATATATGTTCTTTTCAAATACCAAGTAAGAAGAACAAAAGCAGCATTTTTTACAAATTTTGCATGTGAAGATGGGTCCATGTTGTGGTACTTAATATGACACACCTCACAGGAATCAAAGATGGAGAAATTGTTGGGCAAGCACCTCTGAAAATCACACATCCTTTTTAGCCAAAATATTTGTAGCTTGGGGGAACTAGAATTATTTTGTGAATTACTGTAGACCTCAAAATAGTCTTAGGAAGAAAAACCCTAAACTTTATTACCTTTGTTTTATAGCAGAGGAAACTAAGAGACAGAAAGGCTAAAGTCAAAAATGCTACTGAAGAAGCCAACAGAGAATGTGGCTTCTTGTTGGAGCACTTTGAGCAAAACTCCCTTTTCAGAAAAGCAGAGGAGCCTACAGTGAAAGAAGCAAGAAGGCTGAGAACCTTATTTGGCTTATTTAGCAGAATAGGAGAAATCTAGCACCAGGAGTGTCTCCATCTCTGGAGAGGAAAGATAGGGCAAAGAATTAACACCAGTACTATGGTCTAGCACCAGGAACGCTGTTTGTGTGTGATGTACATAGTTAAGCTTTTGTCCCATTTTTTTAACAAGTCCAAACAGCTTTAATTCAACTTGATCTTACTCTGAGATGAATTAATACATTATATATGTTCTTCAAAACAATATAAAATACTGCTTAATGAACAGCTGAGGAAATAGGCAGGTTCCTGAAGAAACTTTTCAAAAAATCAGTCTGTCTTTTAAAGAAAGCAGAATATGACCTGCACTTCCTTCATCCCAAATTCACATACAATTTATATGCTTTTTTTACAATTCATTTAATGCCTTGTACATAGAATTTTGATGGTTTAGATTCCTCAAGCCCTAGAACTTCTAAACATTTTCCTCAGCTGCTGAGTTAAGACAATAAAGGATATATCATAAAAGCATGTTCACTGACCTTCCATGAATTCTGTTTCCCAGTACTGATGAACTATGATATTACTTCGTTTTTTATATATCCTGAGCAGCATTTCTAGCATTGTACCACCTTAACCATAAGGAATTTGTTTTTCTGTTGAGCCCTTAACCCCAGAAAAAAAGCCAAGTGACTTTATACATAAGTGACTAAGAAAATGCTGGGTTTTTTTTATAACTGCCTGGACTAGTAAAAATCCCCAAACATACACAGAGAAGACATTGGATTCTCTTGTCCTTTCAGGGAGTGACAGTCTCCCTCCATATCATAGCACCAATCTGAGGTTTATCAGCATCTTATTTCAAATGAAAAGTGCCATTTCAAAGACAAGAATGGGCTGTTCTGCTCAGGGAATTGGACATAAAACAGAGGGAAAATAAAAGCTTGGTGCCATAGAAAAAGTCAGTAGAGTGAACACTGATTTTTTTATGGGTTTCCAGGTTTTGGCTGCTGCCCTACTCCACCTGTAGATTAAGTCAACCTCTGACTTTAAACACAGTGCTCTTCTGAAGTTTTGTGCCTGTCCCAGATTATGAAGGGCAGAGATTACACAAATTATTTGGTGTGTGAGAACCCCATGCATTCTCCTCTTCCTCATTTATAACAGGAATCTGAATCACAATATTTCACTCCAGGAAGGAAGAACCTTTGCTCTGTGTGTGACTGAAGATTGATGCTCTTCCTAGCTTGCTTGATAAAAAGTTCTGGTTTGGGATATAGCCTGTGTAATAACTTGAAAAACCTGGGCTCTAAACCCTTCAAAAATATTTATAAAAATGGCTGAGAGTTGTGTATTTGTGCAGAAGACACATTTTACTCACATTATATGTATGGAAGCATTGGATAAACCCTGGGTGTCTTCAGGATTTATCTAAAAAGGTACCTTGGAGTTACAGCTGGATTTAAGAGTTTAATCTAACTGTTGTCTGGATTATTCATCACTTTTCTCCTCACAATTTCTCTTTGAACTTCCCCTCTTACTGGAATACCAGTATGTTACAAATAAGCATATCCCCAGCAGCTGGAAGTAAGTTAAAGAATACTCACCCTGTAGAATTTCAGGCCTTAATAAAGCCACTGACCCAAGAAATAGAAACCTATAAAATTTAGTGCTGGCGGGTGAAGAGCTTTTCACTGAACCTGTCTTCTTAGATCATGCATTTTGGCTGTGTTGTGTTTATACACTAACCATGACACAGTATATATGTATGGGCCATTCTCTATTCCAGATCCTTTCCAACCAGGTTGCAATAACATCAAAATTTGTCCCCACACCCCTCAGCCCTGGTGGATATACTAACTTTCATCCAAACACTCTAAACACCAAAAAAACACATCACTTTCTCTCTAGCACATGCACAGTTTTGTTGGGAGCTACTCTCCTGCCTGACGGAGAGAATTCACCTTGTAAACACTTTTACTGTCAAAGCTTGGCTTTTGAAGCTCTGCACAAACTCCTGTTAATGGCCTTTGACTCTGCTCCCACAGACAGACCTCCTCAGAATGTCCACGTCTTCATTGCCTCAGCAGAAACCTTCTGCCAGATACAGTCTGCTGAAGGCAATTGCTATTGTGAGGTAGGATGTGTGTCAGCACAAAAAGAAAGAGGATGGGAAGAAAGACCAAAACCAACAGCAGTCTGAAAAGCCCTAGAACTGAGGAGGAAATTTTTTTTCCTCCTTCTTCCTGCAACAAGCGAAGACTGAGAATCAAGTGACTATGTCTACCTAAATCCTATCTAAAGATTTTTGGGGTTTATAGTTTGATTCCAGCTTTATTAATTCCAAAAAGTATTTAAAAAAGGTTCTCACTTTGGAGTGCTTCTGTAGATAACCGAGACAGATACACAGCATCCTAGACAGGACGGCTGAGTATTGAGTCCAGCCTAAGCACTGGTGACCTACAGAAATAATGCCTAGAACCTGAAAGGGAAGATAATCTGAATCTATACTCAATGCAGTCACTTTTCTTTAAAAATAGATGGGAACAAGACAAACATCTTTTATTATATTCCTTGTTCCTGGGGTGCTGGTTCAGACCCACCCCAGCCTGAAGATATTTGGAACTTCTGCTCCCACCCTGAGTGAAAGTACCCAAAGATGCCAACAAAAGACAAAGTGTGTTACTCTTCTGTGCACACACACACACGGCAACACGAGTCTACCTCTGTACACTCATAAATGGTGCATAATCATGAAACCAGGTATTGGAACTACTCTCTGAGAACTGTGGAAAAGCATCCTTTTATTCTTTTTTTCCTAACATTTGTAAGAACTATTATCCTTTGACCTTAAATGGGACTAAACACAGCCCACAAGTGAATGGCATAAAACCAGGATGGCAGATATTTACACTGAATGAAGGGCTGGTGAAAGCTGCTCAGCCTAAGGCTCAGCTCCAAACCTCAGCCCTGGCTATGAAGAGTTTATCCATTCAGGCCGTTCTCACATGCCATGGGCACAGCAAGGCATTTCCCCTCCCTCTAATACCTTGTTTCCTTTCCTGTGATGTGGTCTTGGTGAAACTCTGGTCCCCACTGCTTTTGTAATGTGAGAAACACCTGTATCCTACAGCAGGGAACAGGACATAGGGATTAGCATCTCTTACTGAGAAAGCCTCTAACTCCACCCCACCAGGAAATGCCTACCTGCTCAAAAGGCAAAGGCATAACCAATGAACAGATGGCAGAGGAAGAAAATTGAACTTGGACATCTTTTCTTCCTTGTTATGAGGGATGGCAAAGAAGGTTAATAAGAGCCATTTGTCCTCCCACCCCAAACACACACCCTTTTCAAGAATGAATTCTACATGTTCTGCCCTTATACTTATTAGTTCAGTTTTCAATACAAATGAATGGTGTGATGATCCTTGCCAGAAAGAATCCCCCTTCAAAACATTAATCTTTAATAAAATTTTAAAGGCTCTGGAATATTCATGAATTATTTGGAAAAATCTGGTCAACAGAAGTCATCAAATAATAACTTTACCTTCACTTAACTTAATATGAATCAACAGATTTGGTGAGTCCAGGCCAAGTCTTAGCAGAAAGGATTGTGCACTGCAAAGGCTGCGCCCTACCACTGGGATAACTTGGCAAGGCTTGCTGGAAGCATCAGCAGAGGATTTATAGGTAAAATGAGGAGGGCTATCCTTTTTACCATCTTATATCCTGGAGGGCCAAAGGCCACGAGCAATATGAGAGATTCTGTGCCAAATATAGCAGGAGTGTGTTTGTGTGCAGCAGGTGCTAAAAGAATGGGCTTTAAAACAGGTTAGACGAATAGCACTCTGCAACTGATTCCCACTGATTCCAAGGCAGCTTACTCCAGAGGCAAACTTCTACACTGCAGATTCTAAAAGCAGATAAGACAGTGCCATTCCCTTTTCCTTTTCACATTTCCTCCCCAGAAAACAGAATTATTTCTTTTATTATTACTAGTGACTACCAGTGATCACTCTCTTGGTCACTGAAGTTAAGAAAGAAAACAACCAATTAAATAGAAACTGAAAAAAAAATCTTTTTACTAGTTTCTCTTTTTTAGATTGTACTTAGTCCTATACATATACCAGAGTGGAAAACCCTCAGTATAATTCACTTGTGACTTCCCTGATAAAGTCATAGAGACTGAAGTATAACTGAATTGCAGAAGATGGTTTTGAACTAAACCTTCAGCCTGTCAGTCAAACCCAGGCTATGTAAATTACACAAAAATAATATCTGAGAAGTAACATTTAGCTAAAAATTTTAACTCTTTTTTTTGGTCATTATTTTTGATAAGAATGTCTTAGAGACTGAAATTCTGTTTTCATGGAAATCTGGGGAAAGTAGAGGTCCTATGAAAATTTTTACAGCTTACATGTGCGTGTTGAGAGCTCTAACACAATGTGTTGAGTCAAAGTAGAAAAATAATATATGATCAGAAAATAAATTTGGCAATTTATTGCCAAATAAAAAACTTAATACGCTATCCATCAAATGATATAAAATAAAGCCATATTAGGAAGAGCTTCTATTCAGAATCCATAAGTGTCATGAAGTGTGAAAGACAAAAATTTCATCTGATCTGAAAAGTTAAACTCAGTCAATTATTCCCAAGCATCTCCTTTAGCAATGCAGGGGGTGGGCTAAGTCTAGAAATAGTTGACTTTAACACTGGCTTTAAAATCTAAAGTAAGAACAACAAAAAAAATACAATTACAAGCTTTATTTAAAAAATAAATATAAAGGGAAGATCTTTGACAAAGACAAAAAAGGTGGAAAGGATACTATAGTCATCTTAGACAGGAAGTCAGGATTGTATGGTCACTGGAAATCAATACTGTTAGTTCCTGTGAGAAGTAGATGAAAAATATCTAAAACCAACCACAACTACAAACATCTGGATGCTCAGCTGCCCTGTTGGATGAGAGGAAGCAGGTGCAGTTGTCCTCTTGGTTTGAATTAGCCTTACACTGCTGATGGCAGACATTCCTGGAAGGATAACAGCCCCCAGATGGAAACATGACCAGTCCCAATGCTGTGGACAGGATTGTCTGGATTTGGTGGAAGAAATGGTTCTTGGGTACAGTCAGCCACAATAAGGATCTCATCTTCGAAAGTCATAACCTTTTCCATACCCTATTTCCTCAGTAAACACTTTCCCTTGAGCCAAGAGAGAGATGAGAGAACCTCAAGCAGATGGAAAAGGAAGAGGAAAGACACTCAGCTGACCTGCACAAAGCAAGGCTGCAAGAACTGAGGTGTGTACAGACAGGATGTATCTGTTCAAAGAGAAGATTTGTAACCAATATTATTCACTTCAACTGAGTTGGAAAAATACCTAAATTGTACAACTGTCCTGTTTGTGAATAGCATGGTCTTACTTCAAAGAGGGCTGTATTTCAGACAGTTTGTTAATCAAGTTTATTTGTATGGATGAAAGAGACTATAGACGCAAACATTTCATAAAATTATATCTTGGGTACCAAGTACCTTTGACACTTAAATTGCTGTAGAAGCCACCATTAAGACCACTAATTCAAAATGAAGGAGATGCAGAGAAAGTTCATCAAAAGGAAATTGGACATGAAGCATACATCTCTCTGAACAGGATGTGTTTACCTTAGGATACAAAAGCCAAGGAAAAAGAACATCAATGAAGACAAACAGTTTAAATTAGCACAAAACATATGGGCATAATAAACTACCCACGAGAGGTAAATTGTGGGATTTTAGAACCTGAAATGGCTTTCTAATAGGGATAAAAATATGAAGAAACACACAAAATAATTCTCAGGAATTTTACAATTATGAGTAAGAAATCCATATGAACACAATTGTGCTGGTTTTGACTGGGACAGAGCGAATTTTCTTCACAGCAGCTAGCATGGATCTGTGTTTTGCATTTGTGCTGGAAATGCTGTTGATAGGGCAGGGAGGTTTTCATTATTGCAAAGCAGCTCCTAAACAGAGTCAAGGTCCTCAGCCCACCCCACCAGGGAGGAGGCTGGGTGGGCACAGGGAGCTGGGAGTGGACACAGCTGTGACGACAGACTCCAACAGACCCGAGGGATGCCCCATATTATATGGCGTCATGCTCAACATAAAAAGTAGACGGGGAAAATAGTAAGAGGGGGAACATTCAGAGTGATGACATTTTGTTTTCCCAATCACCATCAAGTGTGATGGAGCCCAGCTTTCCTGGGAAGAGGTGACCACCTGCTTCCCCCTGGGACCTGGGGAAATTGTTTTCCAAATCCTTGTTTTACTTTGCTGATGCAATTTGTTGTTAGTGAGGCTTTTAGTTTACCTAATAAACTGTCTTTATCGCAATCCAAGAGTTTTCCCAGTTTTACCCTTCCACTTTGTCCACCCATTCTACTGACAGGAAATGAGTGAGTGGCTGAGTTGCTGGCTGGAGCTATGTTGTAACAAAAATACGCAACTGGATGTCCAGAGATCAGAGACCAAACCACCCTGATTCAGGAAAACCCTTCAAGTTCAGTTTCTAGCCTTAATTTTTTCCTGATCCTAAAGGTCTGAGTTGTACCTTTAAGTTATTTTCCTTCTGTAAGGATTATGCTAAGAGTCAAGACCCAGAAGGCATTCTCTGCAGTTTCTGAAGGACATCATGAAATGTAAGTGTAGGCTTCTCTCTTGGATAGCTATTCACAGGTGAGAAAAGCAGCATTATCTGGTTTCAGCTTTGCCCTTCTTCTTAGGGAGGAGATGGTGACCACAAGGATTAACTAGTTAGAAGTCATGACGTCTGAGCAGAGAACAGCTGTTGTGGAAGATGTGAGGTTCAATTATGAGGCTTCACTCCTACCCAGGACACTCTAAGGCATACATAATGTCTTGGCTGTTTTCCATCAGAGCCAGAAAGAGCAGAGCAAGTTGTAAGTCAGAAGTCCATGACTCTTTTCCTGCCCTAAATCTGCCCCCAAAGAGAGGCCAGCAGTTTAGAAACTTACCACTGCTTTATGTGAGCGTTTGTGAAAACATTCACAATTTAGGAAGTAATTTTGGCAAGCTGACAATTCTAAGCAAATGCTCCCCGAATTGCATAAAAATTGCATTGTGACTAAACTAAGAGAGAATATAACAGTAGCTGAGGCAAGGCCAAACTGAAGGAAATGCAGATAGCCAGCAACTATTTTCCCCTCCATGAAATATGATATCTAATATTTTTCTTTACGTGATCTCTGGCAGTTAACTGAACATTTTTACCCACCTTTTACAGATGAATATACCAGAGCAGAGAATTGATCAAGTGCTTTGAACAAAGCTATAGATAAATTTGGTAGAAGCTATTGATCTAATTCCATGCCTCTTCCTTCATAGTCACTTTTGCCCCTTTTGGCCTTTTCTCAGGTAGAAAAGTGTGGGTTTGGTATTCACACCCACCATTACACCAGGGACATCCTCTCCTTGTTACTCCACTTGAATTTGTTTATTCTGCCACTTTTCTCTGATCATCCTTATTATCAGACACTGAGCCAAAATTATTTTGGAGTTGTGAGAGACTGAATTGTTAATGGTTAATTACTCAAAGCAATTGCCCATTTTTAATTATTTTAGATCTTCTAGACAATATTTCTATCTTAAGTTCTCAGTATTATGCTTACATTTTGTTATATACATTTTTTTTTTTATATTTCCACTATTCCTGCTTTCTACATTTTTTTAACTTCAGCATCTTTGTAACTTTTGTTATGTAGAGTATTGAATTTAAATTCAAATACAACATAAATTTATGGGTTTAAGTCTCACCTGTTTCTCTATTACTCTCTTCCATTTTGGAAAGATACCCATGTTTTATTTTCCTTCTCCACTCTTAGCTGTATTGATAAATTAATTTCTACACATTGCTGCATGTCAATCTCACACTGACTGCTCTCCCCTTCCATGGGACACTTGGTCACTGCATTTGGATGAACCCAGCCTTCAGTGTCTCTCCCTTGCTGTGTCCAGAACCTGCTGGCTGTGGGGTTTTCTCCTGTGGCTTGCGCATTCAGAATCCTCATCAAGAGATTGTAAACTCAGTCTTAGTTCTGAAGTGTGTTCACATTGTATTTTGGTTTATTGTGTAATGGTGTACCCAAATTAGATTGGAATCAATGGGATCTGTCGTTTGATTTAGCTGACTGTAGAGCAGACAGTAATGAAAAAAAGCAACATTGTATACCTGACTTATTCAATTGACAAAAAATTCTGTTATCGCTACTAAATAATCTAGAGTTGTTTACTAAAATGTCACCATAACAGAAATTTAGATGGTGAGCTCTAGCATTGAGAGGTGCTCCCTTTCCCATTACAAGAATGAGAACTTTCTAATATATTTCTAATGAGATGTCAAAAATCTCCAGTTACTGTTTAGTAACAGTAAATAAAAGTAGTAACAGCAAATAAAAGACCCTGTGGCAACACAAATATCACAAAAGAAACCCACAAAGATTTCTGATGTAATCATAAGGGAAACAAAGAGGATATATATGTTTTAAAATGCATTTAACATAACTCACTTGTACAAAAATATTTAAGCCTCAAGAGACTATTATTCATATTGAAATATTTGACCCGTAGTATTTTCAAACATCAGTGCCACATGGAGATTTCAAATGAAAATTATATTTTGCTTTAAGACGGAAGGTCCCAAAATGAAGGCTTTGACTGGCGAGAGGCTGGACTGTGGATTATTTCAGCTGTGAGCTGGTGAATTCCGAGTTCAGCAAACGCCGAGGGAAGGGCAGCGCGGGGAGGCGTTCGGCCAGCAGGTGGCGAGTTTTCTTCAGGATTGCGCTCCAAGAGAGATTTTCATGGTCCTGCCTGCTCAGTGATGCCCTGACTGTACTATTCCTGCAGATTTTAACCCAAAAGCCTACCTCAAAATAACCTTAAAGGCCTGACCTCAAACCACGAATAGCAGGAAGTTCTCAGTTAGGGTTGAAACTCTGTCACTGCTTAATCTTCCCCTTGGGCCAGTGTATTGCAGCTTATTTGGTATTTAGGATCACCTGATGGCACAAAGCCCCCCCTGTTAGGTGACCTTTAACACTTCAACATGACTGCGTATGACAGAAAATTGTCTTTCCAACTTGACTCTTAACTTCCTTTGCTTTTGTGACTTTTAGTTGGCCCCTCAACTTTATTTCCATATCATTTCAAAGGGAAGTTATATCCTTTCTGAAAGTTAACACTAAAAAAGAACAAAAAACCCTACCAAAAAAAACCCAAAAAACCTAAAAATCCTCTTTTTTTTTCTATAGTTCTGCTATATATTTAGAAACTGCTAAAAACAGGAAAACCATTGTGAGCAATTATACAACTAAAATTCTGATTTCTTATATATTATCCTAAATAAACATAATTTTAGGGTTGTTCCAAATAATAAAATTCTCACCAGATCAATATTTCTATGTACTTTAGCCAGGCACTAGTCCTGTATTATTAAAAACAACATTTTGTGTTAAAATAACACCTTTCCACTGAGTATTAGCCAAGAAATTGGATCTGCAGTGACACAATACTACAGTTGTTAGATATTAATGTCACTGAAGTCAGTCATAAAAAAATCATATATTTTTCTGTGGGAGAAAGAATACTTGAACTCCATGGCTGCTTCAGTGTCATGCAGTCAGGTCAGCAGTGTACATATGGCTAAGGACCAACCGGCCTCTGGCAGTCATCATATTACAGAAGAGACAGGGTACAGATGTGGTTTAGAGGACCAAAGATTGTTGCAATTGAATTTAAAATGCCCTTGTCCCGTGTAGAGAATTGGCCATTGTGTCTGCCAGCAACACTGGACAATGAGCTCACAGCCAAGGGAATGGGCAGTGGAGTTGGGACCAGCAGCTATGGACACACATTTTTGGAGCAGGGAAGGTGACCCCAGTGCATGAACCTCTCAGTCCTGTAGTGAATTTCCATCACTCTACAGCACATGAAGTACTGTACTGGAAGATTCAAGTATTTGCTGAAAGAGTGAAGAACCCAAACCTGTTTTTAAAGTTGACTCCCATAGGCTGCTGAGCCAGGTTCTGCCCGCCCTGGATGTCTTGCCAAGGTTCAAACTCGGGATATTTAAAACACCACCCACATTTCTGAGCTGTAGGCTGTGATTCTACAGATGTGACCCAGCAGATCTGCCCTTGGATCCTGTCCAAGACTGTGGAGTGGGTTTGCACAAGATCTTCCCAGTCTTCAGCACTGCTTCTCACTGTTGCAGTGCCAGAAAGGCATGGCAGCTGTTGTGTCAAAGGCATAAAAAATTCAGAGTTCAAAGCTCACAGACAGAGTTCTGTGGCACAAATGATGGTCCAATCACCCCTCATGCTACTGTACATGGATTGGATGTACCTTTGGGCTCCAATGTCCAGTCTGTTGGGATGAGGGAGTAGGAGTATTGGCAATTGACTGAACTCAGAGTCTTGTTCATTACATACCCCTGTAGTGGACAAAGCCAAAACAAGATCTCAATTAATTAGGATATAAATTGTGGAGTCCTGCCAATTGCTATCTCGAGTCCTGCTAATCCCAAAGGAGATGCTGAACTGCTGCCATGAAATGTTGCTCTAATTAAGTCCTAGGAAAAGCTTTTCTAACCACTTCTGGCGCAGAAAATGTTTTATTTTTTTCATTTGTAACACACTTGTTGTCACATAGGTGTATGACCTATCAACTACTGCAGATATATACTTCATTAAGTTCTGAAGATAAAGCCTGATAAAAATGTAGAAATAGAAAAGAATTATACCCATCCCCTCACCTTCAGGCTATGAATTGAGATACCTGAAACAAGGACCATTGTGTCTGTGTATGTGCCAGCATATGATCAATGAAAAAAAAAAAGGTTTCTCTAATATGATCTCAACAGGATGTGCTCTGCTTTCAGGAAGTGCTGGATCCACTGGGGGTTACTAGCCAATGTCACTGTGATGAAACCACTCCATGGAGGATAAATCTTGCAGAATTCTGATTCCAGTCCTGTGATTGACAGATTTGGTAAACAAATGTTGCCTTCATTCACTGAAAGTTATGGAGTCCTCTCTCAAATGTTAGCAATAGTAAACATAAGCCTTAGCAAGTTATATTAAAAAAAATTTAAAAATATAAATGTCACTGATATTCCTTGATTCAATATACATATCCTCCTACTTCCATTGTGCATCCTGTAATGCTGTCTGTGTTAATCTCGCTCTGTACCTAAATATACATACAAAGGTTCTTCCCTTTTTTAGTGTGTATGTATTTATATGTGTAAACATGTAACTCTAATTTCATATATATCTTTTGGTACTACCTGGAAGTAACTCTTTGAAGTCTAAGAGATTGCTCTTGGTGATCCTGTTTGCCAGATCTGGATAGGTTGAAGGATACCCCTACTGAGTTCCAGGTTAGCAAAAGTGAATATTTTATAGCAGTAGAGAAAGGATTTCCCTTTCAAACATGTGGTGTAGACATAATCCACAGCAAAATGATGTGATGTCCAGGCTTTGCTGGCATTCTACTTCAGTGTCCCAATTCACACCGGTCTTTGTCTCACAGGCCCCTTTGGAACTCATGTCACCAAAGCCTTCAGTTCCTCTGGGATCATTAAATCCTTACTCAATTTGCAGCAGATATGGGAATTGTATGTGAGCAAATGTAATGTACACAAATCATTCCAGCCACCCTTGTATTAAATGAACTTTTTTAAGAAGTTGGTTTTGAACTGATAGAACATAATGGTTTCAAGGGAACCATATAGCCATTACAATCCATCATATAAATGAATACTTAGGGACACCTAAATCCAAAGATTATTTGACTGTTGTACATATACTTGCTTAGAGGAGGCTGGAGGATAGACCCCTCATCTGTACTATTACAAAATTTTTCTTAAAAATGAGTACATGCTAAAACTTTCTCAGATTTCCAAAATGATCAGTTCATTTTGAATCAGTGACCCACAGCATCAAATTACATTTTGGATGTATTACTAATAAATTATTGGTTTAGAAAAGTAAAGCATTTCAGAATGATAAAGAGTATTTTACACAACCAGTTCTGATTGCAGACTCTGGTTTCTCTATAACCTGGTGGTTTTTCATGTGTTATTAATTACTGTGTACTGTACTCCTCTAACAACTATGGCAGATACTGTAAAGCTGAGGAAAAGCAAGTGACATAAAATACAAAAATGTTCTGCAAACCCTGCTTTTGCTTCCTTTTGTTGCTCTCTCGCAATGTAAAAACAGATAAATGGTTTCCTCTTTCAAATACAACAAAAAGAAATGACTCCTGGGAGGAGCCCTAGGATGCCAAGTTTGAGCCTGGATTGAATTTTTATGACCACTGTAAAAACTCCTGAAAATAGGAAATTATAATGGAAATGCTGACTCTCACTGCACCAGTGTGAGCTGCACCACCACGGCATTATTAGTGATCTAAAGGGGCTGGAAGTTAAAGTGGAATCATTTACACAACCGACTTCACACCAGTTTGCAAACAAGGGGTGTGTGGGGCGCGGGACTGGTGGGGGTGGGGGGGCAGATCTTGCCCTTAATTAGTTGCTTGCAAAATCCATTGTGATTCTTGAAGAAGACAAATCCCCTATCGCCCTGTTCCGTGCTCTGGATTTTCTTTCCTACTCCGCAGAAGTTGCTGGCAGAGGGCTGTCCCCGCCGGCTGCGCAGGGCGCGGGGGGGCCAATCGGGACTTGCGCGCCCGCGGATCTCTCTCCCGGCGCAGTAACTCTAGAGAAGGGCGGCAATAACGCTAAAGCGCAGGGTTACATCTCAGCATCGCAATCAAGCAAAATCGATTTCCCCCTTGTTAACAAAATGGACACGTTCCAAAGTTTGTCTTTTATTTTCAGGGAGCCCTAGAAGTTTGAAAAACACTCAAAGAAGTCCAAAGTTGGCAGAACAGCGTTATATCCATCTCTGCACCAATTTTCTTTTTGAGGGATGGAGGCGGGATTTGCTATTTGAAGAGCGTTTACTCGCACCACGGGAGCAGTTTCCACCCGCGTTGTTTACCGCTATTCTTCCCTTTCTTGTCATTAGCAGCTATTAAAATACTAAGGCTACGTGGAACTTGAGGAGCGAACTGTGGTGGGGAGCGGGGGATCAGTTTGGGAAAGGAGGTGCGGGAGCGCCCGCGCTGCCTCCGGGCCCTGTCCCGCGCCCACCGCCTCCCGCAGTCCCCGGCCACGCTCCGCGCTCGGCCCCCGGCGGCTCGTGCCCTTTCCTGCCCTTTCTGACTCTCCCTTTTCATCTCAGTCCGGGCCATCCCAGGGAGGGCAGAGTCCACACACTCTAATCCTTCACCGCGACCATCAGCAAAATCGGAGGAAGGCGAGAAACCAGACAAAGCGAAGAAAAGCAGAATATATATACACACACATTTATATATATGTATCCCGGGTGCCACAGATAAGGGGGGCGTTACACCTTGCCCTGGGAGGCGTGAGGACAAGGAGGGGAATGCTGAGTGCACTTGTGCCTGCTCTCCCCTGCGTGTCTGCTGCCGGGGCTGCTCCATCCTCCCGGTGAAGCTCCGGGAGCGAAGAAGCTTTGGAACGAGGGCTGCCGGCTGCTCAGTCCCGCTCCCTTTCCCGCTTCCTTCCCCCGGGAGCGTCGGGGGCTGCAGGGCTGCCGAGCGGAGGTGGCTTTGCCCAGCCGTCTCCATCCGCGGACCCTGTGTTCGCCAGATTCAGGGGCGATGGAGCCCCTGGGCTCGCCGAGCGCACGAACCTCCCGCTGCTCCGCCGGAGCCGCTGCTCCCCGCAGCCCCAGCGGCGGATGATGCTTTGCGAGTAGCACAGTTGTTTCTTCTCAGTAAAAGAATTTTTAAGGGACAAGCACAGCTCCCCGATGGGCAGAAAGTCCCACGGAAGCAAAAGGAAGCTTAATCCTGTCCATGTCTATGGAATGGGGCTGGGAATCGTTTCTCTTGCAAAGATTAAGTGGGTGAAGCTGGGTATCCCAGCTGCAGTAAGGAGGAGGGACAGCAGTCAGGCTGTGTAGCCCTCTCCCAGCAGGCGGGTAGGTGCACCCAGGGGTCGCGGCATCCAGAGGAGTGTGAACCAGAGGAGGCGCGATCCCCAGCGCCCACAGAGCGCAGGGTTAGCCCTTGAACCCAGAACTCGTTAGAGAGGAGGTTGCAAGCGCAACAGGCTGCCCACGGGAGGGACGGGGAAATGCCCTCAGATGTTCTCCCCGTGCCCCCTGAGTCTGCTCTGCAAGGGTCACCAAGCCGCTCCCCCCGATTCGGGCGCCAGCACCGGCACCGACGGCACCGGGGCGAGGCGGCAGCGCCCGACGGCGACTCCGGCTCTGCGGGAGCGCGGCGGAGAGGCAGCCCCGGTGTGCTGGGCGCCGGGCGGTGCCCGGGATGCTGCTCCCCGAAAACGGAGGGCGGCGAACTGGGGGCCTTTGACTTGCAGATACATGGGACAGGATAGGGACGGGGATAATTTTGGGACAGGCATACAGGTGGGAAATCGAATGGGGGTGCCGGTCTCCCCAGTCATCCCACAGGTTTCTCTTGAAACCAATTGGGTTTCGCTGTCAAGTCTAAATCCTACAAACTGCTATGGGAGCAGATGCCTTCACTTTTCACAATTCTCTTGAAGTCGTAACATTCCTAATCGACAGCAGATCTTCGCTGTGAAAAAGTGCAGCATATTCCCTGCGTGTCAGAGTGGTTTTGTTCCCCTTTCCCGGTATTAGGTTCCCCACCGCTGCAAGTTGACATAATGCAAATTAGCAAGGGACATCATAAAAATCCATTCAAGAATAAAGGTTTTGGAACAACATACGCTTCATAACTTAAACACCAGATATTTAAAACAAATGCATTTAACAAGACAGTTAACCTGAAACTTCAGTTCTATCGCCAGTGAGTTGACAAGTCCAAATATTTTTATTTTTTAACAAATACATAAATATCAGACGACACATTATCCAGGCAGCTTTCAGCTACAGCTTCCAGGAATACTCTAGAATAGAATGATATTTCAACAACCTGCTTTGATTATAAACCATTTTCGCGTGGGAATAATTTTTTTTGTGTCTCCCTCCCCCGTAGACAATGAGATCATTTACTGCCACCCATTTCGATGTTTAGGTATTTATTTCAGAATGATGGGGTTTGTATGTGGGAGTGCATGGTTTTTATTTTGTTCTCTCAAAGGCAGCACGTGCAGGTATCATAGCTGGTTTTGTGTTTACCGTCTTAGCTAATCCGCTATTTCTGTGAAGAGAATTGCGATTTTTGTTTTATTAGTGCATGCACCCACCCTCATCTATAAGGAGATTTTTCCTATGGGAAAAGACACATCTCCAGTTAGAAGAGCCTGTCTGCTGTCTGTATCTTGGTCTGAGGACACTTGGGAACCTTACATTCGTGTTCAGACAACTGCAGTTAAACTATATTTTGAAATGCAAACTTATTCAGAGAAGTCAGCTTGCAGCAGCGGGCACAGAATCACATTTCGGCCGGAATGAAAATACGAGGTTTAGGAGTTTGGGTTTTGAGGGTTTTCCTTTTTTGCGCTTTTTTTTTTTTTTTTTTTTTTTTCTTTTTCGGTTGGGGTTTTGTGGGGTTTTCTTTTGGGTTTTGGGGGTTTTTGCGTATGTGTGGGTATAATAAAGAAAGAGAGAAAATAACAGCATGAAAAGCGAGAACTGAACTGAAGAAGAACTGAGAACGTCTTTGCTTCGCCCCTGCCTCATAAAAATGCCACTCGTTTACAAAGAAAGGGAACAAAAATCTCTTCTCTTGCCTGGAGCAGAGTGCAATGCTGGACCCCAAATCGTTCATAAAAATAGATAGGATTTGAGGCTGAAATTTTAGAGCTAGTCTTGCTTTGTTACGCTACTGTCACATTCATGAACACTTATTCTGCAGGATGATAACGTAGTGTTTTCTTGCTGTTTTGTTGCTTTGGGTTTTATTTGCTTGTTTTTCCTTCGGAGATGGTAAAAAAAAAAAAAAAAGGTATAATACCAGGAGTGTCATGAACAATAAAAAGACACATGCGTATCCTTTAATACGGTACCGTGTTATCCTGACGGATCTGTCTTCACTCGCGTATTATATTACCCTGGCTTCTCGGGACAATGTAATACACCCAAGCAATTTTTCCCCCTTCACGGATCTAAAGGAGTGAGAATGGATGGATGAATAGAAAAACAAATAACCGATGAGATTACGGCCTCAGGATTAATTATAAAGCACGTTTAACCTTTTTCTTTCGAGGGTTATTTTGCTTTTCCTGTGTTGCCCGGGCAGTCGCCCCCGGACGTAAGCAAAACTTTGCGGCTCCCTATCCGCGGGGAATCCGCGGAGTTTCACACGCCTTGGAACCCCTCCGGGGCGCGGGGAGAGACCCTCCCGGCCCCAGGGAGGAAGGACAGGAGGAGGACAGCGGCGCTGGGGAGGAAAGTGGGGATCAGGCGGGATAATGGGACGGGCGCAGGAAGCGTCCTCGCGGGGGTGGACCCCTCACAGGTAAGCGACTCCCGGGAACCTCTCTGAGGATCTTCTCAGAGAGGCAGAACAACATGAGATCACTAAAACCATCCAGCAGGAGCAGACCCCTCCCTTCATCATGCCCCCACTCTTTTCATGCTTTCTGCCTTTGTCCCCCTCCTGCCCTCAGGGCAGGTCCCGGTGAGTCCCGTCCCGCGGCTCTGCTCGGCGGAGAGGGGGCGCAGCGCGGCGGCCGGGAGCGGCGCGGTCCGGCGCGGTCCGGCGCGGTTCGGGGAGGTTCGGCTCGGTTCTCAGCCGTGAGGTGCAGAAGGGAGAGCGGGGCCGGACCGGCGCAGGCAGCGCGGCCGCGCAGCGGTGCCGGGGGAGCGCCCGTCCGCCGCGGAGCCGAGCGGGGAAGCCCCGGGAGGACGCTCAGCCTCGGGGGCCGAGAGCAGCGGGCCCTGGGGAGATGCTCCGGGGGAGGCTGCGGGAGCGGGGCGGGGGGAAGAGATGAGAGGTTTGCAGGCTGCGAGCCCCGAGCTGCTGCGCCTCCGGGAGAAGCGGGTTGAAAAGTTGGTTCTTCTCAGCCAGAAACTTTCTCCGTGCGTGCGCATGCCCGGAGTGCGGTGGGAGGTTGAGGGGGGAGCTGGGAGGGGGGGTTGAAATAAGGAGGAGGCAGGAGGGAAGGGATCGGTTCAGTCTGAGCGCGACTGCTCCCGGGCGCGTTCGCACTCCAGCGCACGCAGCCGGCTCCGGGAGCAGGAGCAGGGACAGCACCTCCGGCCGCAGCACCTGGACACCTGGCCCCGCTCGGATCTGCCTGTACCCGCTGGAGGAGCAGTGGGGTGGGTGGGGTGAGCTGTGCCCCCCAGGGCCAGCACAGACACAGACCTAGCCCGACCTCCTTTTTTGTTTTACTTTATTTTTTTAATTTTTATTTTTATTTTTTTTACTTTTTTTCCCCCTATTTTTTTTTTCATTATTTTATTTTACCAGCTCCAATTTAGCCCGGGATCTTTTAACTGCTGCCAGCGGTGGAGCACAGATCGGGATTAGGTAAATAAAAAGAACAACTCATTCTGTTTGGTTTTTGTTTTGCCAAGCCTCGGGTGTTGGGGATATCGATTCAAACACTTCCTTTACTCTATCTCCTTTCTTTCTTTGCCCCCATCCCCTCCCACTATCCTCTGGATGGTGCAGAAGCGTGGAAATTGTGTTTCACGTGAGGAGGACTGTTCTCTTTGGGGTGGGCGGAGGGCTGGGGTAAGCCTTCACATGGGTCTCGGATATTTTGATGCTATTTAAAGATTTGTCCTCCCCTTTCAAAGTTGTCTCTCCCCCCTTGTGGAGAAGAAGTGTTTCTAACCCGAGCTAAAAATGACATATACGAGCAAAACAGAAGTCTGCATGTCCTTTACGGCCTTGAACTTCAGCTTTTCTCCTTTCTGCTATTGGCTTTTCTTCCCTCTTCTTTCTCTTATTTCTTTAATTCTGTGAGGTTCCTTTTTTTTTTTTTTCCTTTCTTTTTTTTTCTTTTCTTTTTCTTGCAACTCCGGTGTTTTAGGATCGAAAAGACCTCTCTTTCTTCCCAAGGCCATAACAGAAATGAGCCTGATGTTTATATTTGTCTGAGTGGATCGAAACAAGTTCACTTCGGGAGAGACTAAGCTTCTCTCGAGGCCGAGCCTGTAAAGTGACAGCGCAAAGCTGAGGATTAGGGTGCCGTTGTTGTAGTTTGCTTTCGGGAGGGAAACTATAAAATCAGAGCATTTTAGAGACTATCATAGCGCTGGAGGAATTGTTCGATAAATCGCGAGCGGGGGAGGAGGGTCCCGGACAGGTGCACAGTAGGTCCAGTTCAGTAAGTCCGGAGGGAGCTGAGAAGGAGGCCCGAGCCTTAAGGCAGCGCTGGGCCCGGGGCTGCAGCTCCGGCTGCGGGCGGCCGTGCCCTGGCTGTCCCCGGGGCTGTCACCGCAAAGCCTTGCCCCTGCCCGCGGCTGTGAGTCTGTGACCGTGGGAAGCGAGGAGAACAGAGGCAACAAATCCTCCCTTCTGCCGGGAGAGAGGAAGGGCGATTTATTCCTGTGCAGGGGAGGCACGGGGCATTTCTCTAGGGAGAAAGCGAGGATGAATCTTGTGCTGGGGAGATTTCCAACTCCCGAGGGGATTGCAAAAGCACACACACAATACACCCAAAACTACCTAAAAACTCCTGCGGGGAGAAGGTGGAGGAACTTGGCCCCTGCGTCCGTCCCGCGGCACCGACCCCCGCCCGCCGTGGGGCCGCGCTCCCGCCCGTGGCCGCTGTCCCTCCAGGGGCCGAACCCGGGGTTCTTTCGCTGTTTCGGATAAAGGCTGCCCCGGGCAGTGCAGGCACCCCTGGTGCACTCGGCCCCAGGTTATTTATTTATTTATTATTATTTTTTGAGGAACTAAAGCCCATCTCATTGACCCGCGCTCGCAGTGGTGGTCTGGGGAGACTTGTCAACACCGATTTCGTGATAAAATGTGAATGATGATTTTATAAGGATTGAGCGGAGATATCCAAGGCACGCGCTGACTGAGTCCTTCCAGTCCTCATTAATGTTACCAATTAACTCTTTCACGCTCAATTAGCCCCAAATAAACCTGCTTTAATAGATTCTGCACACTTCATTAATACTTTGAATAAATCTACGCTGAACAATGCATTTTATTCCTCAAGAGCACCACGCTCAAATAATGCAGACCGAAAGGGCAGTTTTATTCCCTTTCCACATAGTTTCCCAAACACAGATAACTTGTAAGCTCCATTTCCTCACTTTAACTTTGGGAAGCGAAGTTTTCTTCCCCTCAAAGGAGACAAAATAAATAGCCGACCTGGTGGCAAAATGCCGATGCATCCAGCCGAAAGGACTTGAAAAAATTCAGGCAAAACTGGGGAGCTTTTTTTGACAGAAGAACCTGATTGCTGTAGTTTGAGGTTCTCGCAAGAATGCATCATTTTATGTCCGCTACTTTATCATGTTTGTAAAAATAAGCAACGTTCTCAGGGTAATTTACCTCCTCCGTTCTTCCATGTGGAACTAATTAGCAAACCTCATTATTTATGAGTCAGGTATTTAATGTAACAAATATCCTTTTCAAAGGATACCTCGGAAATTGATAATTCAACGTAGAAAGGAAAAATACCGACTGGCCACCAGATTGCTTAAAAATCCATTTACTTTCGCCTCTCGCTATGCTACCAGCTGAAAGCCGGGTAGATTTTTATTTTTCCTCTGGCATATAAAGTAGGTAGAATTTAATCTAGAAGGTTAAGATTGAAATGGTCTTAAAACAGTGGCAACTGGACAATAGTATTACCGTATCTTCACTCAGGGCAAAGGGTAAGAAAGCTGGAGACAGATGTAGACTTTCAAGTTTATGATCCTATTTTGCAGGGTAAATTTATCTTGGCGTGAGTGGGTTTTGTTTCAATCAGAACACAAGTAGTTTGTTCTTAATTACTCACCGAGCTACTTTGTGTTAAAAAAGAAAACCCTGCACAGTTTTATTGCAATGGGGGAATTCAAGCAGAGAACTCTCGAGGTCTTCTTCTGTAAAAAAAAAAAAATAAAAAAAAAAAATAAAAAGAAGACCCGATAACGATCTGTTTACATGAAGCAGAATTAAAGGTGGAGGTGACACCAAAATCAAAGAAACGTTGATCTCTCTGTGGGCAAGTGGGAGACCGGAGAGTTACTACACTGTGAAACACATTCTCTTTGATGTCCCGAAGAGAGAGGACTTCTTTATGAAATAGCCTGCTCTTCATCCATATTTTTGACTATCCCAGTCGTACAGAGAAAAAGTGTAGCTTACATTTCTGGAAAAGTGCCAAGAAACTTGTAGTAACATGAACACTCTGCTCCCACCTCCTCTTTTCTTCTTATTTTCTTCTCTCTGTATTTTTTTCCCCCTTGTTGTCTTTTACTTTTTCCTCTTTTAAAAAAAATTATTTATTTTTTTAAATTTAACAGAGATGCTCTAGCAAAAACCAAAAAACTGCAGGCACAATGGATAATAGTATGACCTGACAGTATTTCTTCTTGGTTTGTGCCTTGTTCTTTATTGTGAAAATTGAAAAAAAAAAATTAAAATGTTATCAATTGAGAATTTACCCATACTGACATAATAGATTTCTGCTTACATATTCCATATTAAGAGTTTTCTAAGGATACAAAGAAAGAAAGAGGAATAAATTTCATTTGCAATAAATAGCCTGCTTCACGTTTGGGAGATCTAGAGATACCTAGACAGGGAAACAGACACAGAGCCACTGTGACAGACAGAAACAGATATTTTCAGGTACTTGGATGAGAGGACAAGAGTGTTTTCCATGCACTTTGTCCTCAGGGTCACCAGCTGAGGCGTTTGTGCTGTGATGTGGACATGCTTAGTGTATACGCAGCACTAACTAAATAAAACTATATCCCCAGCAGAGCAACAAAACAGTCTGGTTGGTTCAACAGCCTTAAATTGTTTACCAAAAAAACCAAACCAAAAAAACAAAACCCCCGCCCCAAAAAAATAAGAACAAAACACCCAAGAAAACCCAATTAAAAAAATAGAAAGAGAAAAAAGAAGAGGAAAGGGAGGAGAATAGAGAATATAATGTGTGCATTTTTCAATCAGTCACTATCAGAAATGTATCCAATTGAAAAACAAGAAATGTCACAATCTCTTATTCTGGGTCATTGCAGTGGAATTCCTCTAAGGTTTGAGTCTCTCTTCCTGCTGCTGATTTATGTAAAGCAGAGTGAAAGGTGGCCTGGAGTATAGCACTTCTCAGAGTAAGCTTCTCCCTCTCACACCCTCGCAGCCACAGCTCCTCTTTCCAGGCAATAGCACACATATAAATCAGATTTGTTTCCCTGGTCTTTAGACCTCTTCCACCACCAGTTTCCACATCCCCAGACTTCCAGCTCAGAGGGACAATTACTGCTCTGATGCGCTTTGCTGCCTCCATTTCTCCAAAGGGGTTTTACTCTTCACGTGGGGGTGAATTCTAATCTGAAAACTGTGAGGACCCTGCTGGAGTCCCCTGTGGAGATCTTGTGGGAGAACCTGCCGGACTCAGCAGAAACCCTGTCAGGATCTTATAAAGATCCTGTGTGGATCCTGTGGGAACCTTGCAGCAAGCCTGTGGGGATTTTGGCAGAAAATAAGGCAAATCCCAGAGCTCACTGAGGGGAAAGTGAGTATAAGTTGAGGACTGTGGAGTAAGGAGGAGGCTCTCTGGGCTGCAGGGATGTGGTGCTTCCAAAAGCCATGGGTGCTGCCTCACACCCACAGAGGGAGGAAGCTGTGTCCCCACCAACAACCCTCGGGAGACATCTCCTGCCAAATGGTTGACAGCAGCCGGGGCTGAATTTTCAGACTGGGCCAGATGTGCCTCAATGCTGCTGCCTTGTAGCATTTTCCCCTCTGTGTTGTGGGGTGGGATGGGAAGGGATCTGGCCCAGAAGAGAGGCTAGGGGCTTGGCAGGACCCTGAAACACAGACCAAAGTGGTGGCACCCAGCCCAGGGAAGGGCTGAGGCCCTGCAGCTGCTGGTCTGAGTGCCCCATGGGAAGGGTCTCGCCAGTCCTCATCTTTTAGCCTTTTGAAGGGCTCTAATTAAGCAATTGCTTAGATTAGGGATGTGGGCTTGAAGCCAAGCACTTCTCCCCGGGAAGAGCGAATGGCACTTCAGATTTGTCACTCAAATTCAGCATTTTCTTATTTCTTTTTGTTGTACACAAGAGGGTAATTTGGCTGATATTTTCCCCATAATGTTTTTTTCACCAAAATTATTTTATTTTTTTGAAAGAGAGAGAGAACATGTAGTTCTGAGCATCCAAGTGCCTCCATCAGTTCAGAGGCTTGGCTGAGGCCAGAACACAGGGAGCTGAGCAACCCAGGGGCAGCAAGCTCTGCACCCTTACCTGTGTCACCTCAAGAGTCAGGGCTAAATGCAATATCTGCTGACAGATATAGTGGGCAATATCTCACTATTTTCTAAAGGCTGAGGTCACCCAGGAAAGGATTTTAAATTACTGGGAGACTACAGAGCTTTTTGGGCCAAAATGGCATCTTGGCTGTCCCCATGTACAGGATCATTGGAAGTCTTCATAGCAGGGAATGCTGCTGGGAAGTGAATGCTTGTGGATGCGGTATAATATTTATGTGCTAGAGAGAGATATGGAGAGAGAGACTCTGGGGATACACTCACAATAAAGACCTGGTCAGGCTTCTCTAATTCCAATACTACTTCCTCCTGTCACTTTGGAGAGGGATATTGATGAGGGCTGAGGTAAGATGCTTTAGTTTTCATGTAAATCTACCTTTCCCTCTTCCCTCCTCCATCTTTCTTTTCCAGATATTTTCCTCCCCTGTTCTCAAGATCCTCCTCCTGAGCGGCCACCATGGGAAGTAAAACCCTGCCGGCCCCAGTGCCTATCCATCCTTCCCTGCAGCTTACCAACTACTCCTTCCTGCAAGCATTCAACGGGCTGCCCGCCGTGCCCTCTGACCACCTCTCCAACCTCTACGGCTTCAGTGCCCTGCACGCCGTGCACCTGCACCAGTGGACTCTGGGCTACCCGGCCATGCATCTGCCCCGCTCCTCCTTCTCCAAAGTGCCCAGCGTCTCGAGCCTGGTGGATGCACGGTTCCAGCTGCCGACCTTCCCGCTCTTCCCACATGTCATCCAGCCCAAGCAAGAGGCCGCCAGCATGACCCTCAAAGCCAAGCCCCGCTTTGACTTTGCCAACTTAGCAGTGGCTGCCACACAAGAGGACCACTCTAAACTGGGACAGGCAGACAGTCAGGGCTCACCTGCTGGGCTGGGGTCTTTGCTTGAGGTGACTAAACTCTCTCCGGAAAAGAAACCCACGCGGGGAAGGTTACCGTCCAAAACCAAGAAGGAGTTTGTGTGTAAATTCTGTGGCAGGCACTTCACCAAGTCCTACAATCTTTTGATC
This sequence comes from Thryothorus ludovicianus, assembly GCA_013397245.1. Taxonomy (NCBI): domain Eukaryota; kingdom Metazoa; phylum Chordata; class Aves; order Passeriformes; family Certhiidae; genus Thryothorus; species Thryothorus ludovicianus. The sequence goes on from VZTB01010494.1 coordinate 25,780, forward strand.
CATGAAAGAACCCATACCGACGAACGGCCGTACACATGTGATATTTGCCACAAGGCCTTCAGAAGACAGGATCACCTGAGGGATCACAGGTAACTGTTTTTCTTTTCCTGTTCTTTTTCTCTTGTGTATTTGTAGTCTCCCAGTTACCCATTTACACTCAAGATTTTTATGAGAAAAGTTAAGTACCCATCCAAACAAGAGTGTTCCCTCCAATTTTTTCTCTGCCCACTGTTGGTGGAAGAGCCTAGGTAACTCACAATGGAAGATATACCTCAGCCACTTCATAAAGGAAATTTTCAAGACCTCCTTTTTAGCTTCCAGAATTGCCTTCACTTTCCATTCACACCATGTTTCCTCTACATCCATGAGCATTCAGAAGTGTCATGAAGACACGCAGCCCGGTGACCCCAAATCAAGAGAGAAGTTCTTTATCCCTAAGAAAAGCACCCTATAACCCTCTGACGCTGCCTCTCTTGCCCACACACACACAGACAATTGCCCAAGCGCTGCACTACAGCACGCTCAGTCTCAGCAGTAGGTGTGAGAAATCTCCAGCGTATTCTCCCTCAGGTAGCTCACTGCTGAATTTAGGCCAGTTATTTCTGACATCTCAATTGTTTTTCTCTCTCTAGATATATCCATTCTAAAGAAAAGCCTTTTAAGTGTCAAGAATGCGGGAAAGGATTTTGCCAGTCCAGAACACTAGCGGTCCACAAGACACTGCACACGCAAGTAAAGGAACTGAAACCTGCCAAACTTAAGTGCTGAACTTCCAACTTCTATGAACTTTTCCTCCCCTTCAGACTTTACAGCAAAACTAGAGCAGAAACAAAACTTTCAGGACGGGAGCACTGGACTTTGTGCTTTGTTTTTGTTTCTACTTTAAAAAGGGCAAAATCTGCACCCCTTCAATCCCCCGTCCAAGCAATTAACTTCCTAAGTCGTGGGTGAAAAGATTATTTTGCATTTAAAATATAGGTGAATGACAGTGCTAGCTGGCTTGTGTGGCTTTGATAAACTTTATGCCAAAAGGTGGTGCTCACGTGTTGGACAGGAATCTCTTTAAAATCCAACAAAAACCCACAAGACACTCCCGACCAACCCCCCCACCCAAAAATACCCCCAGAAAACAAACCAAAATCGTAGCTTCCAAAAGTATTACTTAAGAAAATCCAAACTCTTATTTTATACTTTTTTTTTTTTTGACTGTATAAAGATTCTTATTTTTACACTTCAGGAAATAAAAAGAATTTCAGAAGACGATTAAGAACTGAAATGGTTGTTTCTCACCACAACACCATTAAGACAAGGAGAGGGCAACTTGAAATCTCATTTGCTAGTTGGTTTTCATAAAAGGAGAAGAAAATTAATGTTTGGAAATGACCTAAGTCTCTCAAGTGGGGAGTCCGATCATGCATTAGAAAATGCTTCCAGATCTCAGACCCACGGGTTCCTGGTGTTGGGACAGATCAGTGTTCATGGGACATGGAGACCTTTTTTATTACCTTGTGGTCTAGTGTGCTGTGAGGAAGTTTGTAACTTCTGGACTTGTTTAAAAACCCAGAAGAAAAAAAGATGGCAATACGTCAAACTGACAGTATGCACAACGTGGTTTTAGTGGTACTCAAAGTCTTCGTGTGTCCTGGTATGAGAGAACAAATCTCAACTTGAGAGCATATTTTTTTAAATGCTGGCTTTCTGAACAGTGTATTCAAATTAAGAGACATTCCAATAAGTTCTGTTTATTAAAAAAAAAAAAAAGTTGTATGGCTGTTTGGCACTTTATGCTGATTATTGGTAATTGACATTTATCACTGGATTGTGTGTGGTTTTTAAGTATTAAAATAAATTGTTATTTTACAAGCAAGTCTGCATGGACTGCATATGTGTTCATTTGGTTTCTGATCTCTTCCCTGGTAAACCCACTTTGTCAATATTCAGAACATACTTATTTTTTGATTTATTTTTTATTCTTAGTTAAGTTTTTATTTCCTCCACGGTTGTTTCTAGCAGTTTTGGAAAATTTGCATCTTTTTTTCTATGCGTTAACTTCTTCCCCCCTCCTAATTTTCCTTTCTTTCCTTTTTTTTTTTTTTTTTAAGGCTGACAAAAGTAAACATCTGCGGAGAGTCAAATAATTTTGCTGCTAGTGAGGAAAAAAACAATCGTCTTGGGTAACTAAACCGTGGGTATTAGCTGATAAGATTAGGTGTTAGAAGTGTTATAAAACAAATCAGATGAGTAATGGGTGACTGCTGCTGCTCTCGGTGCCTGGAGGCGCTGCGGGGAGAGACGCCTTCGCACCCCCATTCAGGAGCGGGCATTTTTCAGTCACATTTTCGTCCAGATCCGCGGTGATTGGGGCGGCCTTTGATTCCCGGCAGCTGTCTTAGATCAGAGATGTTTATTCCACTGCGAAACCTCTTTGGACCGAGACGGGGGAGAGAGCTCAGTGCTGGGGCATCCGCTTGAGCCTTTGAAGCGCCTCTCGCCGCCGTCCTTTCTGGTCCTCTTGGCAAACCCTAAACCTTCCTCCTCCTTCCACAAGTCAGTGCCCCCGCGATAAGAGAAGCCTCGTTATTTGCAAATTAGCGATGCGGCAGAGGTGACCTCGGAGCTGCCCAGCCGCTCCTGCGCGGCCGGAGCGCGGATGCTCCCGACGCCAGCCGCTCGGTCCAGTGCGGCTCCTTCCCCTTCCTCCCTGCCGCTTTTAGTAATTATTTCTTTATTTGGTCAAAGAATCCTACCACGGACGGGAAAAAAGTTGCAGTTGTAACTCATTTAATGTAAGGGGAGGGGGGAGAAACCTCTCTCCCCCTCTTATTTATTGGACACCCATTCGAGCGCGCCGTAACTAATGAGAAGGCACTTGCAGGACCTTCTGCGGACCCACCTCCAACGCGGGAAGGCCCTCGGGGAGCTCGGGATGCGAAGTGCCGCCTGTGCCTGCATCCAACTCCGGGGCTGGGAACGCGGGCAGAGTTTGAAGCGGCTTGTTTTGGCTTTGCTTCCCACGCCGCGTGAAGAATTTTGGCATCTGAAAAGCAGCAAGTGAGGGGTGCGGGGAGAAGTCCGCAGTGACCTGCAGGCAGCCGGGGCTGGCGCTGCGCGGGAGGAGGGCGGGACGAGCGCGGAGCCCTGCGTGCCGCTCCGCCGGCACCTCATGCGCGGAGCCCGCATGGAGCGAGGAGCGTCCGTCCGTCCGTCCATCACTTCGCGGCGCTGGCCCCCCGCCGCCGAGCCGGGCCGGGATGTTTGCTCGGCAGCTATCCACGGAGAAAATTTAAAGGTGTCGTCTCCCGCTCCTCTCCCTGGTCCTGCGTGCGGGTTTGGAGGGATTGCATTGCACAAACCCAGCAGGAGCGGCCGCCTTTTCCCGGCGTGGGTCGCTGCCGGGCCAGGGGCACTGCATCCCGCTCCTCGCCGAGGGCGGACCAGCAGCCCCGAGCACTGACACGGCGTTAAGGGGTAGCCTGAAGGCTGGGTAGTTCATCCTTCTCCATGCCCTTCTAAACGGAGAATCAGAGAGAAAATCCCCGATGGACTTCCTTGTCCCTCTTGTGTCGCTCCTGGCACCAAGTAATAAAATGAGGATGCACTCGGATCCTGTCGCCGAGCGAGAAAGTAAAGGGCAGTGTCGCTTGGAACCAGGTTTTTAGGGGCTGTAACTACGAGGCAGAAATCCGAGTCGGGTTCACAGGGAGGGAGGAAGGGACTCAGGTCACTCCATCGAGGCTTTCCCACGGTCGCTCCACCGTCTCCTTAACGCCGGGAAACTGAAACACCCGTGGCGAGGTAAGAAACCGTGTCAATAACTGGTTCCTGGGAACCATTAGAGCTGCGAGGTCGCAAAGGTGGGGAAACCACTCCTCCCAGCTGGGCATGAGAAGCGTTTCATTTGAAAAGCTGAACTAGGTGATCTGACTGCCAAGAATTTCTTGGGACCTGAATTTTTATGTGCAATTAAAAAGAGAAAAAGCCCTCCAGAACTGACATAATTAGAAATAAAGCTGTATTAAAACTATGTGGGCATGCTGAGCACAGGATGCACATACAACCTCTTAATGTCACTTGTACTACACTTAAATGTGTGTGTTTCCTCCTCCCAGAAGGCCACTTTTGCCCTGGTGCTAACAAAGGCTATCTATCTGGTCATGCTCCCAGCTGCACGGGGGAACAGCTTGCCTTTTCCCTCCCGTGTTTTGAAATTTGCTAGGCAGTATCAGTTCAGCTATTCCAAGGAAAGCAGAGATGAAATCATGACAGTCAGAAGAGATAAGTTGTACTAAACCCCAAAATAAATGAAAGGAGTTAGATGGGAAATGTGCCTTTTAAATCAGGATCACAATTTAAATGATTAATTGCCTTTCCTCTCTTTCTTTTCTGTCTTTGCATGTGTTTTAATCTGACATCCATGTAGTGAATAAAACTTACTTAGGCCTCTGTCTACCAGTCGAGAGCTGATTCTGTTTTCACAGTTGCTTTAAATTTTGCATTTTCATCATAAAAACATAGCTGAATAGGAGTTTGCAAGAGTAAAAATACAGGCACCTGACTCTAGTTGCCTCTTCCTGCAAGATTTATAAAGGAAACATAGATTTTTTTTTCCTTTTAATTCTTTTTTATTTAACTATTTCCAGTTACAGAAGGAAAACATAAAGATGTGTTGGCACATCTCTCGCTCTCTTTCCCCCCTTTTGCATTCCAGTCATTCTTTTTCTGCCCATAAACTGTTAGTACTCCGCAAGAGCCTGATTCTGCACAGCTTACTATGCCTGTCTTTTTGTTGGATGCAGGAAGAAATCCTGTCAGATGGGGTCTTCAGTGTACATTCATGAGACAGAGCAAAAGCCTCTCTCAGAATGTGCACTGGAACAGCAAATAGTTACTTTTCAGCTGTGGATTGCATGTGCCTCTGAAAAGGGGACCACAAATCATTGGGTTTTTAAAGGTTCCGCATGAGTTGTATATTAATCCCAGTTTCCCTAGGGATGGATTAATCCCAGCTTCCCAGTTGTGTGGCTAGAGACAATGTGGATGGGGTTGGGGGCAGGGGAGAAGGGAGATGGGGAAAGTAGAGGGAAATTAAAAAGATATATCACAGGAATACATGGCCTTAGTGGCAAGGAGCCATAAGTAGTTTCAATACCTTTTCTACCTTGTCACCACACGTAAACTGAAGCAAATCACTTCGGCTCCCTGTTTTGGTTTCTTCATCTGCAAGTTGGGGGTAATGCTGCTGATTTTGCTCCCAGGATTCTTGGCACACTCATGCAGAAACTCCTGCTCAACCCTCAGTAGTGAAAGGAAAAACTCCAATTCATACGAGGGCAACTGAAAGCAGGGACTGATCTGGGTGATCTAATGGAGTGTGTACAACAAATTTATATTCACGTGTGGTTCTTTTCCAGCCCTGGCAGTTTTGTTGAGAGATGGAGTCCTAGAGCCCAGTACACTTTTCTTCTCTACATTCCTATCCAGTGACTACACAGGAGGAATGGCATGGGCCAAATTCATCCCTGGTGGGACTCCAATGACATCAGTCATCTTTATAGGAGTTTTTTGAATGAAGTCAATTGGGTTTTACAAGGACCAAGTTTGGCTACATGCATATTTAACTGCTCAGAGAGCTGCACCAGTGAAGGAAGCTTCCCTCCCCTTAGGAACAATCACGTCTCAGTCTGGGAGACACAAGCAAAGCCATTGATTTGTTTTGCACAGTCAAGCTTACCTTATTTAAACTCAAGAAGCAGCTGAAGTGTGCTCAGCATCCAGCAGAACTTCAAAGAAACAGCAGCCTAGCTGCTCTGAAATGTTCCCAGCTTTTGATGGAACTCTGCATTTGTCCACAGGCTCAGGACAGGTCCCACTGATCCCCAGCAGACTAATTTCCATGAGAGAGAGCAGCGCCCTGCAGGAGCACCAGCAGGAGGCCTGCGAGCAAAGCAGTGGGTCCAGCACGGTGCTGTGTCGGGGCTGTGCCCTCTGCCCCTTATCACACCTGGCTGCTCCAGGGTCCCTGCCATGCTCAAACGTCTCTGCCACTTCCAGTTCACTCTGTGCTGCTCCCTGAGGCTGCAATTCCACTGCCAGTTATGCCTGATGAGAATGTGGTAGATCACTAAAAAGGAGCATTCTGTTCTCCACTTGTGACTTGGCTGCTGGTGCTGACTCCCCCTACACCTTCCTCCTATGCTTTACTGGAGTCTGACAATGCGCCAAACATACAAAAAAACCCATATAAAACTTCATAGTAGCATTATAATTCCTGACCCAGTGTCCATTGAAAATTAAACCAAAAATCTGATTAGTGTCAGTGATTACCTAAAGTTTGTCTACAGAGTTTTGTCACCACTAATCAGTTAAATTATTTGCAAGGTCAGGTCATTCTGTTTTCTTACTGCATCTTCTAAGGAACAAGTCAATTTGAACCACTAGAGAACTGTATTGCTAAGTCTGAGCAGAAGAACATGTGTTCTTGTCAACTGTTTCCCAAGGGATGAATCTCATCTTTTCCTGGTTTCTAATGTGTCTTCTGTCTTTACTAGGTCTTTGAGTGATGGAAGTCACATTTAATTTTCAATATTTTTACATTATATATGTGTAAAAATGAAATCTGGGTTTATGGGCTTGGTCATCTCTTGACTTGACTGAATCAAACTGAGCCATTCTAGTTTTACAGCTGGAGTAGTGAATTAGGCCTAGTCATGATTTTACTGCAGTCACAAAATCCATACTATTGAGACAAACTACCACTTTTTTGTCTATTTTTAATTTTCCTAAGTTTTAATTTACCACTCTGTCTTCTGTCTCTATTAGTCTGTATGTCATTTAGGAGAGAGAAAAAAAGAAATTGTTACTAGCTTTTCAATAGGTTGCAACAACTTTTACTAGAGACTTGATACTCAATTTTTCCTTGTTTTTTCCTCCTTCAATTTTATTTCTCAGGTAATTTTTTTTAATTCACCTTTCTAATACTTCTTTCTGTCATTTTTTTCCTACATCAGTGTTAATAGAATTATTGTCCTGTCCATTTCAATCTGTGTTTCTGACTCTTATTCAGCTCCATTTTAATTAGCTTACATGCTGCTGGAACATTATTTGCCACATCACTGGATATGATGACTCTCTTTCAATCTAGCCTTTCTTTGCTACCCTCTGGTCTTCTTCATCAGGCTCAGGTTAGTGTCTTCCAGAATGAAATTCACCACAAACCTTTATTTTTCCATGTCTCTGAATTAATTAATTTCGTCATCCTCTTACTTTCTTTGCTTGTTTCAAACAACTTCACCATTTCCAGCTTTCTCTTACCACAGCACCTTTTCGCTTTCTGGCTTTTTGGTTTCAAACTGGAGCTGCTCAAATCACATTTTATGAGTGAATGATTAATCTATTGAACAACATTTTTATCCTTTCAAGGATTGTCCAGACACAACATGGCTTTCTTCCAAATGTATTTGAAGATATTTCAGTTTATATATGTCTTGGAAATTTTTTGAGGCTTGCTTTTTATCTATTCAATTTCCAGGAGTTCAGTACTAGGCTAAAAAAAGAAGTCTCAGGTACATTTTCAGAATAGAGAGGAGAAAACTTCCCAGAAAGGAAATAAAAAATAGGTGAAAGTAGAGTTCAAGTTATATGAGGTAGGAGATGTCTGTGTGTTAACTGAATAGTTTGGGAATAGTTCCATATTGATGAGTGGGCTCCTGACCCTGCTGTCCTTCCTCACCTGCCAGAGCCCTGGAGGCTGGTCAGACACACATCCAGAGGGAGGACTGCTCTGCATGTCAGAGAATAAAGCAGGATGTCAGCAATACACAGTTATATAGGGCTGTGGAATCTTGCTCTGCTCAGGAAAAGTCTCTTTCAGGCTCTTCCATCTCATATTAGTTGAACTCTCAAGCCTCAAGCATAACAATTCCCCGTGTTTTTTCCCAAACTTACACAGACTGCTGAGGCCACTTCAGCAATTCAGGAACAGCCACCTCTGTTCTGCACATTTTCCTCTTTCCTGGATGTCCCTGCTGCATGCAGAGAGCACCTGCAGCCTCCTGCCAGTGCCTCTCCCAGTCTGACCTTCAGCTGCTCTCACTGGATCTGCTCAAGGGTTGCTGTAGCTGCCATACTGCCATGAGGGCTTAAGGACCTTTTTTTCTTGTGAGTTGTAACTGAGCATGATGGTAGGACATTTTATTTTTGTTTTATAATTTTTTGATCTGAACTTTAACAAAATTCTTTATTTTTTTTCCAGGATGATTCTTTTTTTCACTTCAGATGGGAAATTTTGTATTATTAGTGAGACTATATTGGCTACAGGTTGGCAGATTCTTTTCCCTATCTCTTTGCACATGTGAAACTGGGTTTATGTAAGTGTTCTTGAAAGGGACATGAGAAATAACATCATCTGTGGCAGAAGGAGAAATCACAGACTGTGAAGAATGTGCCACTTTCCATGACTTCCCTTTGAACTGTCAGTTAATTCTTTTGGTGCCTATTGTCTACTTATTTTTGTATTCTTCCTTAAAATGCACTTCACTTGGAAAACAACTTCTCTAACACTTTAAAAACATCTCTGGCTTTCACCACCCCTCAAGTGCATTTCTGGATGTCTACTGAACAACCAGTGAGTTCTTGGATACTGCTGGTATGCCAAATTTAGACTGTGTGGTGAAGGCTGCCCTGAACTACTCTGAGCACAGTGTTGGCTGCTGGTCTTAGCAACCAATAAATAATTAAGAAGATGGATATTTGATGATCCTTAAAGAAGAATGACTCACCCAGCCTTCTACTGTTGATTTCTTCATTAGCACAGACCTAGATCCAGGCCAAGAATTGGTTTTCCCTTATGGTTTTATTTGGTGACCACTTGGATATGGCTTAGGAAACAGTTAGTGTCTCTCCAGCAGTTGGGAAATATTTATTTCCAGCTGTTTATTTCCCTCAGTGGATTAATAAGTCTATTTCAAAGTGCTGCAAAAATGAAAACTAGATTTTCAAAATGGAGAAGGAAAAAAATTCAGAGACACACTGTTTTCATCAAACTCCCTTTTTCCTGCACCTCAATGTTTAAATGAATGGTTCAGTTTCCATAGCTTTCCAATGTATCTAATCAAATATATAAACTATATGAAAGGTAATAAAAGTAATTCCCTCCACTGGAGACAATAAAAGGGGAAATCAGATGGAGTTGTTAATATTCTGGAACACAACCTTTCCACTGAACTGGTATCAACTTGATTATCACATTATGGAAACAACGCTAAGTTCCTGCAAAGATTTCACTCAGTATAAAAGATTCACCAAGGTGCTTGGTGCCTTTTACTCAGAAACTCTGTGATTCATGAAGCCTCCTTCTCTTTTCCTCTGGCACAGAGTTTAAGTCTTTAAACATAGCTTGAGACTTTTTGTCTTTACTGATGTCTTGCATTTCTTATCAGGTGGGGAATTTTTTTTTGTTCTGAGTTTGGAAGAAATATCTGTTTTGGAGTTAATATGATTTTAATAAGATAGGCATTTTATCCCTGTGTGAATAGAACATGTCCTGTTCTCCTGGGGTGCAGGAGACTTACCAAGTTCTCTTCAATAGCAATCTTGCAAAAATATGGATAAAGCTGATCATAAGGACAGAGCTCTCATCACTGCTGACACTCCTGTGGGAACAGTGAGATGCATCAGAAGGCATTGAATGGTGAATGAGAGAACAAGCCCCACTTCTGGGTAATTCCATGGCCAAAGAAAGAAGCAGAAATGATGGCTACAAGTGTGTCTGGCCTTGGCATATGTCTCAGACCAATTCCTGCAACTTTGGACAATATGGAAGGAAAAGGTCAAGAGAGGATTGACTAAACCTGGTGGTGTGAACAGGGATTTGAAAGTCAGAATTCCAAAGTCAAACTTCTAAAATTAACGTATTAGCACTGAACTCATGGTGGCCCAATTTTCAGAGATACAAAGTGCCAGAAAGTCCCAACTAAAGTCTCTGTTGGCTGCAAGTGCTTAGCACTCACAGCATTGATTTTGGAACTTAAATTCATAACTGTTAGTTTCAGTTGGGTACCCAGTTTATAAATCACTCCTTGCATTTGGACCAGTGTTTGTAGATCTCCAGATGGAGAAGAGTGTGACCCAAAGGTGGATTTGGCAACTCCAATATGCTTTAGGTCTAACATCTGTAGGGAACATATGTGTGATTTCCTTACAACTTCATTGTTTCAGTGGATGGTGTATCCAGTGCAATGTTATATCTGCTACTGAAATAGCTGAATGCAAATACCAGGAACCTCTGGGAAATTTTAGTTAATAGGAAAATAATCTAAAACAAATTCATCTGGTTATACAGCCAGGAGAAAAGAAAGGAAAATAAAAGGAATTACTGATCCAACCAAGTAGGCACAGAAACGAAACCCCTCTAGGATTTTCTTTTTAGTTTCTCCAACTTCCATTAATTTAACGAGCAAACTAGGTCAGCAGCGCAGTCTTGTTATGCTAATAAAGGAATGCCATAGATTCACTAATGTTAAAATGTCCAGGCATTCAGCATCATTTGCTGCTTTGCAAGGGGAGCTGTGGCACAGCAACTCTGTCTTTGGCTCCAATCATAATTCAGACACTGAGCCCAATGAGTCAATGTAGCAACTGCTGTAATGAAAACCCAGCTAAGGAGAAAGCGAGCTACAGTACCACAAAAGATCAATTAGCCTTTTCCTAGCCAGGGTAAGAGAAGTCATGTAAACTGAATTTAAAGTTCCTGTGTTTAGATTTTATGGGAGGTCAGCCTGAGATGTGGAAAGTTTTGTATCAGGCTCTCATTACAATACTGATTTATTTGTTTGTATTCTTCAGTAAATTTCAATAGGGAAACACTGTCAAATCTAAAGAAAGTTCGGAGATGCTGTTTTCTCCATATGCTCTTTGTGGAAGCATATTTTATTAACTGTTAAACTGGATATCAAAAATCTCAGTGGACCAAAAACTGATAATAGTGCTTCATGTAAATAGTGTTTTATTTCTTATGTGGTGGGTGGAGATTTCCATGGGGAATTCCATGTCTCCCCTTATTTTTTTTTTTTTTTTTTTTTTTNGCTGTCAAGGTACAAAACAAAGGAAAAATGCAAATAAACACATTTGACTTAATGAAGTTATAAGTCAGTTTAGTCCTTAAAAGGGATGTTTTCCTCATCTGAATTCAAAAACTCATTGCCGAGTAACTTCTTGGAACACAGGTAAAAAGTTTTACATAACAGATTGAAATTGAACAGTTTACAAAAATTTAAATGTTGAAACACATTTGAAAGAAAAATTTGCATATTTATATAAACAAAAAATGCATCACATAAATGAAAAAACATGCAGAAATATATAGCTTAAATATATTTAGGGTGAAATTATCCACTTTATGGTGATATTTGAACATTATCTAGAATGCTATAGTGCTTCTTCTGCCTAGTTTTATGGGCATAAAAAAGACATTTAAAACAATATATCCTGAATTTATAACCTATACTTTTGATTGAAAAAAAAATAATAAATTGTACTTTGAAATGTGGTTAAGACATGCTTAGTCTGGCTCTCAATTTCCAAAATAGTACTTACCCATCCTTGGGGTTTTTTTTGTGTTGCTGCTCTCAGAAGCAAGAGCTACCAAGTCCTGTTGAGTACATGTACTACTCTTGAATTTGGCATTGCTGAGGGCAGTAATTCCTGTCTGAACACGCACATATGAACAGGCACATGCATGGCTCCTTGGCTGCTTTCATGTACCATTTTTGACCTGTGGGGAACTTGTCGAGATGGTAAAGCTTACAGCTTTTCTCAATCATTTTGGGGAAAGTTTCAAGACTTTTTGGATCTTGGGAAGGACTAATATCTCAAAATACTGACAAGCTAATTGAGGAAGGTAATTTCGGGTTTAATTTTATCTTTTCTGCTGATGTGAAGCGAGGATTGATCTGCCAAAAGGAAATTTGCTACAAAATGGGCATTGGCTTTAAATTTGGTTGCACCAAAGGTTTGTCTGATCATTTTATAGTATAGATCACCTCATAATATTTCAATGTGAGAACTTTTTCCTGTATTCTTTTAATTTCTTTCTCATGGAAACAGTTCACAATGATAACTCAACAGTCTCATATCCACCCACGTGGAGTCAAAGTTTCAGATAGTGTGTCTTGAAGAAATACCAAAATTAACAGCATTTGTGATTTAGGAAGAATTAGAAAATGAATCAAAACACTTTAATCAAAACAACCACTCTTTTTACTTAGCATTGAGGCTTCTATATGCACAGCATATGAAGCCACATAGTATTTGGCTTTGTGTTTAAGTCCGTAACTTAGATAACAGAATCTGTAACAGAAATTTGGCAGAAGTGGCAAAAATAAAAATATATTCAGAATATTTGTTTATCACATAGTACAAAATTGGTCAAATTAATGAACAAACATTTACTATATGAGAATATTTCAGTGCTTATGTCATCCAAATGATCTTTGCTATGTAAATAGTGTGTGGACACCAATATTTGTTTTTCAAACAGTCACTGGCTGGACTGGCTGCATGGCAATATTCTTTTTTCCTGATTAGATGTGTGAGTAATATTTCCAATTAATATTTTTGCAGTTCTGGATTCCACATATACTCATGTAGGACTCCTTTAAATCTGGTGTCTGAATCCATTATGCCAGAAAAATTCATGGAAATTGCGGCATGATGATATTAATTAATGAAAACAGCAAAAGGATATATTCTACACAAAATGAATTGCAGTGTTTTCCCCAGCCTAACACCCAGACACCCATTCTCTGGTAAGAGACAATGCAGATACTTATAAAGAAATAAATATACATAAATAAAACCATTGAATTTTATTTCCTGCTTGCAAACTGTGTGTGGGTGGCAGCTTATTCTCTTCTCTTATTCCAACTGGGTCAGATTCAAGTTGGACATGAACACAGTTTGCATCTTGCTCTTTTTCTTGTGAAACTTGGGAACTTGTAGAAAGAGGTCATTTGGCAGGAGAAAGAGTAGTGTTTAGAGTTAGTCTTTGCAACAGAGGTGAAGCTTAAATTATTGTACTCATATGGTGGCTGGATGGTGCTTGGTCGTTCCTCTCATGTCAGAGAATCAGAAGCCATATGTCTTTTTTTTTTTCTGCAATTCCAGACACAGAGTAGTGTCTTGCTAGGGTCAAACAAATATCTGTGTATTCAGAAGCAAAAATCATGATTGTGCTGAAGGGTTTACAGTCAAGTTGGAATGTCTCAGAATCTATTTTTGAGTCAATGTCCACACCCAGACTTTTGTTGCAAAAAACAGTGTGAAAAAGAGAATAAAGTACTTTTACTTAAATATTTTGACATTTTCATCTACATTATATGTATATACAAATTTTTCTACTTAATTTTTTATAAGTGTTCTGTAGACACAATGTCTGCATAGGCTGGCATGAGCATGAGTTATACATTGCACATATAAGTTTATTATTTCTTGTTATTGCCAAGGTCGAATGGTAGGTTTGAGCTGTAGAAAGCCCAGCTTCAATTGTCGAAGGGTAACATCCAAACTGCTCACAGCTGTTGGCTCTTTAGATAACATACTTCTGAAGCTACAAAGGTGCCAACCTGTGAAGTGGGTCAGGGACGAGTCTCTTGACTCTGAGACTTATGAATACACAGTTAAAATGAACCCTTAAAGTCTTTGTACAACAAAAACATCTCACATACTGTTAAAAAACTAGCAAACCTAGGGATAAAATAATTTCAACTTTTGTGATGTCTGCAGAACAATGTTTAAAATTGTGAATTATTGGTGTTTTATCATGAATGTATTCCTTAGGAAGAAGAGCAGTGATTTTTATACTCTCCTGCTAAAAGGTCTGGTGGAAGTTTCACTTTGAGTCCTGTCTGTGATGGCTTGGTGTGTTTGTGGAGCCAGGCCGAAGTAGTGAGTGGAGGTTTCCAGAAGTGTTGGGATAGAGAGGAAAGCAGGAAAGGTCTTTTTAGAATAGAGAACATAAACCCAGCAATAGATATGATAGCAGTTCCATAATCACCACAGTTTCTCTGGCAAAGTATTTGCCTCACTCTGCTAGGCAGAGCTCCTTTCACTGCTCCCAAAGGCTAGAAGTCTTGGAATAGGGAAACATCACCTCCTCCTCCTTCCCAGGGAAAAGTGCTGTCAGAAGCTGTCCTGCATTTAACAGTAGATTGACTTGAACACCAACATTAGTTTTCTGTCTCTTCTGTATTTTTCTCCACCGAGGAAGTAGATAGCGCCAATCTAGGTCTAAATCCTCATTTGCGAGCCCATTTTGGAAATTTTGTTTCCTCCTATGTGTGGTCCTGGGAAGTTAGCAAATGAAGTTTGAAGTTCCTTGCTTGATCTAGACTGTACATTCCTTGCTTGATCTAGACTGTACAACCACATCAACTCTGAAGTCCATCTGAAACCTGCAGGTTTTGCCCTGTTTCTGGGTGATTTACTGCTAAGAGACTGGATAAGGGAGTAGAGGGGGAGACATCTCTTGTTTCTAGAGAGTCAGAAATAATCTTTAAATGATATTTCCTTATTCATGTGGGCTGTTAAAACATGACTGAGCCCAAATTAAAAAGAACTTTTGCAAAATTTATCCTTAGCATGTTCACCCAGTGGGAGAGAGAAAGACCTCCTCCTTAGAAAGACATCATACAACACTGTAATTGGCAACATGTGCATTAGACTCACAACCTAAAATTAAATTGACATGTCTCAGGGGTTCATCTGCTGTCAGATCTAACCCACCACAAACTGAACAGCAGAGCTAGATTCACTCAGTGCCTCTGTTTCTCCCCTCAAGCTTCAATGACATGATAAAATAGGAGCCAAGGTACAAGATTTGTCACCATCTTTCGGTTAAGTATTCTGAAGAAAGATATGATCACCAAGATTAGTAATAATGGCTGAAAATCTAGAAGTCCACTGTGTCCTGTGTGATTTCTTACTATTTCTTACATCTGATTCATCTTGTGCCACTCATTGCTGATGAAGTTTATTGGATGACTGATTCACCAACTGATATGAATTTCCATGGAAAACATTTCTAGAAATGAACTTGACAACAAAATCCAATAAAATGGGTTATTAATGAGAATTAAAAGGATGAGTGGCGTCTAAAGGGATGTGTAAGTCTGTAAACCAATGGAATGACTTCTAAAACAAATATGACAAAACACAGTTGATCTTGTAGATGTCTGTTAAACTCGGGGATTAAAAACTAAATAAGTCTCATTGGCCTCAATTATTCCTTCCTTATGACTAAAATGGCCCATGATAGTGAGGGCTGTGCTGCCCAGTAGATCTTCATTTTGCTGTGTATTGTCAAAACGATGATGTCCACATGCATAGAGACTGAAATACTGATTTTAAAGTGAACAGAAACAGGCATTTGCAGTTCAGTTGTCACTAACAGAAATAATTTTATTGACTTAGCAGATGCTTACATTTAAAATATTTTTAAATGTAATAATGATCCCTAACTATTAAAAAAAAAACAAACCCCAAAATAATTGGAAAAAATTGTTTATCACAGATGAGCATTCCCAGAAGGAGAATCAATTTATATAAACATGCTGAAATTGACCTATTTATGAAATGTTATGGAGAGCTGAGAAGAGAACCACAACAGATCTTTATCTCATGTTCACTGTTTTAAAAGATCAACAATTGGGTGAAGGCTGAGGCTAGCTATTGCATCTGTTTTAGATGTGAATGTCAAGGTCATCTAAAATCTGCTGCCAAAGTCACTGCGATTGCCAGCAAAAAATAAACTAATGTTCCAGGGCTCTCATTATATCCTTAATATGAATATGCTTCCCCATGCACATTAATCACAATGAATACATAATCAGTTGCTTCTGTGAAAGTCACAATGTACAAATGCAAATGAAAGAAATCATCAGAAATAGTAGATGTAGCCCCTAATGAAAAAAAAACAAAACAATAAAAGAAGGATATATTCATAATTTAATACATGGTAATACTCTGTTTTAAAAGTTACATTAGTATGTATATAGACAGATTTATTTTTAATGCAGTTTAATCTAGTAAATTAGTATGCGTGCCAGAAAAGTATTTGAAAAGACCAAGTATGGTCTGCAAGTTCTATTTTGTCCATAAAATGCCTGTCACTTTCAGAGAACTTTCCACAGACCTCATTTATCATAACCAAGGAAGAAAATCCCCTGACAGTTGATATCAATTGCAAAATTACCACAGAAACCATCAGAGCAGCAGTTTCACCCAGCCTGGATTTTACCAGGCAAGGATTCTTTACACGAGGACAGCTGTATTTCTCTTTCAGTAGGTAAGAGTTAACCATGCATGGTCATGTGCACTTAAGAAACACTGAGAAGGTATAAAACAGCCTCCTTCTGTCAGAATTTTTGTGTAACAGGCTGGCAAAGTTCAGTTACATGATTTTCTCTTCTCCATTAATAGCCAGATGCAAGAGCTGCATTCAGAGCTCCTTGGGAGCTTGGGCACATACTGCAGAATTCTCCATGTTGGGAGTGGAGCTGCCTCAAGTATCCTTCAGCAGCTACTGGTCTGTTTCCTGTTGTTGATACAGATGATTTTTCTGAGCACCTAGTTACCACAGAAAATTTTGGGTCATACAGAAGTATTTTTTCACTACTGGAAATTGCAGTGCTCAGTCTCAAATTCTAAAGCTTCCCTAAAATCAGTGCAATAGTGAGGCAAAGCCTTAAGCAGCATTATTCCAAACCTACAAAATTAGAACAGTTGGAAACACTGACAAGGAGTAAAACAGTTTTCCAAATGAGAGAAACACATACAAGTTTAGGAAAGAGCGAGATATGGATTGTCTAACAGTGCCCTGTAACAGTGTTTTATTTATGATGTTGCCCAGTAGCACTGCTCTAAGCTAAGACAGTCACTGTATAAACATGGATATTTCTAAGAGTGTTAGCTTTATTCGCTGAGGGGTTGAGTGAGAGATAGAGGGAAGGCAGACATAGCAAGGAGGAAGGGAGGGGAAAAGGCTGACAGAAAAAACACAGAGAGTGCCAAGGCAAGGAAGATAGTATTTGTGTTTAAAAGCAGAACTTGAAGTTGTGCCAAATCAGAATTTTCTTCAGGAACTTGAGAGCTGAAAACTTCATGAGCATGCTCATGGGCAGAGGGAGACACTGCAAATTCACTGTTATGTGCTGCTATGAGTCTGGGGAGAGAAAATTGAGAAAAGAAAGAAAAAAATGGCCTTTGGCCACTACTGTAATGAAGTGAGGAAGGATAGAACATAAGCCTTAGCAATTCTTTAGCAAGCCTGGCTCAAGCAGACAATGTTTAACAAAAGCTAGTAGCAGGCAGAGGATTTCATACCATTTCTACTCTAGGACCAATAAATAAATAAATTATACATATACATAAATAAATACATGAACAGATGAGTTTAGGCTGGTGGATTTGTTTTAGCTCTGAATTTGCAGGGGAAGATTTCTGGGTTGAAACTCTGAAACTTCGGCTTAATGGCTGAATGAACATGGGCTTGAAGAAATTCTGCACAAATTCATAAGTTGTTGGAATAGCACATATTCATACTGGGAATTACTCTAGTGTTGAGTTCAGCCAGGGGGTTCACAGATTTTAGTTTTGGTGCTCTGAGATCATGTTTATAGGAGACACCCTTGGGAAAATACACTTCATTTGGAAGATTGTTTTGAAATTTTATTTCTGTCTTAGCACAGTCTGGATAGTGTTGTGTGGACGGTTACTTTATCAACAAAGTTGCCCCAAAATTTGCTTTCATTGTCATAAGAGAATAAAATTTTAATCTTTTTCAATACAGACTTTAAAATATGGCTTCTCATCTGTGGGATTTGTAAGGTAGGTAAGATTTACAAGATAGGTAGTCATCCTTCTGGCAAAGCATGAATTTTAAACTGCTATTTAGAAGATAAACTGTGGAATTTAGAAGGAATCTAAGGCTCCTCTTCCCATGCAGGGAAATAAGACATTCATGGCTGCAGGGTGTCAGTGTCAAAGGTTTCAAACATTTAATAAGTTGTATTAACTCACTACAATTAATGGTCTTATTGTCATTGAAAATTCTCAATTTCTACCAGAAAAAGAATAAAAGAGTCAAGCCATCATTTCTCCCTTGACCATCTTCTCCAAAATGGAACAGTATGGTGCATTACAGTGAAAGAAACTATATAGACTGGAAAAAGTTTGTAGAATTTTGTGAAGCAAGGAAAAAGGTAACAAGTAATAATGGTTCATTTGATCTCTGTTCCTCTCTGGGCATCTTTCTATTGGTCACTGCTGGAGCTCATACACTGGGCCAGCTGAAGTTTTTATTGACTTAGTCCTGTGGTTTTCTCTCCTGTAGAAATCATCACTATTCAAAAAGCTGGATGGCAGTGTTCTGCTCCCACATTTCAGGGAACTGAAGAAAAAACCCAAGATATCTTGGTCAAACATTGCTGCTTCCTCTAATGAGAAAAATGGTAATGACATTTCCTTCAATATGCAACTGGATAAACTTTACAGGCACCATTCTGATGAAAACTCAGAGCATCCCATTTCCTCCTCCACGCCCCAGCACAAGAACTGCTTACAGAATCACAGAGCTGGGAATGATCTCAAGAACATGTCCACATTTCTTCTGCCTTAAAGGGTTGTACTTTTGTAATTTCTGAAAGAAATAATTCTAATCTATTTTAGAGATCTTCACTAATGAAGAGTTTATGACTTCCCCAGAAAATTTACTTCTGTTTGAATGTGATTACCTAGGGCCCAACATGGCTCTTCCATGTTTCAGTTTCATCATACTGTTATTTTTGGTCTCTTCAGCCTCAGTAGAAAGTGTGCTATTCCCATTTTCTTGGATGCAGTCTTTTATCTGTTGTTATGCCCTTCTTTTAGGGCTTTATTTTGTACACTGAGTTCACATTTGGGATAAGACCTTACTCTGCATACTCATTTCTGTCTTTAGTAAGAGAAATTTATGTCGTGTAAGCAATGAAAAAATCCTGTATTAAAAGTAAAAACAACAGCAGAAACATGTGTGTGCAGCACTTTATCCATGCAGACCATTGCTTTGGATTGGATTCCATGATTCTGTGTAACCACAATGTTCAAGAGCTTGTAATAGAGCACTGTGACAGGAGTAGACTTTACTATTCTATATTTTATTTAAATACTTTATAATGTATTTGGAAATGTCATACTCTCCCATGGAAATCACTCATATTACAATTGATCTGCTACTGCCTTCATGCTGCATCAAAATAGAGAAATAAAGTAATAGATAAATTATTCTTGTTCTTAAAATCTACAGCCATTTTTTTCCTGCAGACATACTACTAACCTCCATGAGAAATTATGTATCTCAGGTGTAATTATTTGTTTTTAAAAGGTAAATTTTTCTTAGGTTTTTTCTTTTGTTAAAGCATAATTTTAAATATGCTTTTGTTAAAGCAAATTTTAATGCAAACACGTATTTTCTGTATTGTGATAAATTTGATCTGTGCAAGTGACTTTCATGCTCTCAAAATAATTCAGAGTTAAAGCTCACTCCAACTTGCTTCACTGGATATCTGTTTATTCTTAGGAATACTGAAGATTTTAAACAGTATGACTCTGTCCCTTGTCCCTGATTAGTAATTCAGTAGAAGTGTCATAAAAAAAAATCATCAAAGAAATGAAAATAAGTGGCATGACACTGGAGACCCCATTCGAGCAATGTTGCAGCTCATGCTGGAAATGGAATCTCCAGTTTCATTTGTTTTGATGTACTGTATAAATATTTAAAGAATGCAAGCTGCAATTTTATCCAGCCTTTGCTGAATTTCAGTGTCATGTCTTGGTGGGGGTCTTAATGCTGATACTAATTGCTCTTAGAATTGCTGGTTCAGCAGACCAATGGGGGATGTATGTAAACCCATTTCTGGTCAGAAAAAAAACACAGAACAAGTTTTACTGGAAGCAGTGATTCAAGTCTTATTGAAATACCACAGCATACAGTGAGCCTTGTATATGTTATGAATTTCAGTGCATGAATGATGAATCTCATCTAACTCTACTATGCACATGTCTTTACTGCATTTCAGGGCTTTTTGGTGCAGAAAGGATACTTTCACACACAATGAAGTAATTTACAATTAAGTAATTTAATAACTTTACTTAAATAGTCATTAGAGAATGTTTTGTGATACCTTTATTTTAAACATTCATATGAAAATCTCACAACCTGCTTATTAAGAAATCAGATCCTTGTAAGATTAGAGAGCCAGAATACTCTATCTCAGAAACTAACAGTGGTATAAGATCAGCAGTTGAAGATTAATGTATTAAAGTGACAGCTGTGATGATCTGTGAGTTAAACTGAGGACCATCAGTGCTAAAAATATGAAATGAAGACTCTGGAATTTCTTTCATGGGTTAATAACAGAATCACATTGACCATAAAATATGTCTGATGGATACATGTAGCCTGACTTTGAGGATGAAAATATGCCATCTAAAACTCTATTAGTCTCACAGGGTAATTGATATGAGCTGCAACATGAAACTGTAAAATACTGTCAGTCATTTGCTGTCAATTCATCCTACTTCCCAAGTGTGTGTTTGCTGAAGAACTTTCACATCATCTGAACAAAAGTATGGGAGGATACTCCTGTAGGACCATTCTTCTGACCACTATGACATCCATTGTCCTAAATAAAATAAGGCAGGGCTGCTGTTTGGTCCTGGAGCTAAGTGACAGAGAGTGATTCCTGTCCACAAGACCTCGTGGAGAAGATGACTTTCTGCAGGCTGGGAATGCTGATTAGCTCGTGTTGTTCCCAAGCTGTATTCATGCATCGTGAGTCATTGCATCCAGAGCTGTACCTGGAAACACCTTAGGAATTCAATGTCAGGAAATAAACACAGGACTGTACCTAGCTGCTCCTGTACCTAGCCCTGTTTCATTAGGAATACAGCTGGAATTCACGGACGAGAACTTTATCCAGCACATCTACTGGTGGCAATAAAGGAAAGGGAGTGCGTGTGACCAGCTGCTGGATGACTTATTGTCTCAGAGAAAAGGTACAAAAGTTAAGTAGAGAAAGCCTTGATTAGTTCTAAACTTCAAGAGCCTGTATGGTTCATCAGAAATTTCCCAGACTAATATTTTCAAGCCTATATTTTCTAAATGTAACTCTGTTGAAGAAAGGGTTGGTTTTCCCTATAAAAGGATGGAGTTTTGTTTAAATAGTAGCCCAGGAAACAGAAAATGATATTAAATATTTGTGAGGTGTTTCAGGTAGTCTCAAGACCTTATTCTTCCATGGAAGAGGATTATTCATGAAGGCATCATTTAAAACTACAAAGATTCCCATACTGCAGAACAGCAACTCACTGAGAAGACAAAATAAGGGCAGCACCAAAAAATATAGCCTGGTTTTGGAGCCTGAGGAGCTAGAAGGCAGTTGACATCAGCTCCACAAAACCATTGCAGAGGCAGTGTTTTCTAAAATTTTGTTTTGTTTCTGAAGTTCAAGAAGCATTCTGAAGTTCAACCCACTCAGGTACATGTTGTGATTCATAAGATATCCTGTGTGGGGCCAGGTGTTGAACTTTGATGATTCTTGTGGTCCCTTTAAACTCAGTATATTCTATGTTTCTAGGATTCTGCTGGATTTCCTTGAAAAAGTTTTTTTTGTCATTAATATTGTCCAAGAGAAAACATCTCTCCAAAATATGTGTTCATTTCAGAGAGAACATTCCTTGTATGATCTACTCTCCAAAGATGCAGTCCCATGTTTAAACATGTCTGTACAAAAATACAGGGAATATACTTATTTCAGTTGCTTTATATATAGATGAATGTAACATGGACCTCAAGTTGTTAATCTCATTTCAAAGCAAAATTGTCTTTTCTCTATCTGATAGAACAGTCTTTTCTGGAGCTTGCAAAATGTACTAGTTTTATCGTTTATGTCCATCTGTCTTTAAGGCAAAGAAACACACCACAATGCAGTTTTCTCATTCTGCTCCATGAGACTTAGATAATTCACAGTACTGTGTAAATAGCTCTTGAAATTTACCCCATGGGAGATACGCAATTCCAATTATTTACTACCTTTGTTACCTCTGAGCTGTAGTTTACTTCCTTTAAGGAGACTTCTGTTTTCAAGCACAGGCCTCTATTTTGATTTTGGTGCAATGAAGTCTTGCAAAGAAAGCACAAAGTGTTCTCTGTTGTAGCCTTCCCTGTCAGTTTTTCTAATTTTACAATGTCTTGCTAAATTTTTCCATGCTTCGTAATTCTGATAAGAACACCAGGAGCAATCAAGAGAAAGTTCAGATTGAAGCAGAGAAGAAGAAGCTTCTTGATTAGCATGAAAAATAAGTATTAAATGGTCAATGTTATGACAGATCTGCAATGCATATCTAGTTATTAAAGGACAGGAAAAATGTATATGAAGGTATAACAGATTCATAATTACATTTGTTCTAAACCATTGTTTTTAAACTTGTTCATTGAAGATAGTTTATGAAACCTCTTTGGGATTCTTGTTCAAAGGGAGTATATAAAGTGAAACCATAGCTGCATTAGACAATTGAAAAAATTAAAAATGTGATGTACTGTGGAGTGTGCTCTGAAATAGGAATTAATGAACAAATATGCTAATAAGTAAATTATATATTAAATATATTATGTAGCATAATTTGTAATAGAAAACAAATTATTGTTTGCAGATGACCTAGGTTTTTTACTTTGAAAGCAGAATCTCAAAGTAAAACAGGTGGAGATTAATTCCTTGCCTTGTACCCAAGTCAATTAATTTTTTCTCTCTACAGTGTTGAGGGAGGAACCCAAGATTAGTTTTCAGAGTGTTACATGAATAAGTAAAATTAATGTGATATCTCTATCTGTAGAGTGTATTTTTATATGTGAGGATAAATTACTTTTGTGTCACTTTCAAACCTAAATAGTCTCTGTCAAGAGAATAAAATATCCATTAAAAACATATTTTTAATGCTTATCAGAGGTGTTTCTGTGCCAAATCCACACTATCCTGTGAAGTACAGAATAGTGTGCTGGTTACTGCTTTGATCTCAATATCCTTCATCCTGGTCTGCTGCCAAGGATCATTCACTCTCTGCACACATCAGCTGGAAGAGAGAAAAATGAATGCAACTGAATTCACATCTCACTTTCCTTTTTCTCTGACTCTCAGGGAAGCTGTTTCTCCCTAGTGTGGTATGAGCAACACCACTTACAGCTGCACCTTCAGCACAGACAGATGGCATCTTCCTTTCTTAGTCAAATAAGAGACAAAGTGCCCCTCTATAAAGCTTGGAGCCAGCCATGTTATGATGACTTTTCTGAGGAAGGACAGCCCGTGGCACAAATACATTACAAAGTATAATACAGAACTACTGATCTAACTCTGCCCACATCAGGATGTGATCACCTCAGCATGGCACTGTTAGTTCAGGTGCCAGCACTATTAGTTCAGGTGCAGCAATGTGCTAACATGGCTCTGCTACTTCCAACATCCACATAATTCTTCCTGCGAAGCCTTCCCATGCCTTGCTCAGCTGTGTGGTGGTACAAGGACCTATAAAAATGCCCTGTCTATGTGATGCCTCCTGTTAGATACCATGTCTGCACTTATATTGACCTCTTTATTGGATTTAACAAAAATCAATAGATTTCCATATCGGAAAAAATTCTTTAATGGTGGTGAGGCACTGGAACAGGTCGCCAAGAGAAGATGTGGATGACCCATCCCTGGAGGTGTTCAAGGCCAGGATGAAGCTTTGAACAAACTATTCTAGTGGAAGGTGCCCCTGTCTATGTCAGGGAAGCTGGAATGGGATGATCTTTAAGGTCTTTTCCAACCCAAGCCATCCTATGGCTCTGTGGTTCTACTCTATGAACTTAGATGGCAAACTGACACCCAGTAAAAGACTTTGCCTTGAATAGTTCACCATCTTAAGAGCAAGAGGAACAGAGGTTTGCCTAAAACAGCAGATTAATGTCTAACAGGCTGAAATTTGGATTTGCATGAACCAGCACCCCCATGCCTCTGGTGATGCCTAAAGATTTTTAGCTGTTTGGGAAGGACCTGTGTTTTATTCCAGACATCACTGGATGCTGCCACTCAGAGGGGCTCTGTGCAGGGTACACCAAGGCAAGGCAGGACACATCTGTCATGTTCTATGCCCACCTGTGCCCATCAGCTACAGACATCTGATAGTGATGTGGGGACTGGTCTGTGGCTCACAGACACCAAGACAAGTTCTTGGCAACACAACCTATGGCTGTGAGTGTACAGAGTCCCGGCCCCTGCAAAAGGCAGTGCAGGCTGATGGGAAAAAGAGCCAAGCACCCTTCTTTCATGCTTACACTGTGACAAGTACAAGGAGTGCAAATGTTTACAGCACCTTCAGGAACAAATAATTGGGATTCATCTGAAAACACAACACAGAGATGCCTGAAGTCTTACATTGGAGATTTTAGAGAATGCACCTTTGTGACAATATTATGGTATCAGATATCATAAAGCCTCAGAGTATCTTTAAGAAAACACACAACGTTTAATTAGACTAGACTAATTTTTCTGTGTCATTTTTTCACTGTTTGTTCTGATTTCCACCATGCTTTTAGGATAATCTTAGAACTTTACTGTACCATGAGTTTGAATCTGGCTGTATATAGCTTCCATTAATATATTATTTCCCAACATGCCATAGAATAGAATATTTCATTTGGAAGAGACTTACAATGGTCATCTGGTCCAACTGCCTGACAACTACAGAGATGACCAGAAGTTAAAGTGTTAAGGACATTGTCCAGAAGTCTCTGAAACACTGACTGATATGGGGCATTGGCCATCTCTCTAAGAAGTAAATGCTTATTTCTATATTTAATTTTTTATGGTGAAGCTGTGAAGAATCATCAAAGTACTTTGCCCTGAAGTGCTACCTTCAAAGAAACAACACAAGTAGTCAGTGCTTTACGCACATAAGTCTTAGACTAAAATTTCATTTTTGCTTTAAAACAACATAAATATCCCTTGGAGAGGAATTGATTTGGATTATTGTATTACTTATATCCACTTAAAGGTATTTTTGTGCTGCAAGGGTGGTGGAAATACTCCAACTGTGAACCAAAATAAGGCCTTTTCAGTTAAAATTGCTTTAAATTCCTGTGATCATTAATTTAATAATGGTAATTATGATCCATTGCAAATATTCCATGCAACACTCATGACGTTGCTCGCAATGGTAAGCCTTGCAAAGCCAGGTGCAGTGATGAATGTCAGACACTCCTTCAGTTGTTTTTTAAAGGATATGTGTTTTGCTGTGTATATGTCTGTGTGCATTGGACTTTGGTACTGAAACAGACCTCGTGGCACATGGTACCCACACAAGTGTCTCCTGTTCCTCTCTGTGAGCAGTCAGAGCATCACCTCCTCTTGCACAGAGATTACAGGATTACAGTCAGGGGGTAGATGCAGCTATCCTGGAACAGTCACCTTGGAACTGTCTACCCTGGAACTGCAGACACCAGACGGGAATGACCTGTAACCTACATGTAGAAATTCCTTATGTGTTGGAAATAATTTTGTTTCCCTTTGAATTATTTGAATTGACTCCAAAAATCCTGTCTGTTTTGAATTTATTTTGTGGTCTTTCTCATCTAATGCAAGATGAACAAATTTTGAATACCTTTTCATTTACATACTAATATCTGATCAGGGGAAGAATTTCTGGTGCAATGAAACTTAAGAAAGTAATAAAAGACTGAAATTCAGCTTCTACACAAAATGGGTTGAGTTTTTCAGGCTCTTGCACCTCAAGATGGTGACCAGGCAAATGCAAAGCAAGTGTAAATGTATGCCATGAAGGTAGGTGAGAGATGAGAGAGAGAGTACTTATTTTAATATGCTCTCACACTATCTAGTCACTTAGAATGATGATAAAAAATATATAATTTCAAGTCTATACATTGCCAGATAACAAATAAGAATAAAACCTCTGAGTTTTGAGCTCATATGGCACAGGTGCAAGTGATTATTTCGTTTTGTGAACAGAGGCAGCACATGCCGACATTTGGGCATGAGAGGCTTGACATTTGCACATACATCTTCTCTGGGTGCAGCCTAAGAGCAGCAGCAGATTTTCCACTTTCCATATCTCCAAACCAGAGCTTGATGAGATAATGATGCTCAGGAGGGGCAGTGAGGATCAGATGGTAAGGTGTGTTAGGTAAGGATAGTGAAAAGGTTTCAGGAACTCATGTACAAGGCTCTCAAGTCTATTTATTTTACTTTGATTCCTAAAAGAACACAAGCTACAAAGTTTTGGCCTGTGCACTTAAGGCATTGGAACTCTGAATTGAGATGTATTCATTCAAATCCCTTTTACTGTAAAAGAAGATCATGCATTTCATATCCCTCTCACCATTGTAGTTTAAAAAATCCAGTCATGGCCATGATTTGGTTGATGGACCACACTGGTGTGGATCCATGAAACTGCCTTCCATTAACAGTCACTTGCATTTTCAGGAGTAATTTTAAATTTTGGTGAAAAAAAGAATAAGTGAAATCAGAACAAAAGAAAAACCAAATCCCAACTGACTGAAAACTCCTGGAGTAGACCAAGTGAAAACTGATTCCTGCACTGTTTCATGACACATCTAAGCAAAACTCAGAGGAACAAAACCTCTTTGAAGCTCTAAAATGTTCGGTGTTTGTTGAGGTGCATTGCCTTGCACCTGCCTTTGTGAAATAAGATGTATTTTGAAGGGGGCAGGGTTGATTTTGGAAGGTGAGATGGCTCACTTTGTTGTGCAAGTCAAGTGCAACGGCAGCACACCACAGATGTCTGCCACATGTTGCACACATTTTAATATTCAGTAGCAAGTGTTCTTATTATATGAGAGCAAGAAGAATAAGGTTCATTTCATGAAAGCAGGTGAAGTAAACCCCATTGAGATGTGTGTCATATGGAATGCATAATGGATGATGGTCCAGATGCATCCAAAAAAGAAACGTGCTTTGCGTGCAGCTGAGATAGAGAAGTTTGTGGTAAATTCTGCCCTTTGTCTATGAGGCTTTGGCTCTGGACAGGGATTCTTGTCATGTGCTTCTGCCAAATATTTTAGTATTTAACTCATATGTTTTACCATATATGGGTATCTACTTCAGCACTTTTGTATTTATCATTTGTGTATTTTTAATCCTTCTTGTTCTTGCAGAACTGTTTAGTTAAAAATTCAGTGGGCCCAATGATTACTGATTTTACATTAACTGAAGAGAAGACTCACACTTATAGTTTGTAACAAGTAGGACACAAGGAAGAAAAAAAATAAAACACCAACCAAATAAAAAAATAAACAAAAGATGGAACAAATTGAAATTCTCAGCAAGAGAACATTACAAGAAAATTCTGACCTCAAAAATATACTTGGCTACCAGATCCTCTTCGGGATAAGTTTCATGGGTAACTGGACAATCTGGATTTTCATCCAGTGGGAGATATGGTTTCATTTTACAATGGTTATTTAGAAGATGAGAGACCTAAATAAAATGTTTTTTGTTTGTCCAGTTCTAATGCTCTCTGGGATCTTATTCCATTGTCTTATTGGTGGTTGTAACAGTTAGTACACAGGTCCCTCCTGTGAGATGGAGTTCGAATTCTTAATAAGTCTGACTGAATTCAGATGACAGGGGTAATGAAATAAAACAAAGGCTTTTACCAGAATGCTAATGTGTTAAATCAGGCTTCTTATTTAGGTGCCTAAATATGGATTTACTGCCTGATGTTTGTGTTTTACATTTGATTTTCATGGATAACATTTGAAGCTTTACATTTTTGGCCTGGAAAAAAATGAGTAATGTTTCTTTAAGGAAAAAATGAATAATGCCAAAAAGCTAAAACCCCAGAGCCTTCATTAGTTTTTGTGCTAACCAACATTCTTATGTTTTATATTCAAACCAACATATTAACATGAAACAATCATTCCAGATGGAAGAAAATATCACTTCTAGGGTCAGGAAAGGGGTACATAAAATTCTGGCAAATTAGAAGGAAAAATCTACAGGGGCTAAAAAGCTCATTAATATATGCTTTAATCCCCTTGTGGATCGTTGTGGTTTGGACCTGCAAAAACTGAAATGAGAAAATGCTACCATAAGCTGACCAGCTTTAGTGCTGAAAGGCAATATACAAAATGTTCTTCAGATTTCCAGGGAATGAAAGGCCTTGAATGGATATTTCTATATTGTTCTTCTGAACAGCTGACTGAGTAGACGCCTACCCTAAATTAAACGTGTCTCAGGCTATGGTGTGAACTTCAACAGAAATCATGCACCTAGCCAAAAGCCAGCATAATTTAGAAAGTATAACACTTTATAAGCAAGATATTCTTAAAGTTTTGTTTAACAACAACAAAAAAAACCAAACAACAAAATAACCCCAACCATTGAACATTTTTGTTTTGCCTTGGGGATAGAATTTTAAGAAACTACAGTTTATGCCATGATTTAGCTAATCTACCTAAATACAGCATCTGTAACTCCTTTATGTGGTATTTAGTATTTTGACAAGAAGATTTTTACTGTTTTCTGTCACAAAACATTACAAAACTATGGTAATACATGCTCTAAATTTGAGTTTTAAAAGTAGAATCAGATGCCTCTTCCTTTTATATATATATCACTTAGTAAAACAAGCAAACAAGTCACCTCTCCTTTTACTGTCTTTTCTTCCAAATCCATGGATTTGGATCTTTGCAGCTGCAGGAGCCAACTGAGGGGCACCAATTCATAGAGCAAGAGGCAACATTTTTAAACCATATTCAGCTACAACACTTGATTCTTGGCTCCTTTTAATGTGAGCCAGACATTATCTCCATGTTGAGAAGTGTAACTCATTTCACAGGAGTGCTGATCAAATTTGACCAAAACCCAAGAGTTGAAGTCCCAACATGAGGCTGCAAAGCCAAGCATGTGACTGTAATTCTGCATGAATTTCACCAGCTGGCTGTACACTAGAAAACTCAATGTCCCTGACCAAGACCTGCAGGCATCTGAGGGGTGCTACTTGAAATGCAGCCCATCTATTTCATACCTTCTGAAGGAAAATGTGATTTATAACTGGATAAGGATGGGCCTCTTGGATTCAAACCTCTTACTGGAGGAAGTACTTACACAGAAACTACTACTTCTGCTTTCCTTCCATTCCTTCTATACCTCTCTCACCTACACACACAACATTTGCATGTGTGTTACTCTTATAATACACATAACTGTTGATTACTTCAAGATTTTGGATCAACAGAAGCTCAGCAGAAAGTGATGCAATTCTACCAGCCAGGAACCTGAAACATTTCTGAAATGTTTCCTACACATTAACAGGAGCCAGGAGGTATTTTGATAGTCTTATAAATTTAAATTCATTTATAACAAATACTGAATTTATTGGTTTATTATGCGTGCAGGAATTGCATATTGTATTATAAAATCAAAAGCCAACATAGTTCAGATATCTTGAGCTATAATTAAGACTTCCATGTATTTTACAGGATTTGAGAGAGAGGAATACTGTAAAATCTATAGACTTTATTCATTAAAAAACCTGCTTATGTAATCAATTCACATTTTTCTGTGTATTTTATGGCATTCTGAAATATCTGCATTCAACATACATTGGGTGATTTCAGCTATAGTTATAATGTTTATGGCTGTACATCTACAAATATAGATGAGATATGGCTGCTAAAATGTAGGTCTGTTTTTATGCATGTTATTATTTGTTATGAATATCACAGTGGCACCCAAACTGTATACAGGTGTTTTATGTCATTCATGTCAGTCCCCATTCTGGCATCAAGGTCTGTCCTTGATTTATAGCTGAGCATCCCCAAGATTTGTGCTCTGGTTTGCTTACCAGCAGTGTGAGGAAGTCTGTGAAATAATCCAAGTATATTTAAATGGAGTTTGTTTGAGGCTGCCCTCAGAAGCAGCTTCTGGTCTCCTTGCCTTCCAACCTCCATATCTTCTTTATGGGCCCCAAAGGATCCAATCCTGTGTCCCTCACCTGGCTGATCTTCTGCCAGGCACCATATATTCCTTTGTTTGCTCTAAACACCCATCCTGAAGGAACACCCTAGGATCCTGACATCCATCCAGGCCAGTGCTGCTGTCCCTGTCCCATGCACCTTGCTTTGTCCTGCTGCACACCTGTGCAAGTGCTGGTCTGAAAAGAGCAGTTCTTGCAGGCTTTAGAATGGTGCATCTGTTCCAGCAGCCCAAATCAAACAGCCAGTTTTATTTCCAAGTCAGAGCTCCTTACTCTGGCAGGGTAGTACTTTCTCACCTTATCAGTTAGGCACTTATATAAAAAAAAGGAGAACTGCATGCTAACTTTGGCCAAAAAAAAAAAAAAAAAAGTCCATATATCATTGACCTCTTGTATGAATAATTTAGCTAAAATTAGCATCATTACTGTGATAGCAGTGAATGGTTTCTGAGCTGTTGATTAAGGTACTAATTTTGAAAGATTGCCATGCCATTATCATCCCAAAATTGTCTGATCCAGTAGTATGGATGTCCATATATTTGGTAAAAAAGCATCTAGAATAGGAGTAGGGAATTATACTCAGAAGGCCTCTACCTCTAATCCAGGCAAGCCTAGAGAGATTCTAACCCATCGTACCACTTCATGATTTTCTTGCTTTAAACTGAGCAGTGTCATCTTCACAGTTTAAAGGGATCTGCTCAGCTGAGAGAGTGGTGGTGGCCTGCAGTCATGCCTGGGAAGTGCCTGTGTATTTGCTGCCTGTATCTGTTATTAATTTGTGTCTTAAAATAAACTTGTAGGCATTCCCACAGGAACTTGAAGTTGAAAATATATGAAGGATTGGCAGGATCAGATTCATAATGATGCATTGTTCACATTTGTGATCATTTTTTGATGTTGAATGTGTACCGTACAGTTTCATGACAGATTTTTTTCTCTAACAATCAACCTCACTGCTAAGCATCTAAAGTGGGATGATGCAAAGAACAAATTACTGTACAGTTCACTACAATAGGGGAAGATTTATTTATCCAGGGAGATTTTAAGTGGACATTTAGACACTGCCACAGTGGCAGATAAATTAGCATGGGAATGTGCTGCTGATTCTACTTTCCAACAGATCTAGTACGTTAGCAGAACACCATGGGCTGGAAAAAATTATAATCTACAAATGGAAAATTGCAATATACTGAAATCTAACCAGGGAGTCAGAGGAACATGTCTCCTGGAATGGCTCCTGTGTTGGCAGAAGTGACTGGGCAGTGATCCCAGAGTGTATTAATCTCCAGTCATGAAGCTAACACAGGAAGGTCATTTAGTTATTAGGAAAATAAAACAGGTTTTATAAACTCAAGTGTGGTGGTCATGAAAGGATTACACTCCTACCAGTTTTGCTCAGAACTGTCCACTGGCTATGGTTAGGGCAGCAGGACAGCCTGTTACAGATTGTCTCCAATCTGCAGGACAGCACAGCTTGCAGTCACACAGTTTGGCTTTCCGTCTTTGCCCAAAAAAGGTAGTCCCCAAATGTTGCCAAGATTTGTGTCTGAGAGTGGCATCTGGCAGGAGCTACAGTCATGACAGAGAGAGTGTTAACAGCTAAAGAGTACAGGCAATTGCTGCTCACTTCTTCTTATTTTATTTGGTAATGCAAGCATTACCCGTGTATCTTATAACAGCTCTCTGCACAAGGTGTCCTCTGGATGTCCCTTGGCCTTCAGGAGCATCCCAGGACAAGATCACTGGAAAGTTTGAATCTCAGTAGGCAAAAGAAAGAACAGAAGTGCAACACTTCTCACCAAATTTTAGTGATTTATATGTAGTTGATTAAATTACTTATTCTATTTATGTATTGAAACAAGAACTTTCACAGGAAAATCACCTCAATTCTCCACCTCACAGAGGGCAGGTTTAGTTAAGATTTTATGAAAAGTTCTTTTCTGTGAGGGTAATGAGGCGTATGGACAGGTTAACCAGAGGTGTTGTGAATGCCCCATCCCTGGAAGTGTACAAGGCTAGGTTGGATGGGGTTCTGAGCAACCTGGTCTGGTCAAAGGTCTCCCTACCTATGTCAGCAGGTAGGAATTAGATGGTCTTTGAGCTCCCTTTCCAGATTAATCATTCAATGATTCTGCAGAAGGATTGAAAACCTCCAAACATGGATACTGCACAACTTATATCGGCAACCTGCTCCAAAACCTAGTTGACCTAAGGTTTTTGACACATGTTAATTTGTTAGCTGTTCCTGGACACCTGACAGCAGCCCTACTGCACCAAACACCACTCACTGGCCTTCTTCATTTATCAGCATAGACACAAGCCCTCAGATTGCCAAACAGGACCCCTTACAGCTGGGGTAGGACCATCACTGAACTAAGGAATGCAGCCTCTCCCCCCCCATCCTGGCCTTAGACTCACACAGCATAGAGAGAGTTGAAAAGAGATCAGAAAGAAAAAAATATTGTTTTCACTACATCTATGTTTTCATTTGCTTCATATTTTAGGAACCATGAGACAAAAGGGCAAGAAAGGAAGCTACAAATCCTTTTCAAAAGGCAGAGAAAAGAAAAAAAGCAGCAACAAGGAGAATGAAAAAAAGGAAAAAGGTAATTTTGAAATATATCCTTAACTTCTAAGCTGTAGAGCCAAACCTTGGATATTGTTAATGAACCATTAGTCCTGTCTTAATCACAACATCTCTTTCTTTTGTTCTCACACCCCACTGCTTTTTCGCAGCCGGACACACTTGGATTTTCAGAAGTGACAGCACTCCTCATGAGCATGGCTCACGCTGGTTATAATGGACACATCTGTGCTTGCAATGTTTGTCTGTCATATCCACTGTTTGCTTTTAGCAGCACGAGAGGAGAGTGTGGCAGCCTGTGTGTGTGTGCATGTGTGGGAGCAGCAGCGAGAATGCAGAGACTACTTAAAACCCTGCTAAGCTGCTCTGTTTCTCAATACTGTATTTATTGCAACTCACTTTGTAGTCAGATGAATGGAGTATTTTTTTAGAGGAATTTTACTCCCAATTGTTTTTACTACAACATAAATTTGCTGACTCTTTATTAGACAGTAAGAACTTGGGCAACCCTTTGTGAGACTTGATCTTCTATTGAAATGTGTTCAGCTTTGCCCTGGAAGTTGGCCTTTCAGCTGAATAACAAAAACTCACAAGCAAAGCTCCCCATACAGTCACAGCATTTGTTTTCTCTGCACAAGCCTTCCTCCAACACTCCTCCTCAAATGAGTTCCCTCTGGCAGTATCAGTGAAACTGATGAGTGAAACATGGCCATGTGCTGGTAAATTATAAGCACAATTTTGGGCACGGTTTTGGGCGTGGTTTCAGCCCTGGCCAGCAAGCAGCTCCTGCTCAGTGCCTGGCAAGGTCTGGGGAGCTGCCTGAGCGATCTGGCTGCAGCAATGCTGATGTGGTGAGAGTGTGAGTCACGCCACGTCCTTTTGGCTCCCTGCCACAGCCTGGCCTCCACTTTTTACTCGAGGAGATGCAATCACACTATCTGCCCTTTCTTTTACCTTTCTTTCTGTTTTGTTTCTTTCATCTCTTCTTTCCCCCCCCACCTCATTTTCCTTCTCTTTTTTTTTATTAGTTTCTTTTTCTCTTTATTCTTTTTCTTCTTTTTGTTTTCCTTCCCTAGCAGCAACTTAGGTTGCCATTGTTTTAAGCTATGATTCTGCACTGAAGGTTACATGAGTGGTTCTTTCTGCAGTTTTAGTCTTTTTATCTGCTTGCAACTCTCTTTTTACCGTATAGCAATTTCACTGACCCTGTGTTTATACTGAGTGAGGTGAGAGAACATCTTACCCTGCTCAAGTTTGACTGTTTGTTGTTCTTGAAACCATAGAAAGAAAACAAACCATGCACTTACATAGGGAAAGGATAAAAAACTCTGCTCTTTTTGCTCTCCATGATAATTATATTTTACTTCCATATTTTTTAAAACAGTTTTTCTTTTTTTGTATTCTATCTTGAATTTACATTTCACATAATCATAGAAAAAGAGAACGTTTTGGGTTGTAAGGGACCTTTAAGACCATCTAGTTTCAATTCTGCTGCTGTGGGCAGGGAATATGTGTATGTGCATTTCATGCTGTTTTTATCTTCAAGTTAAACCTAAATTAGAATGTTAGATATAAAGGGATGAAAAATTAGCCTTAAAACACATTTAGATTTCATTTATCCTTTGATGCATCTTCTTACCATTGTTCATTCAATCTACTGCTATGTCCCCTTTTTTATATTTTATCTTAACAATCTTTCAGAACATTTCCAGAAGGTTTATTAGCCAAAATGGATACTGTGAATCTAATGATGCTAAATATTAATTTCCTCATTGACTCAATATTCTTGGATAAGTAACATGTTGCTTTGAATTAACCAATATTTCAGACACAAACTGATTCTTCTGTATTTATTATTTATATAATTGAGCCAAAGAGTAATAATTTGAAACAATAATAAAAATTAATACTTAAAAGATTCATAATTTACTTTTACTTAGGGATGCTGATAGCTGGAAGAGCAGTGGCAAATATAATTAAAGTTACATAACTCTTCCATTCTATCTGTTCTTTAATTCACTCATAATTTTCTTAATTGATTATTATCCATTCCTAACATTTGTATTCATTGTTCCTGTGTGTAAGAGATATTTTTTTTGGTGAAAATCTATGTAAAAAATGTTCCAGCAATTCTTAAGAATAACAAAACTACAAAACTCAAAACTTAAAACAATCCAACAACCAAAAAAAGCCATTTTTTTCCCCATAAAAAGAATAACTCAAAAAGTCTGTCTTCTAAGAACAGCCTTCATTAAGACAGTTTGAGGAGGAGGATGTAGAGCCAAATATTTTGTTGTCACAAATGGGGAAATGCTGATAGGAAAAACAGGACTTGTGGTCATTTTCATGTGCAGAAAATCTGGCACATACCTTGCTATGGAAATGGCCTCTTTTGAGACAAAGTGGTTTGGTAAACACTGGCTACATTTGGACCAGAATGGGACTCTTTGGCAACTCAGCTCTGTTTGCATGGAGGACATTTCTTGTATTTAGCTATGAGCCGTTGCTCAGGGAACTAATTGTGAGTGAGTGAGAAAAAGTTCAAAAATTGGAGTTAAACAGAAGTTTTGCCTTCCCCAAATTTGTAAGGCAAACAAGTCTTTGACACACAGAGTATCCAACATCACTAAAAAACCTCTCTGAAAAGAATGGGTGGATTCGTCTGTGTAGGTCACATTTTAGATCTTTTAGAGTTTAATTACTGCATGGATTTTGCATATCTCTAAATTAAGTACAGAAATTTAGCTTAAGTCTTAATTGAATGGTCAATGATCAGCACTAGTAGAATTTTCCACTTCTGCTACCTTTTTCTTCTTTATGTTTGAACATTTATTGACATCTGGATTCAATTTTACTTAATATGTAATTGTAAATACAGTGCAAATATTCAGATCCCTCTTTTTGAGAGGAATGTTATGCATACAAGACAAATAGTTTGATTTAATATTTTCTCAGCATCACTTATTTTAGAAAAAGAAAGGTTTTAAGAAAAGCTGTTCCTGTCTTCATCCATCTGTCATTGAGCAAAATTGTAGTGGTTGTCTGTAGATGAATAAGATCAAGGTTAATCCCAAAAATAGATTGTAGGCTTTGCTAGCCACCTGTCAGCTAAGGACAAGCACAGTAAAGAACAGGTTTGGAGGAGAAGCAGAAAAATACCTCAAATGTGTCACTGCTATAAATTCTGACCCAACAACATTATTGACAGTGAAATCCTTAACACCTGACTTTAACCATTCAGATATAAGGCATTTGGTTTAAATGGATCACTAAAGTCCATTGTGTAGGCAGTGGAGAAATAGATATAAGTCTTTTTGGACGGTGGTGCACCCCAGCTTTCAGACAATGGTGGTGGTGCAGGATGGACTGTCCTCTGAAGGTACCTTTCTGATTCCTTGAGAATCAGAGAGATTTCATTCCTTGCGAGATGTTCATATATTGCTGCTGGCACCTAATCCTTAAACTGTTAAAGTCTGGGTGTCAAATCCCAGAGCAGATTCTCCAATATCAGCAACAGTCAGACAATCTATTAGCTGAATTCAGAAATTTATTAAATCCTCCTTTTTCAATTAAAATAATATCAAGATTTGGCCATGCCAGTTAACAGAAGTCAGAGGGGACAGGTGATATGTGGGGAAGCTGTATATGCTTCACACAGTCAGGGCAGTTACTGTGAGTACTGAGTCTCAGACACATTTTCTTATTTCTGCCACTTTCCAGGTGGAAATTGCTGTAGTCCTGTTAGTATTATTTATTATACACCTAAAAGTACCCTAGTTGACACAGAGATCACTTTCTGGCCTTTTATAAAATATGGAATACTATCTTTAAAAGGTGTTTAATTTTTACCTTCATTCCCACCTTCACTTCCTTAGGCAATACTAGACCAGTTTTGAATTATATTTTTGCTTCTAACCCTGGAAATAATATTTTCAACTGTTTAATATGTTTAATACAGCACAAGAGCTTTCCCTCGCATATATATTTTTTAAATTTTAATTTTTACTTATCTTTAAGTACACATCATGCTATATATGAAAACAGAAAGTCTTCTGAATTGGTAAGCACATACATAAAAGGAAGGTGTGAAAAAGAACCCATTTCATAGCTCGGAAACCACTGATCACTATGTGTCACATGAGACCCCCCCACAGCAAGTAAGAAATTAAAAATGTTGGGGGCTGCTGAACACCAAATTTTCACAGCAGATTGGAACAAAATTGTTTAGCACAGATGTTTCTGTAATTGTGATACACTGGGAAAATTCTCAGTGTTCCAACTTCAATGGCTCCCAGACTCACACTTCCACCTGCGTGGTGTGGTGGTCTACTCTGAACACACTGGCCTGTAATGTGAACCATGTGGCTCAAAAACCTGTTAAACCTCCCCCTTTCCCTCCCTGTTCTCCTCACATCTTTAGGCTTGTTCCCTCATTTCTATTTTTATTATTTAGAGGATTTGCAAAACGGAGAAAATAGAGGCAGCAGAAATCTCATGGGACTGGAGATGTGGGAAGGAGTTGGTACTTCCTGTTTGATAGAGAATTAAATTTGCTCACTGCTCTGTGCAGGCATGCAAGTGTCTTTGGAAAGAAATATGGTGATCCTCTTTGTAATTGCACGACCAATTGCTTCTTCAGGTTAACCTACTACTTAAAAAAATTAGGCATGCAAATACATTTCAAGACATTTATTTTTCTTGTGAACAGTTTTTGTTTGTTTTTTTTTTTTTGACCAACATTGTCATGATTCCTACTAGGTCTCACATAAAACTTTGCCTGAGTAAATCTCAGTGTGCTTTCAGTTTTCATTGTACACTTGTCAGAGGTTCACTGCTGAACTCACCAATGTGCACGAGTATGATTGTGTGAACAGAGTCTCAACCTCATAACACAGGAAATGTGCACCAATATTTTGATAACACTTCTGCAAACAAGTAGCAGTACGTGGGTCTCAGAAATGCACAAATATTTTTTATTAAGAAAAGGTGTATGTAAAAATGTTAGTAGATAACAATATAATGCACATGAATTCAGCACATATTCTCTATTAAAAAAATTAGAAGACTAATTTTCTCTCAAAATCCTGGTTAAAGCAAGATAAGCAAATTTTATATTACTTATGTTTATACATATATTCTCACTTACTGCTTGCTATTTTATACAGGTACCCAAAAATTGATAATATTTACAGCCAGAGATTTTTGGAAATTTTCCCACAGAATATATTTGCTGATTCACAAAGAACTTCTACAGAGGGAAAAATTTTGGTGAAAGAGTTTTTAAAGGAAATATACAGAGATATTTTGCTAAGATCAAACCTACTAATTTTTTTTATTTTCCAAAATAATATTTTTTTAATATTATTTATTTTAAAATTTGTTTTTAACTACAAAGTCTTGTAAAATTATTCTTTGTAGGGCTTACTTAACTAGCTTAGAAAANAGTCTTTAGTTACAATATTGAGAAGTTGTAAAGTTAGAGAATTGGAGCTATTCAAGTAGGGGTTTTTTTGGTGGCATATTTAAAAAGACAAAATTATACACTGCTAAAATTGGACTTTTATCATGGAAAAGTCCTTCTACTAATAAATTTTTTAGTGTAAATATTGTTTTATAGATTGAACACTGTCTAACCTAGAAATATCAGTTCTGTTGTACTAAAATGGTACAATCTGAAGTGATAAATCACTTAGAAAAGTCTCCCATGTTTTTCATCTAAAACATCATTTTGCCACCTAGAAAACCCTTTGGGAAGGCAAGAGTGAAGCCCCCAAAGACTTCAGCATCCTTTCCTTGCTGATGGTAATATCAAAATAAAAGAGGCAAAGATGGAAACCGTACTCTCTTTGTTCCTCAGAAGCAGAGCTGCCTCTCTGGGTGCTTCCCACATCCCAGGGAAAGTGGTGAGCTCCTGGCAGCCCTCCTGGTCCCCACTGACCTTGGGCTAACGCTTCACCACGGGGTCACTGGACAACAGATTGATCACCCTGGAAGTGCCAGTTTCTCAAGGGTTACACAAACAACCTCCAGTCATTAAAACTAACTATAAAAAAAGCCCTTTCTGCTTTTTTTTAAAGTGGCTGAGTCACAGTTTGAGAATGGAAAGTGGACAAAACCACTGAATAAACTCATCTCAATAAAGAATTTGTTTATTCCTCTTTATCAGGCCTTGTGGATGACAACAGAAGTGAAGATGGATGTGAATGTCCTCTGTTTGGAGCTATTACAATGATTATTTATTCATATTCAAATTAGAGCTAACTCTAATTAACATGGCAGAATAAAGAAAAGAATGATTTTCTTCTACAAATGTTGTACTGGTTTTATTCTGATGGCAAGATACAAGCCATGGACAATATGTACTATGAAACAGATTCTAGCTCAAGAAGGAGCAGATTTAATCTGGCTGAAATAACAGTGATTTATATGATATTTTCATTAAAATGTCCCTTTATATTCAAGTTAGGTTTTAAATTTACCAGAATATCAGAACTTTGACTAGCTTTGCAAGTATTCAGACAGAAGTAGATGTCACTTTTTAAGAGGCACAGAATTTCTATATAAACACAAACATTCTAGAAATAATGTTCTGAAATACTTTAATTTAGAAAAAATTAAGGCAAAAACTATTTTTATTTTTCACTGAAACCTTTTTCTTTTTCTTTCTTTCTTTCTTTCTTTCTTTCTTTCTTTCTTTCTTTCTTTCTTTCTTTCTTTCTTTCTTTCTTTCTTTCTTTCTTTTTCTTTCTTTCTTTCTTTCTTTCTTTCTTTCTTTCTTTCTTTCTTTCTTTCTTTCTTTCTTTCTTTCTTTCTTTCTTTCTTTCTTTCTTTCTTTCTTTCTTTCTCTCTCTCTTTCTTTCTTTCTCTCTCTCTTTCTCTCTTTCTCTCCTCTTTTCATAATTTAAAATCTAAGGTAGTTGTAAGGAACTTTCAGAAGGTTGTTCTTGTGTAGTGGACATTCCCAGTGTAATAAACTGCACACCTGAACCTCCAGGGTCCTGGTCCTTTGTATTTTATTAGGAGGAGGGATGTGAAGCCTGTGCAATTAACCTGTGCTAGATAAAAATTTGAGTTACAATGGTGGTTTTTAAACCTTCTGGAATGTTCACCTGTTCATAAAAAATTACTGTGATGGTATAAAATGCAATCTCTTTGTAGATGATAATTCTGTTCTACTGAAAGTTTAATGCAATTAATACATTAAAATTATTAAATGTTAATGCAATTAAACAGGTTTCAGAGTTCTCAAATGCACCAGTGACCTATAAAAGAAGTTAAAAAACTTAAAAGAAGTCTGTGTTTATGTCAAGTATTGAAAAGTTTCACTGTCTACATGAGGGGGTAAGTGAAAGGATGCTCCATTTTCTCTGGTGTTGCACCCTAAAATGCATCACATTTACTTGAAGTTCCTCATTCTCTGGGATCACGAAAGAATAAATTCAGACAGTTGGTCAGAGTTATAGATAAGCCTTCTTTTTAGTTACTTTTTCTCTGCAAATGACTTTCACTGCAGGATATGAAGATGCAACTTATGTACAATAATAAATTAGCTCTTAAGATTTCTGGACCTGATTCATTACTGCTTCATGTACCACAGGCAGAAGTTGACACCAGATTTAAGTTCCTAGCTGACTTTTAATAAGTGTTGCATCCTTTTAAAAGGCAAAATAAACTTTCCAATATCTGTGAAATAGCTTTTCTTACAAGAAGCAATTGCAGCACTTGAATGCTTAGATTAGAATTCACATGCTTTGATTTTGAAATTTAGCTTTTGTGCCACATCTTGTAAAGGACTCTTAGGAGCTTGAATAAACAGTTTTGAAGAAAATGCTTTGCTTTAATGATGTTTTTGTTTTCGTTGTAAACTGCAATGGAACCTGGTAACCCATGGAGGACATTTGCAACTCCAAAGTTTTCAGTTATAGCTGAGAGAGAGGAGGTTATACTGAATTCAGCTCTTTGAGCTTGAGATAGAGGCTGTCATATGAAATTTGAAATTCATAAAAAGCAAATGGACCTTCTTTCCTTCGTTTAAAGTTGCAGGAGATATGGTGATAAAACCTGTTTGCTAAAGGAGTATCTGTGGAGAAATACAAAGGTTCCAGCAAGCTGGAGAAGAGCTGAGTTATCCTGTCCTCTTAGACCTTGAGGAAAACAGTTAGAAACTGAATGCATTAGGACTGAGAGGAAATAACATAAAGTCTTTTTTTCTGAGAAGACCTTTTATATCAGTTTATGTTTAGCTGGAAAAAAAAAAGGAGCAAGAAGGGCTGGGTAGACAGCTGGGTTAACAGTAGGCAAGCACTTGCAGCCTGGTGACATTTGTGAAAATAACAATATTTTTCATTTGTAGACTCTTCATTTAGGCAGCCAAGCTTTACAAGCAAGTGAGATCCCTGCAGAGAGAGATCCTTTCAAAGGGTAAACTAATGTGTCTTCATACCAGATGCCTTTTTCCTTGCTCATTTATGTCACTTTCTTGCTACCCTGTGTACTTTTTTGAGCTTTTCTGAACTATTACTTTTTTTTTTTTAAGTGACTGACAGATGTTGTGCATTGAATGTCTATGGCACTAATTTATAAGCCAGTCAGTTCTGCAGAGGAAAACAAGAAAATACAAAAACAAAATCAAAAAAGACAAACAAAAAAAAAAGAAAGAAAAAACCTAAGTCCAAATCCTTGGCTTTATACTGTTTGCTTTCTCCAGCTCCTGCAATCTGACTTAATTTCACTGTCTCCTTCAATACTTATAAAAGCAGTGCTCACCTCAGACCTGACCTGCAGCAGCTCTTCCTGCTGCCAACTTGCAGTAAAATTTATTGCCTTGTTTTATCAGATGACATGAAACAATGCCAGCAATTTCTCCAGTGTTATCTATATGTGATCAAACATCACTTAAATAACCCACACTGAGCAAAAATATGTTGGTTTTTTTTTTTCTCTTGAACATTTTTAATCTATAAAGTCTACTGGAAGCATACTCATTTGACAACAGAACTTTTAGGCGGAAGCTTGTCCAAAGGAATACTTGACAGGCCAACATTCAAAAGTGCTGGGAAAAGGAAGCTTATTTTATACTGCAGAACTTTGCAGTATCACTTGCTTTAGAGGTCAGCCAGCTAAAGTTATTTATTGTTCAAAAGGTGTTTTTAATAAATTTGAAAAAGTATGGCTTCTCTCCAACTATGCCTCCCTTCTCCACAAGCACCAGTAATCAGGATTAAAGAAGTTTAAATAACAACAAACCAAGCTTTGTATTTGTGCCTTGTGTCAACTCACACTGCTGCAGAAAAAGGAATGTTGATTTTTCTTCTGTTACGATGCACTTAAAACGAAATAGGGAAAAAATCATCTTGCAGTAT
Source organism: Thryothorus ludovicianus (assembly GCA_013397245.1). Lineage (NCBI taxonomy): Eukaryota > Metazoa > Chordata > Aves > Passeriformes > Certhiidae > Thryothorus > Thryothorus ludovicianus. The sequence continues at coordinate 67,807 of VZTB01010494.1, forward strand.
TTACAAATATCCCCCAAAATCCTCCAAGCTCTCTGTTTCAAAGTGCTTTGCATCTAGAATCTCTGATCACTCATTCCTTAAATCTAAGGACATGACAACATTTGTAGTGGAACGAGGCAAATATGCCTGTGTTCATGGACATGGAAGTCAGTAAAGTCTCTGTGTGTATCAGCACCCTGCAGATGCACTGACAAGAGTCCATAAAGAGGACAGTCATGTTCATGCCTTGTTGTGACCATGCCTCTGAAGCTGCTTGAGACCTTTTTCTCTCATTGCAGCTCTGCACAAATGCAGTGATGAGCTTTGCAAGCCAGTGGGGCTGTCCTTGCATTGCTCTCTTGCGCGTCTCCACCAATATGAGTGGGTCTCTTTTGCATCTACAATAAACTATCATGTATTGTAATGCTTTTATCTTTATTTCTTTCCTTCTTTTCTGAAAACTTCACACATTTTGTTATATTTTCACTCACCCAACTTTCCCTTTAGGCAGAGAATACTATTAGTATCTACAGATGAGTAATTTAGGCACAAAAAGGTTAAGTGATGCTCCTATGGTCACAGAGAAAGTCCAGTGTAGGTGTACTCACCTTGGTAACTTGAATCATCTACCTCCACCTAACTCTAATCCCTTGAGCTCTCCATTTCCTTTCACTGATGTACTGAACAGCAGTGTCAAAATAATTTAAGTAATATCCCAGGATGAATTAAATGCTTCAAATGCCTTACTACATCTTCAGATTAGCACTCCATTTCTTTATTTTTGTCAGTTTTAAAGATGTGTCAGCATACAGATCAAATTCTATACTAGTTCTAAACATAATCAAACCTTGAGGTTGCCCAGTTGCAGTTCCTGGCAGGAGATTGTTTAAACTCAGAGAATTCTGGTCAGCTGTTGAGCCTTCATGTGTTGCACACTTTTTTCTTACATGCTGTCTAAGTTACCATTCAACACACAATCTAAGTTTTCATAATGACAAACTGTATGAAAGAAAAAATCTGAAAGGTAAAAGGGAATAAAGGCTAGCTTCTGCACTTCAGGTCACTGGGAGTTTACATGTATAGAGAAAACCCCAGCACTGCTACAGTCAATAGGAATTTTGTCTTTGGCTTCTGAGGAGCTAGGTTTTCACCCACAGACCTTCTGTGCAATGTATTATCTTCCAAAAATCTACAGTGCTTGTTTTTTTTACTTATTTTTTTTTAGTTTGATAGTAGAAAGTAGGTTCAAAAACGAATTGTTAATCACAGTGCAGTTATTTAGATGTATTACCCTCCATTTTCATAACTTGGTCTATTATGTTTATTTTTATCTAAATTCTTTCTTCCTTGCTTCTATTTTTTCTTTTCTATAGAGGCTTTAGTGACTTCTGCAGTGTTTTATAAACTTACCTTCTTTCAGTAAATTATTTGAAAACAACCATACTTTTATAATTAAAATTTTGCTTACTCCTTCCCCACAAACATGTCAGCTATGTAAAAGCTAAACAATCAAGTGGTATTTATTTAATTATGATTTATGTAGATATTTAAGGGGGTTTATTAGGTTAGGTTCTTTAAAAATAGTTATGTTTAAAAAAATATGCACTGTACATAATTGCATCAAATTTGTATAATCCATAATACTAGAATACTATATAAGCATTTTGGTTCTGTATCAATATTTCAGGAATTTTTATTTATGGTGAAGATGAAGACATCTTCGTGGAGAAATCCTAATAACATTAACAATACTCTACCTGTAGAACACCTGTTGTACTGAATAAAGGAACCAAATGCAATATGACTCTGAATATTATGCCCTTAATATTATATGAGCATTGTTGATCTCTCTTCAGTCCTTCTACATTCCAAAGTATTCTGGGGGAAGAATTGTCCTCATAAACTCAGAGATGCTGGAATTCAGTTCATAACTAAGGCAGAGAGGGCTTGGAAATTATCTCTTGCAAGAAGTATTTATAACTTTCACTGTTTGTGCCAGGGAAAACCCCTTCTGTGGAGTCAGTCCTGGTCCACGTAAGTGGGACTGCTCCGAGCTTTGCATCTGATTCCCTGTCAGCAGAGCTGAGCTGGCACATGGAAATAACCTGTGCCAGGTACAGAACTCCTGAGGATCAGTGCAGAGGAGCAGGAGCTGCACCACAACTCTGTCAGTCTAGTGAACAGCCTCTGAGGCAACATGGATGCCTGTGCTTGTAGTATGTCCATGGCTGACTCCTAAATAAGCTGGTGGCATTCAATGCAGTTTTTTAGAATGTTCCATGTGACCTAGCCCCACTGGCCTGGATGAGAATGAAAACCAGAGAACTTCTTTACAGATTGAGTAGCTGAAACTCTGGTATTGGCTGCAATGAAAAACTGCTGGCTCTATATAGAAGCCACCACTATTAGGGTATTGACATTATTCTAGTTAATGAACATAGAAAGTAATTTCATTTGCATTATCAGGACTTTGTTGAAGAATTCTTTAAGAAAGGGGGGGGGAATTAAAGAAAAAATGTGGGAAAGACAGAGGAATTTTAATGTTTTTCTATCCTGAGGTTTTATAGGAATGGTGCTATTAATGGCTTAGTGAATGCTTGTTTGTCTCCATGTGAAGGAAGATGGATGTGTGAAGAGTCACCCAAGTTCCAGGGAGAAACTGAGCAAGACAGATTAATCCCACCTCAGCCTGACACCTGGGGCACATCCTTATCTAGAGGGGTAAATGGATCAGAATGTTACTGCCCGTTTATTTATTCTCCTTCTGTTTGGAGACTTTCCCTGATTAATTACTCTCTAGTAATTGCTGCTGTTAACTAATGTCAAATCTAATTAACCTGGAGTCCCTTCATCCAGTACCTTCAGCATCCCTTTGCAAATACGAGGAGGTCATCAGCAAGGAGGTTCTGAGGATGGCCACACTTTACCCATTCGTTTATTTGCTTTGGGCCTTGTTTGCTATTCCTGCTGCAATGCCTGGCGACAGCTTTCTAGAATTCCCATCAAGTCTAATTGGCCTGCTGAAGCAGCAGTGAACACAAGATTTAAGAAATGTTTTCTTTAAAAACTTCTGGTCCTACAGACACTTTGAGATCAAGTTTCACTCTGCTGAAATCACACACGATTCCCTGTGATTTTCATGAGAAATACTGCAAGAAAGTATTAAAAGAGAAACACATCTCTGTGGTTTGGAGGGACTGATGGCCAGGGGGCTTGAAGAGTGGGTGGTGGTAACATAGCAAGGCATCTACAGAATCTTTAAAGGTTGCCAAAATTAACACATACAAGGTATTCAGTATCAAAGTTTTCAATATTTGGCTCCATAAACACAATACCGGTTGCAAAAACAAAGCTAAGGATTTCATGCTGATTACTTAAATAAAAACTGTTTAATTATGAACATTTGGGAAATGAAGTTATGAAGGACTGACCAATATTGCTATGGCTTCCTAGTGTTCATAGCATACTGTGAACACTGTGCCAGCATCTTACTGTGTAGAGCACTGTAGGTCCATCTATGGTAAACAGTCCTAAGGCTCAGTGTGCCTCGGGCAGATGGCTCCATGCAGAAGGAGGTCTCTCATCATTAAAACCATTAAACTATGGTTTTTAGCTTCACAAAGGAGTGAACTTTCTAGTCCAAAAAAAGCTGTCAGCATTGTCTGTGGAGAGGCTGATCAGGGATGTCAAGATTTTATCTGCTTTTAGGTATTTTCATGGATCAGCACTAGAAGATTTGTTTCAGAAAATGGATAGGAATAATTTAAGCCATGTTAGTATTCAGGAAATACTTGATAACACTTCAGATTAGTCACAAAGTTCTGTTTTTTCTTTATGATTTTCTAAGATTAGTACTGAAAATATGCATCTCTTGGAAATTCTGATTTTTGGTTACCCCTGTCTGTACCTGACTTTTCAGCCTCTCCTGTACATCCCTCTGACCAGCTGCAAATGATTTTTCTGACTCGATTTATTTGTCTCACCATTTACAGGTTTTATACATACAACTTCCAGTTGTAAATGAGAGTTATAGAATGATTATGGTATTAGAGTAATGAGTTCTGTTTTGACACAGTTTGAGGTCATATGATTTACACTAGAGGGTGGTGGAGCATATTCCCAGTCAGTCACCACTTATCAACTGGTGAGCTCTTGGTATGGCTTACCATGGTAGAGTTTTTTACTCATACGTAGGATAATATAAATTCTGATAAAGTTAATACTTTGAATGCTCTGTTCTGGCCTGTCATATGAGAAAAAAAATGTTTATGGAGTGAATTCTGCGCTTTAGATTCTAGTATTACAGGGTAAACTTGCTTTAATTTTAATTTGCTGTAAATAATTTAGATTGCAGGAGTTCAGTTGTTTCACAAAAAATTCAATATTTGTACTGAGAAGATACTGAGGGGAAAAGGAAGGTGAATACAACAGGTATCTAGAGTTTGAAGAATTTTTAAACATTGTGTTTAAGTCATTCCCAACTAGGAATCCAAGACATAACATTAATCATCCAATTAAAGGAATCTACTGTAACTACTTGCTGGCTTGAAGGCTGGTATGGTTTATCATGCTACTTCTTGTGTTACCAGTGCTCTCACCTTATTTACATCTTATTTCACATCTTTTTATTTACATTTTTGAACTCCACTCCTTTTCTTCATTGCAACACTTCTGTTATGAAAATTCTAAACCTTAATGGCCATGCTGCACTACTAAATGAAACCACAACAGATATTTTCAGAACATAAATTTATTCACCACTCATATTTGATTGCTAGTGTGGTGCCTGATGTGTTTGTCTGGGCAATTTAATATTTTCCCTAAATGATCAGTGGGCACAGTCTTGGAGTTTGAAAATATCAGCGACTATTTCCACTAACTGGTTTGGGCACAGCCATCCTACTCTAAAAGCTAGGAGTCCTCCGAAAATACACAAGTAGATTTTTCCCATCACATGATATTCTTGTCTAGAGATTGTCTTGGATAAGTCACTTTGCTCTCCTTTCTTCTCTCAGAAGTTCATTAGGAGTCATTTAGAATTAGATAATATTATTCAATGTTAATTTTTAAATAGCTAACATTAGGATTTTGTTCTGCTTTGAGTGCTTATGAAGGCAAAGACAGAGGAAAATACAAAACTGAAGAAAAAAGGTATTCCTAACATTTCTAAGTGAAATGCATCACCACTAGCAGCAGAATATTAAACTATCTTGGTATAAGGACTGAACATCTTAGATTTCCTGTGAACAATAAGGAAGATGAAATTTCTGCCACCATCTAAAGCAAGAAAAGAACACTTTTTCTAGCTTTACATGAATGAGTATATTTGACATAAAAGATGCTGTTATTATTAATTTTAGCCAATCATATAAAATGTTGTTAGACTGTTAACAAATATAGAGGTGCAAATATCTGGTTTTCATTTATGTGATACTAAAGCCTTAAGAATACTTACCATCTTGAAGAAATACAGTGTTTTGTCCTATTATTCTCTTACCTTTCCTGTGCAATTACTAATATGAACAGGTGGAAAACTGCAGAATTCCTTCAGCTCTGATGTCCACAGAGTAATGATGTCAAAGTGAATAAATTTGAAGAAAAGACTTCTTCCCCTGCCTTGTCCTTTCCCTTTCCTTCCCCTACACTCCCAATAGTACAGAACAAACCACACTAGAAAAGGAAATATGGCAGGAGGTGTAGCCAGATAACATCTGGCTGAGGAGCTCAACTTTTGGAGCTCTGAAACTGCTTCTATAATGGCAAGTTAAAGACTACCTGGAAACATTCCCAGACACTGAAACCCTGCACTGTAAAATTGTCAGCACAGCCCCTGGAATGGCTTTGACCCTCTCCAGCTAACTCCTTCCCAAGCATTCCTAGATAATGTGCAGGAGTCAACATTGCTGGGGGATCACTGCCAGGAGGCAATCTGGGAGGAGTTACAATTTAAGCTAAAAAACCTTAATTTCACAGATATGGCCAAACTGTGCCACTTGGCCAGCCCAGGGGTTTTGGCACTGTTTAGTTTACTGGTACAGATGTTACCTGAAACTTCCAAGATCTGTCCACACGTACAGTTGTTTCTGCTACAGATTAGATTCTGATTTTCTGGAAATATTTTGAGGTGGTCTATTGCAAGTGCTCATGAGACTGCTATTCTGAAGATATTTTGATATGTATTTATAATTTCTGTTATATCTGAGAGTTCCACAGATATTTTTAGCTTACCTGAATATAGAAAATGTATAAACAGTCCAGGATTATGAACATATTCTGAAAGTCATGGACAGATCTGGAATAATAAGATATTTTCAAGGCCACCTCTCCCTCCCCACCCCCAGAAACACCCAACTCTCTTTTACGTATGATTTTTTTTTTTTTTGATTCTCAAAATATAGCAAGTCCATGCCCAAATCCTTTGCAGTCATACTGAGTTTACAATTTAAGAAGCCTTAAAAAACATTTTAAGGAAAAATAATGGTAAAGAGCATTTTCCATCTCTATTTTATCTCTTCCTTAACACCATTCAAATGAAATGGCTTGTTACTGTAATTCCCTCATAAAGATACCTCTTGCCAGAGCTACAGCATCTCTGAAGACATGACTCAGCTACAGATATCAGTACTATGTGCTCAGATTTTATACTGATGTATCTGAGAACAGAAATCTTCCCCTATTAATCATCCTTTTACTTTTAACCAGTACTGTCTATACTTAAAAATGACAACAGTCAGATACATTTGTTTCTTTCCAGCTGCAGTAATATTGACAAACACTTCCTTTTTCTTTATGATCTTAATCTAACAAGAAAAAAATGAGTTAAGGTGTTAAAAAATACCTTTACTGCAAAAGGATTTCTAGTACGTTTACACCAGTTGATCTATACCAAAAAAGCTCTTTAAATACAGACAAATGTTAATTTTCATACATGCTGAGTAAAGAGAAAAACTTCTTGTTAAAGATTTTCAGAATATTAGACTCTGTCAAAATGTGTATGAGGGAAATTTTCAGAGTAGTTTAACATGAAAAATTTTGAACAATGCATTTTACTGTAATGAAGACAGAGTATATGCAAAGCCTTCTTAAGCATCTTTGTATTTCCCAGGTACCTTCAGAAGTTGCCTTTATGCAAAGCAATTTACAGAGGAGTTATCCATTGTATACAAAAATGCCCTTTTTTTTCCTAGAAGCTGCATGTATTTCTGTTTCATGTGACAGATTCATCTCTGTATCTTCTGACAGCTTAAGTCTTCAGAAGACCTTCATCACCAAAGAGAAAGTCATGTTAATGCTAGAAGTTTTAACATGGGATTTCTACTCTTGGATAGTAAAGCTCAATTGATTGCACTAATTTAGCTGTTCTATTTATAAATACCACAGCATAATATTGGAAATATTGTACAAAAATGGCAAGTTTTTGTCACTCTTAAGATGTTATTGATGTGCTTAGGATAAATGTAACCTAAAAATTAGCTTCTAATATATGAGACAGGCCTTGCCAGTGTAATGCAAAAATTCTCCAGAGGAAGGGAGTTTTATGAAAAAGAAAAAAGGAGACAGGGAGAGGAGAAATGAAGCAGAGGATAGACTTATAACTGAGATCCAGCCACAAAAATCTTGGGAACTCGCAGCCTAGTAGAATTGTGACTCGCATCCTTGGGTGTTTCTTTGACTTGTAGCAGATATGAAGTCAAGGAAAACTGTGGGTACTCACTGAATGTTTAAACCTTGTACATTGTTTGTTCTTTCTTTCTCTTTCAAGTATCAAACCTAACAGAAAATCTTGCTATGCACATATAAAAAACTCTACTTCCACCAAACCTTCAATTTTCATGTTGTCCAAGGAGATGAATGAAATTCCTTTATATATTTTTTATTCCTGATCCAAATAAGTAACTTAATTTAGGGTAAAAATTAATTCACTCAAAATTTCTGAGGAGATTGATTGCAAAAAAAGGGCTTTTTATTTTAATAGAACTCACTGAACTCCACTGAGCTGATTAATAACATTAAAATATCCAGAAAGTCTGAAACAAAAAGCAGCAGTAATATTTAAAGTAGAAGAAACTGCTTTTCAGTTATGACTAGTTTGTGAACAGAAACCATTTTATTGCAGAGACAATTTGTGCAAGATTTGGGAAAAAAAGACATTAAGAATAAAAATTCAAACTGGAAAAAATAAATCGATAAATTAACAATCATATTTTCTCTTAACTTCCTGTTAGGCAAAGCAGTGTGTTGAGAATTTTACAAAGATTATAAAAGCTATCCTCCATATCTGGAGTTGGTAACATGCTGTGTCTTGTGGCACTATTTAAGCAATGATTTTGCTCCTATTTCTGTTTTTAGAGAATTTTGCCTCAAAAGTCCTGTAGCCAAATCAAGCTACAAATGAGGTGAACTTAACAGTTAGGGTAGTTAATAACTGAAGAAAAGATTGCAAATAAATATCACCAATTCTCCATTAATGTCAGTCTTTCCATCAGAACTGTGTGGCTACGAGAAAGACTAACACAAACACAAATTATCAAAATGTACTCTAGAGTAAAAATTCCCTACAGCCTTAAAAATCCTGAATATTTCCATTGATAATCATCCACACATGCTCCATCGGTCAAGAGAAGCTCAGCAGTGGAATGGAGAAATAGAAATTGTCAACTTTGCTTTGCATTCACATGAATGAATTTGACTCTTAGAGGACTGCAGAAAGGTATCAATGAGGTGGATATTTAAACTGTGCAATTGAACTTGGTTGATTTCTGTCAAACAATATCATGAAATGTCTACAGATGACAAGGTTAGAGGAGACCCCTGAAAGTCTGTAACAGTTTACTATATTAATTAAGAAAACAATCAATATTTGACAAATATTTGTCATCACACAACAGCATATGTTATTAGGTCTTTTGTACTGTGTGACTTGATCAGAATTTCCCCCTGCTGTAGACTTCTATTTACACTTGCTCACATTTCTTAAGATGTCAACTGTTTAAAGCACAATTTGGATATTTGTGCTCTCAGAAAATGTAACCTCAGTTGGATTCTCTTTCCTTCCTTTGTAATGAACACATTCTTTTGCCTTTCTCCATACCTACATTTTTTTATTTCTTTAAACAATTTCATCAGCTTCCTTAATATCTCTGAGGTGCTGGTCTGAGGACATGCAAAAAAGAATATATTTTAGCAAAACCCCTCATGTCATTCAAAGCAGAAAAAATAGATATATTTTTGGCTTCATTCTTGTCAGGAGTAATTTTGCCTTTGCTTTCAAAGGGCTTATTAGTCATTTGATCCATAGTCCACCGAGTTTGGGGATGAGATGATACTTGAATTTGTCTAAGCCTGTAAATTTGACAGGCAGTCCATTTTTAGGCGATTGTGAGACATTTTTTAACACTTCAACTGTATGTCCCATCTGGAAGGAAATATGCAAAATTGGTTATTCTTGACCCATGCAGACACAATTGTTTCTATTTGTCCTTGACTGATTTTTTTCAGGGACATCAATTTCTTTCCCTATCAGTTTATTAGTAAAAATCTAAGTATCTTTATCTAGTGTCTCCAGCCAACTGCAAGTACAGCCTGAGATATCTAAATAAAACTTCATTGTTTTTACTGACATCTCAGCCAACATCTCCTCCAGCTCAGCCTTCTCCTACCAACTTTTGCTACGAAAAGCAAAAACAAATCCAAAATGTTACAAGTTCTTAACCCTATGCTTAGCATGAACTAGTATTTTCTAGATTACTCAGAAGCCAAAGATAGTTATCACAGAATGGCCTTAGATGTACATTGTCAGAATTATACTATCATCTGTACAAAGAAAACTCTGATGCAGTTTCTTTATTTGCTCTTATTTGTGGTAAAGAAAAGTCTCACAGTTAAATACACTTGCCATCTGCACAGGAAAGTAAATCAGATCCCACTGGTAAAAAATGTCTCCTGAAAAGATCCCTTTAAATACCTTTGATGTCACAGTTTTAAAACCCTGACTTCTTTTGGATATGTCCAGATCCCTTCTCCAATGGCATTTCCAAATGTCCCTGCTGGTTCTCTTTTTCTTATAGATCTAACAAAGAAATAATCTTGGACATTGACTGGGCTCAAGAGATGATTTAAAATTAACATCCCTTTCCCTAAAAGACACCGTTTGGGGATTCTTACTACTTCATCCATCTTTCTCTTTCCCCCGGGTGGCTGGGAAGGACCATCCCATCTTGGCTCTGACCCTCCACTCCTGCTACTGTTGTTGATACTGCTGCTGACTCTGTAGTCATGATTGATGTCTTGCTGACAGGCACATAAATCATGCCTGTTCATAGTGGTTAATGTTGGTATTTGCATGTATTAAGCATGTTTTAGCTCTGAGACACTTAGCACCATGTGTGCTGCATTCATTCTGCTACCTCAGGGCCTTGGAGGGAGAGGAAGGGAGTTTTCCATTTATAGATAGTTTTGTTTGGGCAGTGGGGAGAGCTGAGACCATTGTTAAAAACCCATCCAGATGAACAGGAATGAACTTTGCAGCTGCAGCACAATTTGCTCAGACTACAAGGCCCTACAGGATTCATTGTCTGGCCGACAGTGTATCAGCAGCTGCAAAGATGCATCTGCAGGATCACTGGATTTTGTACCATGTGCTGGGATATGAGTGCAAAAGAAAGATGTTTCTTAAACCCTGAGGCTTTTAATATTTCACACAGACTTTTGTGGATATGTAGCCTTTTGCAGATGACTTTTGAAGGCAATTCTGATTTCATGGATTTTATCACTGTAATTTCTTCTCCCCATTGGCCAAAAAAACCCAAGAAACTATTCTTATTATTTCATAATATCATTATCAGTCCTATGTTTCTGTCCTCTCCAAAAGTTCTCTGAAGGGAACAATTGGTCCCAGAATTTGGCAGCCTAGACAGCCTGCAGTTTTTAAGAATCCTCCTGATGGGAATGAAGTTTTGGCAGCTGATGGAATCACAGAGGTATGTGAAAGTCAAGACTGAAGAAAATCCAGGCTCAAACCTCCAAATCTGCAGAGAAATTGTCCCTTTGGGGATCTCCAGTTCTTCGATAGTCCAAGTCATGGAGACAGTCTGTGACCCTCCTCATGCAGTTGTAGAAAAGAAAGTTCATGTCATGAACCATTTCCTCCTTCGTAGACAAAGCTGTTTTCTTTGCAAAACTAGAATTGGAGAGCAGATCTCCTACCTGGCATTCTCCATTTGTTATGATAATTGCTAGTTTCACTTTTATTATTAAATTGTTAGCACAGTTGCTGGTATGGTTTTGGGCTTTGGGCTTTGCAGTATTCCAAGTGATGCTCTGCATAGTTTGCAGTTTACTCAAGTCAGATATCATTTTAACATGATCAGTTTTTCATGATGTAGTTTCTAGCTTCCCTTTAGATAATATTAAGGAATCTGCATATATTTTTACTCTTCTAGAGGCCACCTTAGTTTTAAGAGAAAAAAAATATCACAATGCAGCAAAACATTGAAGGATGGACCCCAGTTTAAATGAGCATGTTTCAAACAAACTTTACAACAGGAGTTGTAATACCAGCCCAGTACACTCACATGCAGTAGAAAAAAAAAAGGAGAATAGTTTTGTGGATATTTACAATCTATGGAGAGAATTTTATTTTCAGAGGGTTACATTTTTCTGTTATTTTGTAAACATAGTCATCACTCTATAGTGTTTTTCCATTAAAAAATGGGCTACATGACAGAGAAAAGCAGTCATAAGAAGTCCTTATGATAAAATAGTTCCAAATCCTCTGCTCCTGGGACTTGAACCCAAGCCCTTTTGCATAGCAGAGAGCAGTGATTCTTGTAAATGTCAGAGCTGATTAATTAGGGGCCTGGCCTGAACATACCTATTGAAGTAAAGCTGTCATTTATTTCAGAGGGGATTTTACTCTATCAAAACGAAATGCTCAAATATTATGTAGCTAAAACTAACACTGATTTTAGAAAATACTAACTTCCGAAATAATGGAAGGCCATCCTCCAAGGAAATTTTTCCCAGGACAAAATGGTACAAGAACCGTACTCCAGAGGTTAGGATTATGGATTTCTCATCAGGCACATTTAGACAGAATGTATTCCTCTTTCACAGAATTTCTTCAGGTGTGAGACACCAACCAAGGTCTAAGACTTTCTGATTTGAAAAAATTACATGTTCAACTGCCAGAGGGGATATTGTTGTTATTTTACCTTCTTCTGTTCATTTCCAGGGTTCTTCCAGACAATTAAGAGGTTTTTTCTATGGTATATGACAATTTTCATATTAAAGGACAACTAAGGAACAGGAGTGAATCAGGGTCACATGAGATGAAAAAGTGAGAAACCTGCAGAGTGAATTCTTAGACAACAAAGAAATTATTAGAGGGAATCTCAAGTTCATTTCTATAAAATAGAGATAGCAAAAAAGAGTAGGAAAATGAAGAAATATTATGAAATTATCTGTAAATTTCACATGTAATTAAACACAGCCTAAAAATTTTGCAGTTGCTGTGACTGCAACAGTAAAAGGTGATGCAAGGAGAGATGGCTTTTTTTATTCTATGAACTCTAGCTGTTCCTTCAATTACAAGTATCATAAAAACCCTAAGGATTAAATTTCTTGTATTTCTGTGATCAACTAAACATGGTAAAGTTTAGGCACTAGCCCTCCATCAGGATGAGACTACCTGGCACATCTGTAAGGATTGCTAAGAAAGTGCACAGGTGATATAGAATTGGGAGCTGCTGAAAAGTCCTGCAGAGAGACCTCGACAAACTAAGAGAACTGGTGAAAGAGAGGCTGGAGAGCAGTGCTGAGAAGGGGACCTGGGGGTCCTGGCTGACATAAAGCTGAACACGAGCCAGCAGTGCCCTGGCAGCCAGGAGGGACATCCCTGTCCTGGGGACATCAGGGACAGCATCACCAGCCAGGCAAGGGAGGGGATTGTCCTGATCTGCTCTGACCTGGGGCAGCCTCACCTCCAGTGCTGGGGGCAGTTTTGGGTGCCAAAATGCAATGTAAGAAAGATATTAAATGATTGCAGAATGTCCAAGGAGGGCCACAAAGATGGTGAAGGACCCTGAGGGAAAGCTGGGTAACGAGTGACTGAGGTCACTTGTTCTGTTCAGCCTGGAGGAGACTGAGGGGAGACCTCACTGCAGTTACAGCTTCCTGTGAGGGGCAGAGGAGGGGCAGGCACTGATCTCTGCTCTGTGGGGACAGTGACAGGACCTGAGGGAATGGCCTGAAGCTGTGTCAGGGAAGGTTTAGGTTGGATTTTAGATGAAGATTTTTCACTCAGAGTGTGTGTTTGGGCACTGAAACAAGCTCTCCAGGGAAGTGATCACAGAACCCAACCTGACAGAGCCCAAGAAGTGCTCGGACAATGTTCTCAGGTACATGGTGTGGTGTTGTTGCTGTCGTGTGTAGGGCAAGGAGTCAGATTTGATGATCTTTGTGGATTCCTTCCAAATCAGAATATTCTGTGTTTCCGTGATCTTTTTTTTAAATCTAGGGATTTTTTTTTTAATATTTTATTTCTTAGTATTTTAAACCGGTTTCTCTCTCTGAAAGTATTTATATCCTTGCCCTTAAATAAAACATTTCTGTAGAGGTGCAGAATATTTTCAGACACCTCAGAAACATTCTTCCCTGGATTTGCCAATAGCAGAAGGATTCAGCAGATGGCAGGATGTGGCCACTTCAAGACAGCCAAGAATCTGGGCCCCCACCCTCCTTTCTGAGCATGTGTAACCAAGCTGTCTGTCTGTCAGACAGTGGGAGAGAGACCAGTGTGGGAACTCCATGTACTATTGGAAAGCTTTTTAATGAATATCACTGCCATAATTAAGAAATTATCCTTATGCATTTAAACAGAGACCCCACTTATGAGCTGTATGAAATTCTTACTTTGCATCTCTGGAAATCATAGAATATTTCTTTGCATTGGCAAGGAACCCACAACTTAGCACATGCATTATGGCAAATATGAAAGGATTTTTTTTATTATCCTTTAGGATTAAGAAGTACATGCATCCATTGCCAACAAGCACACCATCTAATCAATCTTGCATTCCATTATTCTGTTTCATACTATTTTTGATGGGAAAATTCCTCTGGGTGGGCTGTCATCCCTTTTATAAATAAGGAATAAAATAAACAAACAAATAACCCATTCACAACCCAGACTGATTCTAAGACTCTCAAGGTTCTCATATATTAACTGACTGCATCCCAAAGTAACATCTATTTTGCATTTGAGCTCAAATGATTTCAATGAAAATTAATGACAGTTGTGCACATTTGGGAAAGTAAGGATAGACCCTGAAACATAACACTATTGCCTGGTTTTGATGGATTTGGAAGGCTTGCAACCCAGCTTTCTATCAGGGGAGAAATCTGTGATACAGAATGTCTTAGAGTCATTTATTTATACTGTGTACAACAGTCACTGAACATAGGTGGCCATAGACTACATGCAGGCTAAACCTTATTTAAAAGTCTTAACCTAAAAGCCACTTTCAGGTTCTCAGGAAATAATTTTCACCAAGAGCTAAATCTGATCAGAGAGCATAAGATAAGTTGAATTCCTTGGTTGTTTACAAAAGTGCCCTTATAAACCTGGACACTGAAAACTAAGAGTACAACATTCCTTGAAAGTGCATATATTCCTTGTAGACTCAGAAAAGGAATGTGTAAGATTATATTTAACATGACCACCTGGTGACACTGCTCCTACCATAACAAAAGTTAGTATTTTAAAAGGTGCTTAACGCTCTCTGACTTTAGTGTAAGTTACTTTTATGTCCCATAAAGGATTAAACACCCAAGTCCACTCACAAACGGGATCCAAAAGGGGCCAGAATGTAGCCCCCAGGTGCAGTGCTGTTGACATAAATATTCTTTAGGTGTGGAGCTCATGTGCCCAAGTTCAGTCATCTGCTCTGCAGGGAGCTCTGTCTGAGCTTACTGCCAGCAGTGCCTTTTTCACCTGTGAAGAGAAACAGTTGCCTCTCAGGTGACAGCCATTCCATCCTGAACTAGAAGTGGTAAAACTTCACTGACAATAAAAAAATCTAGCAACGTGTACTGGTTGAGACATGATTTTCCACATTGCAGAGATCTATATTTGGGTGAGTTGAATCACACTGTGTTTGGGCAGTTTCCACATAGAGAACTACCCAGTTTTGACATTAATGAGTGGCTTGTCACCTAGTTTGTTCTTGGACTCAAGTAAGCTCTAAAGGAAAGATGTCTTTCAAATCCTCAGGGAATTACAATGCTGGAGGCCTCTCAGAGAGTACCAACATGCTCCAACAAGAGAAGAATCTTGACAAAATATTGCTATGGCATCTTTCTTTCAAAACCCCAGGAAAAAGCTCCCACTGTGACCTGGCAGAGGGAGGACTGTGTTCCCCCTTACCCTGTGAGAGTCTGGAATGACATCCCCCACCCTCTCCAGGGGCATTGTAACCCTGTTCACAAGGCTCTGACCTTCTTGCTGGAGATTTCTATCAGGCCAAAAGATTAAAACATTTCTTGAGCCAAAAAGAAAAAACAGGTGTGACTCTGATATTTGCTTGCTAGAGATTAAAGACTTAAGGGCATAGGCAAATGGAGAATTGGGTGAACTGGTTACAGGCAGTGCTGTGAGAACTGTTTTACTGTTTGGCATGAGATAAATCTGACTAAAGTGCATGAAATGCAAAAACAAGAAAAGATATGTCTCACAGGAGGAAAAGTATTTCATTTGAGTAAAGGAAATCAGAGGTAATATTGTAGTTTCACAGCCCATGTCATTTTTAATAAAATCTGCAGGTGGCTTGCTTCTTGTGTAGCCTAATGCTACAGAAAGCAGCCAACTGTGAAAGTGTAAAATTGGAATAAACCAATAGCAAATAAACTCAATTTTGGACATTTAACTGACACTACATTCATGGAGCAAGGATGGGATTGCTGTGAACACAGCCTACATAGTTGGAAAATCTTTGCATGGATCCTTTGAATCTCAAGAGCAGAAAGTAGGAGTCAAGTTTATTAAAGCTGATAAGGGAGGTGGAAGATTTTGTAGGAGTGTGCTTGAGCATGCTGACCTCTCCCAGACTTCCTTCAGTTAACTTTCTTGTGAGTCTCTAAATCCCAGAGGCTTGGGAGCTCAATTCTTAGAGTGTAGTAAAGTATTTAAGCAAATATTTTAATTGCTTTTCAACTCTTGCTTGAACACATGCATTGCTCAACAGCAGCTCAAGGGTTAATAAAAGCACACAAACATAATTTATTATAAGTTTTTCCTTATTGTGCAGAATGAAGACATTTTCAGTAACATTTTAGCCATTTTTCAGCTCATAAAACACAAAAAGCAGCAGTTTAGGTTGCATATCAATTATGAAAACATCAGATTTTTCTGCTGCTTTGCACGAGAGGATCTCAGTTCACTTTCTGCCAGGAAGAACAACATTCTCAGAGGTGCCCCTTCATGTTAGGGTTGTTTTTACTCCACACCTGGAGACTCTGTACAGCTGATTTTCACAGCAAAGAAGACTTCTATATTCTTGGACATATAACTCTTTCTTTGGAAAAAGGAGTTCTATCCATATCAAAATTTGACATCCAGAAATGACAACACTCAAAATCTATGGTGAATACATATTCCCATTATGTTAACTAGAAACCAGATCAGTAAAGCCCTTGTGACTGTTCCATCAATTTCAGGGAATCCTGAAAAGCTGCACGGTGGTTTCTGGAAGGAATGTAAAAGTCTGCAGCTGCTTGGGGAATAAGGCACAGTGCTGTGACCCAAGATTGAGTTGGTTCAGGACAGATGGATAAGCATTACAAAATTCTATTAGGGGACTTTAATTTGTTCCATCTACACTCATGAGGTGTCACTGCTCATCCATTGTTAGTCACTTCAATAAGACCCTGCACTTGGTTAGTGAAGTAAATGGATCTCCAAATGTGGGAGAAGTAGATGAACCTCAAAAGCACTCCAAAGGCTCATATGGGTCATTTCAATGCCTTTGGTGTTTTCTGGGGGGTTTTCATCTCATGGGAACATTCTTATGAGAGGTCAGGTTGGCTAGAAAGAAATGTATCAGCAGCTGCTCTTGTAATATTCCAGAAATTCAGTTTATTTTCTCTGAATTCTGGAACTTCAGGAAAGATTATTGTTTGTATTTAAAAACAAAATAAAAAGTTCAGAAGTATCCTTATTTCATTCAATTTGGCTGGGCAATAATCTCCCACCCAGTCCAACGGGTGTTTATTGCTCAATTTTGTGTGGATTAATGGCACTGGTACTAGCTGAAGATTCCTATTTGTTAGTTTTCTGTGATGGAGACATTCCCAAACTGAAAGACAGATGCAAATTTGATGTAGCTCAAATTTGTACAACTCTCATTATATTCTTTCAGTAGATTAAACCTAGAACTTTAGATTAAAACAGGCCTCAAACTTGGGACAAGTTTTATTCACTGTCATTTTTTATTTAATTTCTAAGTTGTAACTTAAAAAAGTGGTTTCTTGTTCCGTGTGTATAAAAGCTGCTGTGTTACAATGGCTTAAGTACATACCACATCTTATTCAGAAGTATGCTTTATATTTACTCTATAAAGTTTCTCCCATACTGACCCTGGTAACTCATCTCTCAGCTCTGTTAACAAGAGAATGTTTACCAATAAGCAAAGGACCTTTACTCAGACAGTTTAGACCACGCATTTTTAAATGAAACTCCAATTTGTATAATTCCTTTACCTTTATACTGGAACACCATGGCTAAACCTTGGCAAAAATATGGTTTAATGTTTCTGTTTAACTTCCTTGGTAGCAGAGAGGAAAATTCTAGACTGAAATGATATTGTATGACATGATCCAACAGTCTGTCTAAATCCTATTTCCCTTTGCTTTTGGCTGTCTGGATCAACTCTTTGATGAGTTCAGTAAAAAAAGTACACAACTGATTGTAGTCTTCTCTGTGCTAATTTTACATGGGTGAAATTTTGCTGGCTTTGATTATTTTATTTCTGGGTTGCCCCAGTACAAGATTACTGAGGAGCTGAAGATGTCAGTCCTTGTTGGTGTAAATAGGTGTAGCTTTAATGAAAGGATTATAGTCATGTACCTGTAAACAAAGAGAAAAATAAAATTTTCTGTTTGTTCCTAATCTCAGGGTTACTGTTTACACTGTTTATTTAAAAAAGAAAGTTGATGTAAAATTCTCTAAATAACAAACAGGCCTTTCAGGTACTTTGCCAGAAGGAGTATACTTAGCAAAAGGAAGGAATTTTGAGGTCCACCTGTAAAATTATTTGTCCTTATAAGCAATAACAGGCATATGTTCTACATCATATTTGGGCCCAGTCTCTGTGGCCTAGAACCAAAGTAAACACATTTTTCTGATGTAATTGTTTATTCTAGTTGAATTAGTGCAACACAGTCATAGCTGTGAGAAACATTTTATTTGGATCAGTTCTCAAGCAGAGCTCAGAGAGGTTGCCTACCTGGCAAATCAGCAACAGTAGCTTGTTTTCACAAAGTCCTCCAAGTTTTTTACTCAGAGGAGCATATAAAAACATTTTAAAGCATGGGTTGTGGTCCTTCTCCAGCTGACACTTGAGTAAATCAGAAGTAACTGCAGTGAAGTCAAATGCAGCCCTCCCAGTATATGTGAGATGGGCTTTATGTTCCACTCCCTTGCTGTTTCCCACTCTGACGTACTTGGCACTCAGAAGAACGTACTCACACACTGGTCACACACACCACAGCTTTTTTCTCCTCCCTTTATTTCCTTGTGCAAATGTTGGCCACCAGATGAATGTGCAGCAGAAGTGGCAATAACTGGAGTCCTCTACCTGGGTGCTCCACTGAAGATGCCTGCACTGCCCCGAATACTCCTTTGCAATGGTACAGCTACTGTCACCTTTATCTATCCTCATTCACATGCTAAAAAGGGAGGGAAAGTCAGAAAAGAATGTAAAAATTTTCACCCAGCACACGAACACCATGTGTAGTATTATATATGATAAAAGTTTGAAGAAAAAAGTATAAAGTTACAATGGGAAGACTTTATTTTTCAAAGTTTTATAAGTTCAGCATAAGCTTCTAGAAATACTAAACTCAAAAAAGCTCTCTGTTTGGACTTTGGGAGGCTCACTATGTTTTAGGAGGATTAAAACCCCATATCCCTCTGTAGATAAGTACATTAAGGAATAAATAAGCCACAGGTAAGCAACTGAGGTTGAGAAACATGGGAGTAAGAACATAAAATGCTGGCTGGCTAAAACTACTTTCAAAATTAGGGTGTTATTTTGAACACATTTTCAGGTATGAAAGGGATTGCACAGTTCAATTTATTCATATTTCTGTAGGATTTAAATGTGGAAGTTCCAGGTTTTTATGTATAATTTTTTGGAAAACATATAAACAAACATTTCAGCCTTTTTGAGGGGCAGTTAAAAATGAAATAGAAAAGTTTTAAATAACTAAAATTTTTAAATTCAGTGTTTTTACCAGATTCTTGAAAATGTTCTACTTTAATTCTAATATGAACTATATACTAGAGAGTCCTCCCCAATTATACATAGTTGGTTACTCACACAACTAAAGTAAACATGAAAAAATTCAGATTATTTCTTACTAGCGGTGAAAGGGCTGAATGGAGAATGAAGTTAGGAAAGGAAGGGACAGCAAAGGATACAGTTGGAAGCCTAAGGAAGTTTCAATAGCTTTTGCTGTATTTTAGCAACCATCAAGTAAAGTGCAAGAGCAGTGAGTCACAGGCGTTTTCAGCATGACTGCCTGAAGACTGAATCTAACATTTTATCACAGAACACCTAATTGAGAAATCTCACTGGCACAGTGTGTGCACATGGAAAGGAGCTGATGCAGCATTTCTCTATACAGTATTCCCAAGCAATCCTCAGAAAGTCATCTAGTTATTTAACAGATAAACTGTATTTCTTTTTTTTTTTTCACATATACAAATAACTGATGATGAAAGATATCTTTCTTCTGTTTCCTATATTTTTACACAGGTGGTTCATTCATTGAAAACACCCTCTGCTGTTCCAGATAAATTATTGTACAAACAAACAATGGAAACCTCTGCCCTGGCAACTGAAAAGAAAGATCCCAGCCATTGCATTTGTAAGGTTTCTCCAGCTTTATTCACTCTTTTCAATCAAATCCTTCTGTGAATCAAAAAGAATTAGCCATAAGCCATTTTAAACAAAAGATGTACATCTGGAAAGAGATTACCTAAGCACAAATGTACAACAGAAACCTGCAAGTCACAAAAAGATAATCTTTCTACATTCTTGAAGTCTTACGCCAAAATGCTTTGCTTATATTGTAAATTTTCTGTTTGGGTCTCCTCTATCTATACTCTCATGAAATGGACTTTTCAACATGAGGAGGGAAATCTGGTTTTAGATGTTTAGCTGGATGGAGCAGCCTATTAATTTTCATCCTCTGGGCCATTCTGATCTTCTCTGTCTTAGATGTGGCATTAGCCAGTATCAAATCAGTCTTTGTGCTTGCAATTTCTCTTTTAAAAACATCTATCACATCTTATTAAGTTTTCACTCAGCCAGTAAAAGTTACTTATACATGGAGCATAAGGCTTCCAGTACTACTTTTAACTTGATTTTCTTAGGGGATTAATGGCAGAATTCAGTATATTCAACTTCTTCCTAAAACTCAGGCATCTAAAAGTAGTAGACACTTGTTTTGACTATTATGAAATGTTGTCTCTTAAGTGCTTCAACCACACTTATTATTAAAGTCTAAAAAAAAAATAAAAAAGACATTTTTTATATTTTCCTGGTATGAAAAAATTGAATGTATTTCCAAAAAAAAGTACAATGAGAATGTATGTAACTGGAGAGATTGTCTTGTGGGGAGGCAACAAAAAAGAAAGACATAACACATTGGTGGAAGTGTATTACTGAGACTGACATACTCAGATTTGGTAAAAACTCTTTTCTTAGTAAAAAGTAGAAATATTTCATCCTTTGCTATACTCTATTTAGCAGCCATAAACTGGTCTTTACTCACGTGAAGGGAGTATTGCAGGATGAACTACAGGTTGCAGTCACTCAGAAATTCCAAAAGAGTAGGAAGGGCAGCAGTGGTTATCCTTATCCCTCAAACATCTCAGTGATTTTGTTCCATGATTAACACTCCTCTAACTCAACTGTTTCTATGGTGAGAAGAAGCCTAGGAGAGGACACACCTTTGATTTTAAATTGAATGAAATAAAAACTATCTTAAAGAAAATCAGAATATCGATGCAAAAATAGCTGACAAACTCTTGAAATAAATACTAGGAAAAAAAATATGTTTGCAAATGTTATATATGTTTTAGGATGGAGACTTGCTAAAACGGGCAAGGGGAAAGAATCTAATTTTCTTTGCATTTTATTGAACAGGGTAGCCAGAAGTACTCCCACATGCTCTAGAATACAGATAAAAGCCAAGGCTGGAGTAGCACCAACGTCAGATATTACACTGGAAATCAGTTAGAGCCTTTGATTTTCCACAGGCCAACAGTACAAATTTTACAGGAGCACAAAATGAGTTTCATTCCATTCTTCCTCAGGCTCCCAAGAGACCTTTGAAAAGAGTTAGGAAATGTTTGCAAGGTGGTGTGCAGTTGCACCTTTCATAAAGAGGAAACAGAAAGCAAACCACTGCTTGTGCAATAAAACAGCATTTTACCTCTTTGGGAGCATTCTGCTGTGTTTTCTTTGAACTCTGTCAGCTTTCACTTTGAGATGGCCAAGCCTCCTATGGAAGTGTCCAATTCTCCAGCACAGTCTGTGGTAAGAAAGGATGCATTTGAGTACCTGTAGAGAGGTTCTGCCTATGTAACTTATACACCCACAGAATTTAACCTAGGAACTCTAGCTTACCGTGTCCAGGACATTTAGACAGAAGTTCAGGACATATTTTAGGTGAATTGGTTGAACTTATACATTCATCAGAGATCCATACTTCAAAACTCTCACATATTTTGTCAGAATTATTTGACTTCCTATTACTCATTCACAGTCAGAGCACTGAAATGCTTGAAGATATGTCTGGCTTAATTGGATTAAATGGAACAAATAATCCAGTGACTGGCTTTGTGTTCAGTGTTTGTTTCTGTAGTAAAATCTCATGAAAAAATATGACTACTGTTATAGTTTCTTGGATTAACTAAAAGGGATTAGTGTCTTTTCCGCAATATTTCTTAATTTTGTAGAAAGTAGCAAGATTTAGACTCCTGCACCGGTCTCTTATGTATCTGAGACATCTTATAATACATCTGCAGAGACCCATTACTTTAAAAGGCAGTCACTTCACTGACCTTAAACTTTATTATGTGTATACCAGGTGGATAAGTGCTTTTAAGAAACTACTTTTACAGTTGTGTTTTTTGGTGATTCTTTTCCTTCCAGATTTATTCTTGATATATATTCTTTATTAATAGAGAGAGAAAAATACAAAAATATGAAGATCCTGCCCTTTCCTTAGAGTTCATTTTGGAGCTGTATCAGGGGTACATTGAACAGCCTTGTTTCAATCCATGAAGTTATGAACTGATGATTTTATGAAATACAACTCTAACTTCTATTATAATGTAATCCCCATTCCCTTTATGACAATTTTTCTGCAGATTTAGACCTTGCTTTATTTTCCTGAGGGGTGACAGGGATGCACATGCACACTTCCATCCGCTGTACGATGTGGCATCCAGCAGGTGATCAGATAAGCAGTTTCTGACTCCAACCAGCTCCTTCTGAAATCAGTGCCTGAATGCTTTTGCTCAGCAGTGAGTGTGTGATCTACTCCCAGGGCAACAGTTTGTTTCTTCTTCTCATCTGTCTCCTGACAGTTGACTGTAAATCAGGCTTCAAACTTCTTTCCTTTCCATGTTAGAAAGTGAACTGGGCAGCCATCTGAAGTCCTTTTTCTGCACCAGGAGGAAAGGTAAGCTGCTATTAATTTATCAGGGTCTTGCTTATTAAATTAATTTCCATTAACTATTCCTTTTGTTGTTTTAGAGGCAAAACTCTATTTCCCTCTAAGAAAACATAGCAAGAAAAGGTACCAAAAAATCCCGTAGCAGAGGCAGAGCCAGCAGCCAGCCAGCTTCTGCTGTTTAGATCCACTACAGAAGCAGAACTCGGTGTATTTAAGTCTACCCTCAGTTCCACCACGCCGATGGAGAAAAGCAGCCTGGAAATGCTCATCCGTGTGGTGAGACAGGCGGGAGAGCCGCGGTGGGGATCACCAGGTGGCGCTGGAAGATGCTGCGAGCCGAGCAGAGCCGAGCAGAGCCGAGCGGGGAGCGCCGCGCAGCTCCCGCTTGCCTCTGGTCCAAGGCCATTGTTTGAAAAGCTGTCAGGAGAAACATCAAAGTTGCCTTCTTGCTTCAATTTCCTCTGAAGGGCTATTCCGTTTCCTGGACACTGTTTCTTGGGAAGTTTGGTTTGAGTGGATGTTTCAGAGAATCATAGAATCATAGAAAATTTAGGTTGGATGGGACATGAAATATCATCTAGTTCCAATACCCATGACAATGATATGGGAAGGAACCTAGACCAGGTTGTTCAAAGCCCCAACCTGTCCTTGAACTCTGCCAGGGTGAGGGCATCCACAACTTCTCTGGGCAATGTGTGCCAGAGCCCCACCACCCTCCCAGTAAAGAATTTATTCCTAAAATCTGATCTAAACTTAGTCTCACTTTGAAATCATTCTTGTTATATTACTACATGCACTTGTAAACAGTTCCTCTCCAAACTCCTTGTTGGCCCCCTTTGGATACTGAAAGGCTGCAATAAGGTCACCCAAGAGAGAAGGTCTTTCTTGGGTGTTCAGCATCTTGCTGATGGTAAAGGCCTGGGGCAGGAAACCTGCAGCCCTCCTGCTTCAGCTAAAACACACAACAAGTCAGCAGGGAGCAGTAAACCTTGGGGTCTGAGCCTTGGACCTGCCTACTTGAACCTGCCTGTCTTGCTGGTTGACTTACCAAACAATTAAATACAAATGGCTGAAAATATTTGCTCCTGTGTGGGTGAATAAATTCTTCTCAACTTTTTGATTGGACTGTATTGTATTGCACAATGTGCTATGCATTTTTTTTTTTTAAGCTGGTGGTGTTCCCAAACAGCCTGATAACTATGTGTGAGACTTCTACTTGGCTGTGTTGAAATATTTCCATTTCAGGACTAAATTTAAAAAGGAAAAAAAAAGAAAATCAAAACAAACACCCAAAACATCATCAATTGAACACATAACCTCCCCAATACAATAGAATTGTACATATTTTTTGAGAC
This sequence comes from Thryothorus ludovicianus, assembly GCA_013397245.1. Taxonomy (NCBI): domain Eukaryota; kingdom Metazoa; phylum Chordata; class Aves; order Passeriformes; family Certhiidae; genus Thryothorus; species Thryothorus ludovicianus. The sequence goes on from VZTB01010494.1 coordinate 92,106, forward strand.
TAAAAAGTGAGAAAACTGTTTATATATCTAAAATTGTTTGAGAATCACCAGAGTTGAGATGATATTCCTTGTTATATATGAGTACTTGAGGATATTTTTCATGTTTAATTTTCAATAAAAAATGTAATTTAAAAAATTTTGTTGTTTCTGTTCATAGAACCACAGAATCACAGAATCACAGAAAGGATCACAGAATATGCTGAGTTGGAAGGGACCCATCAGGATCATTGAGTCCAACTCATGGCCCTGGACAACACCACCCCAAGAGTCACACCATGTGCCTGACAGTGTTGTCCAAACACTTGAGCTCTCTCAAGCTTCCTGCTGTGATCACTGCCCCGGAGAGCCTGTTCCCATGCCCAAATACACTCTGAGTTAAAAGCCTTCTTCTAAAATCCAACCTAAACTTCTCCTGATCCGAGGCCATTCGCTCCAATCCTATTCCTGGTTAGAGCAGAGATCAGTGCCTGCCCCTCCTTTGCCCCTCACAAGGAAGCTGTAACTGCAGTGAGGTCTCCCTTCAGCCTCCTCCAGGCTGAACAGAACAAGTGACCTCAGCTGTTCCCCTCAGGACCCTTCACCATCTTTTTTGTCTCCCTTGGACTCTCTCTGGTAGTTCAATATCTTTCTAATACTGTACCACTCAAAACTGCACACAGTATTCAGGGTAAGGCTTCACCAGTTGTTTAGAAAAAATTTGGGGGAAAGTCAAAGAGAAATTTCAAAGCATCCTCTTTTTCTTCTGTTTGAGAAAATGAAGAGCATCCACTTACTTTTAACCTTTCATAGCAAATATTTACTATTTTGGCTATCTGTAGCAGTTAACTATAACAGGACTATAGCGGTCTCCTGCCAAGACTTTAAAATGAACATATTTCTCTGCTTTCTTTCCCGTTTCCTAAGAGTTTATGCATTCTTTTCTAGTCACAGGTGGTTGGAGACTCTTATTTGTGTTCAGTATTAGTGCACCCAGAAAAAGTACCACCTCTCACATTATTAAAATCACTCCCTGCAGCCTCAGGGGATGTCTATGTCTCTTCTTCTTGTATGACCACCCTTGATCCTGTTTACCTTGTAAAATTTGGGCTGAATCACAGCTCAAAGGGCAGTGGTAGGTGTCCTGGCTGATTTTAACTCCTTGGTGAGCTCAGAGAAGTTCCTGTACACAGATAAGCACGTGCCCACCTGGGGCTGTAGCCGGTGAGGTGCAGAGCAGCGCGGCTCTTGAACCAACTGCTCACACAGAGCCACGGGGCTCGAGCCAAGAGAGAGGCACTTCCACGTAACCTGCACTCTGAATTGCATTCAGATTTGTGGCTAGAGGTGGCCTGAGAATGAGGATAGGTAGTCCAAACAGGGTGTTTATTTTACATTGAAATGGGTTATTCAGACAGGTTCGCTCGGTCTGCTACAGTCACACCGAAAGGATCCCCTTGCTTCTTTCCCTGTAGAGGATGTGTCTAGAGAGACCAAGCTTGTGATGACTAAATGAAGCTTTATGAACACTTTATGAATACTCTATGAATGCCATGCAAATTGTATTTTTCTAATCTGCTCCAGTTCTTGGACTCTGAATAAGTGTTCTGAAATCCTCTAAAGCATTCCAGCATTTTCTAAGGTGTTGTTTTACTTAATCCTCGGGTAGATGGTGCATCCAACTTTATCCTTACAGGTTTTCAATTGTGCCTTCAGATCACTGAGTGAGGGGTGTGACTATCATATCTGTGTATCACATGAAGCTGGTTCTATCAGTAATAATTTAAGATGATGCCAATTTCCAAGATGCTAAAGTAGCTTTATACCTTCCAGCATCTTTTGCCTCAGCCAAATACAATGACAAAGTTTGTGTTGGACCAGTGAAGAGTAAGATATTAACACGGACAGTGGGTGTACAGCAAAGGTGAAATCTAGATGAAAAAATATAAAAATGGTGATACATGACCCTAGGGTATTTTTTTAGTATAAATTCATTCAAGATCATGTCAGAGCATCTATTTTTGTACATTTTATACACTCCACATTCTTGATTTTAAGTTTATTGTCTTCAAAGTGTTCTTAACATTGTTCAGTGTGCAGAACTAAACTGGGGATTAATCCTTTTGGCATTCATAATCCTATGGCATGAAGAGAACAAAAGGAGAGGATCTTGGTGGACTGAAGGGCTGCAGATGATTGGTAGCAACTGGCTCCCTAATAGTTTAGATGTGATACATGAAAGTGCTGTAGTAAGTAGAGGACTACAAGGCAAGAGGATAAATTTAGGAGATTGCAATCATCTCCTCATCCTATACATGGATTTTGATAATTTGTTGTAGTTATGACTAGTTCTTTTCAAGCTTTCCAGGGCTCTATCTGATCTGTTCCTCCAGCATGTAATACATATTCCTTCCATGAGATGATAACTCTGACCTCTTGGCATTGCTTCAAATAAATAATCATTTTATTTGGTAATACTTGTCCCTTACAACCAGATTGTCTGGTGGTTTTTGTCCTGTGTGATTTAGTCTCATTTTAATAAATTCAGCCAGAAGCTTTAAATATTCTCCATCTTGCTCGAGCTCAAGCCCAGACAAAGAAAAAATGTGCAGGTAGTCAAAGTACTTATTTTCTATCTCTGTGTGAAATATTAAACTACTGACTTTTGTCTGCTGAAATATGAAAAGTACATCTTATACTTATTTTGACCTTGATTTTAGAACCAACAGACAATTTTTATAAAGCCAAATGATACACAAGCAAAAAACCAACTTAAGACTGACAGCAAATTGATTATTTTTTCTGTGTATTTTCTCTCTAATGCATAATAATAGCATCTAAATTTCTGTCAGAGAAGATTTTGTGCCATTTGTACAGCACAGCTGTGGAAGTTGTTCTTTATCCAGAGGGAAGGTTTTGACTTACCATCACAGGGAGGGAATGGTTTCCTGGGGAAAAGGAGTCCACTAGTATAAAGTTCATGTCCTCCTATACATCTGCTGATTCACATATGCAAGAAAAAAAAATAATCTGGGAATGAAGGTCTTTGAAATACCTTTCGTGAATGATAATTTCACATGTTGTAAAAAATGGAGGAGGATAAAATTCTTTCTTCAGCTCAAATCTGTCATTATCTTTTTAAGCACAGCATCAGTGTAGAGAAGACTCCTGTTTTGATCCGTAATCAAGACCTGCATTTTAATCCTCCAAAGCCAAGAGAATTTTTTGCTTTTGGATAAAAAGAGACAAATCTGAAACCACATGCTGAAACTGTGCAGACTCTGAGCTGGAATAACTCCTGAAGGATGCTGGGTCTGATGGGAATTAAAAAGCCTGACCTGCTTCCCAGCTCCAAGCTTCCTCTCCCAGGCATGCAGCAAATGTGTTATTCACTCCCTGACCCTTTGCACAATGGGCTGACCTTCCACTCAGATAAGTCAGCCCAGCATGAGAGTAACATAAGGAGCCTTTGGGGCCTTCCTCTGTCCAAAAAATTGTGTCATTTTTAGGCAGTGTAGGACTCCCAAGTATATGGACCTTCCTCCTGCTGAAGTAAGTATCAAGACTCTCATTGCCTTTGGTGTAAAGAGGACTGGGCATTAAGCTTGCCTCTGGGAAAACAGAATCTAAACAAGGAAAGCTATGTGGATCCCTGAGTCCATAACATAGGAATTACTTGTGCAAATGCAATATTTAGGCTATTTTAAATGCATACTAGTTGGAGCATGCAGAGTGATATTTTGCAGTTTCCCTGCAAATAGAGTTTCTGTGAATGCAAAGTAGCTGGTGGTGCTGCAGTGCCCCAGAGCAGGGAACTGCAGTCCCTAAAGTAGGACAGCAGAGAAGGGTTTGGAAAGGCTGAGGCAAAGCAGTCCTTTATTTTGGGAAAGATCCTTGTAGAGTACAATGTAATATTAAGCTTTCCCTCTGAATGTCAGAATTGCTATCAGACCATGAACATAATAATTTACGAGAATTTTACCTGCACTGTCTTGGGAAAGAATTTGCTATACATTTTCCTGGAAGGAAAATTAGAAGTTTTTTGTAGGTAGAGGAGTTTTTTGTAGAAAGCTTCTGCATTCTGACTGTAATGCATTTAAGATTGATTTTATTAACTTCTGTTCTTCTCTCAGCTTTGCTCATGAATAAATATAGGTGCTGCTGATGCTCCATCCAGCTCACTCCAAAAGGACATGAGAACCTGGACTCTCTTTTGTAAACCAAAACAAAACCAAAACAAATCTCCAAAATGCTATATAAAACCATGAGATTATCTTAATGAAGAAATGTCATTTCCTAGAACCAGATACACTTTGATGAGTGGAGACAGATATATAGAATTATAGAGCTAAAACTCCATACATGCTTCCCTACATGGCACATGTTGATGGAAGAGATTTATCCTGCTTGTAAATCCATACTCACCACTCCTATATGTTAGTTATAAGCTAACTATAATAGTGAGTCTGTCAGATAACCAGTCCAAATACCTTCCCCTTACTAGAAACTATACCAGAGACTGTGAAAAATTGTAACACCAACAGGAGCATTCAAAGCTAAAAAAGTACAAACTCTTTTGTTTTGATCATACCAAAATGCTGCTGATGCAAAGGTTACTGGGCAAAACCAAACTTAAAGCAAAACAGATTGATCCCCATGTTTATGTACCACTATATGTGCTCTCTACAAATCAGGCTGTGTAATGATGGGACTGACCTCAGAGTGTGGGAGGCAAATAGGTACAACAGGTCACCATCTTCCTGCAGCAGAAACCTTCTCCTGGAAACAGAGAGAAACAGGCAGTGTGCATTTTAATTAAAATCACATCACGGGCATTTAAGTTTTCAAAAATTATTAGTATGACAGAGGTTACCTTTTCTTGTGACTACTATTATTACTGTCAGACTGCCTGCTTCAAGTGGGGGGCTGAAGGTTACATATGGGATGGGGGAATGTAAAGTTAGCTGGAAGGGGTTAGTACATGGGGCTGTAGCCTTGGAATGCTCTTTGTTGGCCAGAGCTCTCTTGCTGTCTTGTCTACAGCTGTGCAAAAGACCCCTCAGGAGATCATGAACAGCCCTCAGCAGTGACTGCAGTGCTATAAACTGCAGGTGACTCTGGTCAAATCCAATTTCTTTTCCTGAACAGAGTGTATGCTATCACTGCTGATTATTCTTTGCCAAAGCAAACAACTCTACGGATTATTCTAGAGAATTTCATTCAAATGTATGCTTGGTACTGTTGCATTTCTTTAAATTATTTTGAACTCTTTGAATTCCTACACTTGTAATTCAGGGTCATGGGCCATGATGAAATAAGGTGATGTTTAGGTGTATATAAATAGATTTACACATGCACAGATGAGCTGTTCAGCTTAGCAAAGGACACACTTTCATGTAGGAAGCTTAGGACTATGAAGAGTCTTTCTAGGAATGTTTTTTTTCTTTTGTTTGTTTTTCATACCAACATTCCTGTGATTCATTGATGTGCATTTTACAAATTAAGCTGTGCCACAAAAGACTGAAATGACCTACCCAAGGCTGTACAAAAACTTGTGGTGCAGTCAGCAGTTGACTTGTGCTCCAAATCTCTGTTCCATTCTACTATATCATTCTTTGGCATCCAACAGAAGCTTGTGCCTTGAAAAGTCTTCCCTTCTTAAACCAGTTTTTGTTTCAGCTCTGAGGAGCACAAGCACTTTAAAAACAGAGACACAAACAGCACACATCTTTGGGGAAAAGTTTAAAAAAAGCACAAGAAAAACAAATTATTTCATAGTTTAAAATTCCTCTTTGAAGTGCATTTTGGTGATTATCAGATAAATCCCTAAGAACACAATTGGAATGACACTATATATGTGCTTGAAACTGTTCTCTCTTTAATGGATCTTTTGGAACTTGCCTAAGTTGCCATAAGAAGTCTGTTTTTATCATGCTGTACTGTAAATATTTTAGTACTGAAATTGGCTTTTAATAAAATTAACTGCAAGTTCAAAATGTTTAATGGACTCCATGGCAGTAAAATTAAGAAGAATGTCGTTTTGTCTCTTTAATGTGCCCCGAAACATTCTTGCATTGAATTAGAGCGCTGATTGTTATTTTTCAGCTCAGGACTTGGCAGGTGTGTAATGTGACTCCTGATAGCAGGACAGCAGATTACATTCTCCTATAAAACCATTTCTAAGGGACTTGGCACAAAAACTGTTATTGCATGTCTGCAGGTGTTTAGTAATTGGATTAATGCAGAGCAGAAGGAATGTCTGATGCCCCAGCAGTGAGAAATGTTGAGGAAAGACACATTCATTTCTAAGAGTAACCTGGAATGCATGATGACAGCCTGTTCACACACACAGAGCCAGATCTAAGCCTGCAAGTTTAAAATTAACTGCTGTGAGCAATCACCTTCCAGAGGAAAGTTTATCCAAACCTAAATACAATAACAGGAGCTCTGTAAGTAGGGAGGTAGGGAGCTTTGGGCTACATTTTGATCCTATTCCAAAAGTAACTTGCATAACCTTAGAAAAAGTTCTTATATCATGCATATCACGAATCTCTAAAATCCTAGATGTCTGATAAAAATGTGCTTGATAAACACATAGACCCTCAAAATTCTTTAAAGGTACAGACAATATAATATAATCTCAGATCAAGGGCTTTCAAGACAAAAGGATGTTCTTCTAAATATCTTGATCATGACTTAGAAGGGCTTTTGAAATGGCCAGGGACATAAATATAAATATTTCTATATTGACAAAAATATCTCAGCTTAGGTCCTGACAGTACTCAGAAAAACATTTTCATGAAATCTTTAGATTCACTTGGTTTTGATGCACAACTGATATGTTCTCCTCAAAAATTAACTTGGATACTGTTTTAAAAAGCATCTCTTACACATATGGTTTATACATTAATTTTAACAGCAGAGGGATTTAGGAACAAAAATAATTCTTTGTTTTATCTTGTGCTGGGAAAACCGGACCCATGAGAGAAAGCTCCTACTGCTAGGGCTCCTGGGAGGACAGCAGTGATGCAAATCCAGTGAGGACACTTCAGGAAGTATTGCCTTTCTTATCTGCCAGGAAATAAAGGTACTGAGGTGACTGAGCACTCTGCTTTTTGGCTGTCTGTTTCCTCTGGAAGCAGTCCTAGCTCACTGTGGGTAACACTGACCAAAGCCATGTAACAGGCTCCTGGCTAATTAAAAAAGCCACTATGTTTGAATAAAGTTCACGACTCACACTTGTTGGGGTTTCTGCAGTACTGTTTCCAGACCATGGAGATGCCTCAGGTGAGGATTTCAGTCCTTTTGACTTTTGTCATATCTCTCACTAATTTCAAGAATAAGTTATAGTTGCATTATTTTTATTCTCTCTATGAATTTATTAGAAAATAAGAATCATAAGAGAGGAGAATATATTCTTAGGACAAAAATAGGTATAGCAAATTTGAATACCACCACATTACCTACAGAAAAGAGCTTTTCTTGGGGAATTTAATCAAAATATCCCTACTTTTTGGGAATGAGACTTGGAGATTTTACCAGAATCTTAAAAATTTTGTCCAAGGCAAAGAATACCATTTCATTGGGGATCAGGTGTTTAATGACCTTGGAGCAAATAGAAGCCTCATGAAGGCTGTTGAGAACTCTGCACTGACTTCCAGATGCCAGTCACAGGCCACTCTCACTGTAAGTAAAGTTGTCATACAACTTCTGTTGTAGCTTTTTCTTTTACAGGCACAGAGTCCTCCCTGGGCTTGATTTCAATCAGAGAGGACATGGACCAGAGGGGACTGAGTACATATACAGCAACTCATATTGCACAATCTACTGGTTTGAAAGTTCTTTAGAATGAAAGGTTCATATTCTGTGAAGTTCAGACAATGCTGCATCACCATTCCCTTCCCAGAGAGGGCTGTGCTTCAGTTTGGATCCTTTTCATGCATTGCATGAGTTAGTGTGGAGGGTCCATTTCATGTGGTGTGGGGAATGCTTCATTTGAATTTTTCCAGATTTCAGATGTTTGACTTTGGAGCTTTAAAACTGCCTCCCCATCAGCTTTTATGACTTTAATTGACTTTTTTTTTTTTTAACATGAAAATTAAAAAAAAAAAATCTGTGGTGAAGACATAAATGTGAACATTGCATTCCCATGGCCCAGAACTGCTGTGCTGCATGATGATTCTGGCCATGCAGACTGACAACAGACTGTTCTAAGAGGGAAATGAATGTTGCTGTAATGACTCAGGGAATAATAAAAATTACCAGTTCTGCATCTAACCATCCCATCCCCCAGGAAGATGATGGTATTTTCATCTAACCTTTTCCAGCTTTACTACTCAAAATTGGATTATCCCTTGAAAAACAGTTTTGAACATTTCTGAGAAAGTCTCTGAAACCCAGATTTCCCTGCAGGTGTAGGAATGACTGTGTACGAAAAAACATCCCAACAGCATTAACTAAAAGGAAGCAAAGGGGCAAGTTTGCAGGTGTTTGCACTGTTTGTGCACTCACTATGAATTCACTCACTCTATTGTTGAAAGCAGGAAAAGGGGTTTCTGGACCTTTGATTGCACTCAATACCTGCTTGCTACGTTCTTAAGTCTGAAAGTTACAGAGTTCAGACAGAACCCTCTGCCTCCACTTCTTTGTTGTCAGTGGAGACACAGTGATTTATGTCACACCTAGCTTTGGAGTTACGTTCTAGGGGTACCTGCACTTCTTTCTCCACTGACTAAAAATGGACTCTGCATAAGCCTGAGGCTTGAACTTTCAAACCATAGCATTAACTTATCTGAATCTCATTCCAGCCCTCATTATCAGGAAGGGTTCATTATGTGTTGTTGCACCAAAACACTGCTTTGTCCTCCAAACAAAATTATATTATCCTGTAAAAATTTTAAATTACTGAAACAACTGTTGACGCAACGTTATATTAGGCAATGTTCACATCTTGCCACATAGCTATGTAAGAAAACTCTTCAGCATCTTGAGCAGCTCTTGATATTTTTATTTCCTGTAAATAGAGATGTTGTCTGTCTGTAGTTTCATTGATTTCAGGGAATGTCCTCTAGAAGACTGTGTAACAGGGCTAATTCACTAACATTGTGTGTTTACTGATGGGAATTACAGACAGCTTTACTCAAGAAAATAAGCATTCATCACCATTACCAAATGAATTTTTTAATTCTCCTTTCATATTAATATTAGTATTGAAATAGAAAGGCTTCACTAGAAAATCCTAGAAACATAACAGGCAGTTCATTGTCCAATTCTATATCTTCATTGATTTTTTTCACCTTATACTCAGAAAGGGGGATTGTAACTGATAAAGTTTTAAAAGGCAATTTTTTCAGCAACTGGAAGAAGAAATACAGACCTCTTTCTGAAGACAGATGTCATGGTTATTGTTTAATTGTATACATATTTTTGAGGAAGAAATGTGTGAAAAGATTGTCTTCTTGAAGTATTGAGTATTGTACCCTAAATTTTTAAAGAATCATTAACTGTGCTGTGGAATACATATCTGTGGAGTTTTTTTAAGAAAAAGAAAGTTTTAAATTCCTATTTAAGAAGTTTGAGATTCCTATCATGTCATAGTTTGTATTAGTTTCTCTCTTATTTTACATTTTAAAAAATACAGACTATCAAGAGACGTGTCAAGTAGGGGCGGAGATGTGTTCAGACCTGTAACCTTACAGGTTCAGGAAGACTTCAAAGTTGAGACTGGTAGGATCCAGTTACATTTCATCACAAAGGATAAATTTATGCCTGTAAGCCATAACCTTTGGCCAGTCTCTGTTTCTTCCTATTGGCTGAGACGTACTTCTGTTATTCGTCTGTCAAGTATTCACACTGCATAAAATTCCCTTTCCTTTGTTTTTCATTTGTTTTCCTGGCTACTTACATCTTCAACAAAATGGAAGCTATCCAAATTGGTGGCATGCCTATCTACAGAAGGCAAATCAAACTCTTAAGAAATGTTATCCACTGTGCTAATGCAAAGAATGGGAACTGCTGGGACTGCTGTAGAAATTAAAAGTAGAATAGCTGCTCCTTACATAGAAATTGAATTGAGAAAACACTGAACAGTTATTCACACCATGTTGTTATAGCCACAAAACAGTGGCTGTAAATACAAGTAAATAAAATGGGCCATGGCTCTGCTCGGGCTCTGTGACCAGTTGACATGAGTGACCTCATGATCAAGCAGTTGAACTCTTCTACTTTACAGAACCACCTGACTGCCTCCAAATAGGCTGTTGGTTTTTGAGTCAGCTAAGAAAGCTCTGACCAGAAATTATCTGGAAGAGTATTGGCACTGGATTGTCTTGGATCAAGACAGTGCCAAGAGGTATTCTAGTAATTAAAGGTCATGACCTGTCTCTGTTTAGTATGCTTATTTAAAAGTAGGTGATGTAGAGAGTCAGAAACCAGTGCAATGCCAGTCAGACAATGATACATGCAACTATATTGAGAGGAGGCATATAAAAACCTGGGTTCTGAAAAGATGTACATAATTTTACTTCTGCAGTGCAGAATGGAATAAAAAAGACACTAAGTTTCTTCTAAATTTTGAGAACAGATGTATGCTCTTGCAGGTACTCATAAAAGTCTGGGAAGGGGAATATACTTAATGTCATTCAAAAATATCCCTTTTATCAAGGAAAGGCACTATGTGAACAATACAAAGTTGTCATGAAAATCCAGCTTCACAAAACTAAAACAATATGAAGCATTCTCTTCATCTCAAATTATGAAGGTTTCAAATGTCAGCTTGAATGAATAGTTCTGTTTTACATCCAAACACATTTCTTGGACAACTCCTGGAAACCTGATGCCTGAACACTGCTGTTTATAGGAGCTTTTCTGAGTTCCTATGCCATTCTGCACCTGAGGGTACACTGGAATACATGGCTGATTATAGCTGGAACCATAAAACCACATATGTACATCTACCATGCCTTAATTATGGAGTGGACTTGGGTATTGCATCTAACTCCTGCATTTAACACATACTCACCACTGAATTCTGGTAGTTTGTGCAACGTGGGCCAGTTGGTGAAGGAACTGAAGCTCAGGTTTGTATTTCATCCTCATTGTAAAATAAGTACAGATCCCTCAAGTGCATAAAGTTTATCTGGAGACAAGAAGATAATTGTGGGTAGATACCAGAGAAGAGGCTAGAGCCTCAGTTTGTTGTGAAATCATGAGTGCCTTAAGCAGCTTCAGGACAAAATGCCTCCAGATTTTTACTGTGAATTAGTGCAGCCCTAAGAAGGACTCATTAACAAGGTTACAATTTTCTTTTATCTCTGGCTAAGCTAACCTAGCCATAGAGGTGTTAGTGCTGATTACATGAATTAATTTTACAACCAAGACATCATGCTCAGATTTAATTTTAGAAATAAATTATTGACTTTAAGATAAAAAAAATTGGAGTGTTGGCTGTTTGAAGGATAAAAGAAAAGAAAAACTACTGTGCTTATGAAGATTCTTTAATAAAACAGAGGATAATTCTACTGAAATTATTGTGTCCAGTTCTCTGTTTGGAGAGATCTTATTTCTAGCTGATAATATTTATACAAGGTGATATTGAAAGTTCTTAGCATTCTTACTTGTGTGGTGTTCCATCCTAACCCAAAGCAGTCTGGTGCTGAAAGTACAGCTATTCTGGCAAGCAGGGCTTAAAGAAATGTGGGGTGCAGCTGATGTTGAACAAAGCTCCCTCACATTTCTGCATAACACAGACTGCAAACCAAAATGAAGCCACTAGAAAACCTCAGCACAAGCAAGATACACAAGACTGTACAGCCAATGATAACAGGAAAGTTTAACACAAGATCAACACAAGTATAATTAGCTGTTTCAAGTGGAGACATTATTCTTCATTTCCTGCCCTCAACTTGTTGCTCTGAACTGTTAAACAATAGCTGTGTTTCATGCAAGAAGGGTTGGGTTTCAGAGGCTGATTTCAGAAATGGTTCCCCTGTGGGACCAAATCCAAGGGTGCACAGATTCACTGGGAGTGGCTCTGGGCTGCTTCAGGTTGGCCAAGACAGCCTGACAAACACAGCAATAGTGGGGAAAGATAGCTTTTTTGACAACAGAAAGCCTTTAGGATTTATTCAGCAATATTTTTATCCAGATGATTTCAGTCCTTTTGACTCACACAGGCTTTATACCCACTGTACTAAAAAACAATCAAGAGAACCCTTTCCTTTCGCCTGTTAAGCTCCAAATTTTCAGTATAATGAAAGTTTCCCCTTCTTTTCCCCTCCAATCTTTGCACAACTCTCCCTTTTTCTCCCCACTTCGCCAGTCTCCTTCATCTACTTCCCACCCTCCAGTCATATTTTTTCAATCATACCTTTTCTCTTTCAGCATTCTCTTTGCTGCCTACAATTAGCTTCCAGATGCACTAAGCTGTCTTTCCATGGATCCAGACTGCTTCATGTCCCAGTGGGACTTGCCCTTGCCAAAGATTACTAGATTGTGGAGGCAGGCTGGACACCATCTGAGTCAAATTCCTGGGTTACAGGTAATGAGAAGCAGCTAGATCCAGGGAAGAGCTGCCCTCTTGTTTATCCTGCAAGTTCTGTAACACCTGAACTCAGAATCACATAGTGAGTCTAAAGTGAATGTTGTCTTTTACCAAATTCATAACTCCCCTGCAATATCAGCAGAGCCTGGCATCATCCTGTGGGATAAGAAAAGCTTTTAGAAGTTTCAAAGTTCATATAATTATATCAATCAATAAATCCTTTCTATATGTGCAGGTGATAGTTACCTGCATGTGTACCTTATCCTTTTGGTCTGCATAGTAAATATTTTATGATTTTTGAAATCTTTTGCCATTAAAAAATGGTAGACTATGAAAAATATAGGTTATATAGTGCTCCAAACAGTTGGAAGTTTTCTGAATGCACACATGCTGTTGCTGAGACCTATTCTGAATATCTGCAGATGCAAAAAACATGACATGCAAAAGGGATTACACATAATTGGAAGATGTGATGCGGAAAATTATTCTTTCACTGTCACTCTATGCCTTTATTTGTTCTTGACTCTCTTATTAAAAAAACCCAACACCACACACCAAGAAACAAACATGTACACTGTACATCAGAACCTGGAAATCTCCCAAGCCACAGTCTAAGAATTGGCAAAACTATCAGATAAGATTCAACAGAAAAACTACAATGTGATGATGGGGTGATTTTAGAGACAAGATACAAGACATAAACTTCTGGTAGGGTTCCTAGATAAAAAAAAAAAGTCAATTCCTGCTTCTGGTATAGGTTTCCTGTATTATTTTAAATAAATAATATAGGATTTCTGCTTCTTTGTTTCTGGAATCTGGAAACCAAAGAAATCCCACCACTATTCTTTTTTTCTCCCACAATTTATCTGACTTCACTTCTTAAAATACAATAAAATTATTGCAAAAATACCTCCAAATGAGCAGATTGAAACTTAGACCTAAAAAGAGTCTATTAGCTCATAACTAATATCAAGTTCTTGCATTTAGATAGTATATAAGCCATAATTAAGCATTTTTCTGCAAAATAGTTTTGTTGTTGGTTATGTAACAGTGGTTCATTCCTTTCTTGTAGCAAACATTTTTTCTTGTCCTCATTTAAAAAGTACAAGAGAAGCAAAAGGAAAGTTTGCCTGGATGGTGTGAGATGGGATAGAAGATTAGAAAGAATCTGTGGAAGACATAAATGGCTTCAGAGTGTGTATAAAGACTTTCTCTGCAATCTCTGATCTTTAAGTAACATTAGACTGTCTGCATTAGGTCTTCTTCAGCTGTATCATTCTATACAACAGATGCTGATCCCATGAATCTTTCAAGTGAAAACATTCCATGATTCATAGAAAATTTATGATTAAAACATGGTATAAAGATGAGAAACCGCCCGCCATTATGAGCCATGATGAACATGTGTGCAAAGTTATTGCAAAAGACACTGTGCATTCTACTCCCAGAAAAGGGAAAAAAATGTTCCCTTTGGTTGAATAAAACATAGAAATTAAGTAAAGATGGTCCTCTCCTACTGTTTAAGTCTTTCATATCAGTTTTACAAGCAGTAAAATCAGAAGCAATAAGTACAACATTAATTCTACTCATCTGTCAATTTCAAGAAGTCAGAGTATATAATTTGTTGAGTAATCCTTTGAATTCCCATTTGAATATTAAAAATGAAATGTGGTATCACTTCATGTACCTGTCTGTGACTTTCCAGACTGTAAACAACTCTCAGTGCATACCTTGATTTTTCTGTCTGAAGCCACGTGACAGGCAATTGTATCAACAAAGGATTAGTTTAGATTTGCTGGTTTTATTTAACAAATTCAGTGATTCTTTCTCCTCTCAAAAGCATATAGAAAAAGCAATGGAGACAGTAGAATTGACATGGTGTTGTTATTTTTTTTTCCATTCAGGGAGAAGGAAAAAAATGCCATCTGAATTAACTAACAGTGTGAAACAGGAGATAAAGGCAAAAATTTGAAAGCTCATTTTATAGAACATAAAATCTTAAAAAGGTATACTGTGAGTTAGAAAAATAAAGTTGAAATATAAATTTGCAATGAGCTACCCACATTTCTGGAGATCCCCTGCACACCACAGCTGCATTTCTGAGTTGGAAGTGGTGCAGGTCCAACCAGTGAGCAAGTGCCAGAGAGCCAGAGGGGTTTGGTGTCACCATGGAACAGGAACATGAGGCTCCAGTGCTGTTCTGCTGGCACTATAATTGTCAGAGGCAAAAACAGATAAATGCCCCTGTGAGCACTATGTCTCCTTGCTGTGCCATGGGATGGGTCTTTCTCCTCCAAACTCTCTGCCTCTCACTTTAAAAAATCATCTGGATGGCATGGAGATGACCTGGAAGCCCTGGGACAGTGCTCCAATTTCAGCCTTGAGCTCTGGAATTTGCTAATTCTGCTTGTGGCAGATGATGCTGTGCTGAAAGCCCTGCATCTTACACTTTGCTTTTCCTGAACCAGAGCAGATCCCAGCATGGGAACAAGACCAAGGAGGAGGAAGTGAGCAGGATCCCCCAACAAACAGACAAAAGTAGTGAGGGCTGGAAGAAGGGAGTGGGATGAAAGAGGTCTCATAAGCCCCACTGAAACTCAGTATGGCTCCTGACTCATCTGTTTTCTGAAATAAATAACTGCATCTGAAGTCAGCTACCTACAGGGTATATATCTAGTTTGAACTGGTCTTGCAGTCAGTGCTGAAAGATAGGCACATTCAAGCTGAGGATAGCAAGCTGTTGACAGTAAAAGAGTAACATTGGTTTATTGTGTGCTGTACTAATAAACAAGAATGAAAACAAAACAGACTCTGTGGTCTACAAAACCTTTCTGCAATTAACTTGCTGTACCTCTCTTAGACTTCATAGGTTCATATTCTTATAAAGGATGTCCTGGAACAAGGCACTTTAGACTATGCCTGGTTATTTATCCTGTTTGGTATGATATGTTTTTAATGGTTGTTTGTGTTATGCCCCTAAATGAAAAGAAAAAATTGAAGTACAGATCTTGCCTGGAATAGAGATTAGGAATGTTAAAATGTTGTAAGATCTTGGCAGGGTCCTACAGCAAAGGAAGATTATCTTGGAGGCAAGGAATTACCATTATGTCCTCTTCTGTTCTGCTGATAAGCTTCTTAAGTGAGACACTAATCAAGGAAATTTTTATTCTATTTAATGATATCTTGTAATATTTCTGTGTACTTCTTGGATACAGATGCAACATGAAAAATATAACTGGTGATCAGTTAAGGGAGTAGGTACTCTGTATTTTTATAATCAGATACTCTAGAAGATTTTCTCAGGTATCCTTTTCAGGCATTTTTAAGATAATGCAGAAATTGCTTGATCATGTTCCAACATGGTTAAAAGAATGCCTGCCTTCCTTGGCTGTGCAATCCTGAGAGTTGTGAATTGATCTCTTTAATCTGGGATGGTTCCAAAATAATTTGAAATGGGCTACAATCATTCTTTTGTTAGAGAAGATGTCTTATCCATGGATGATTTCTTTAATAGCCAACCAGTTCATAATTTACACATTTCGGTTAACAAGGAGAATAGTTTAAAGTTCAGTGCAGATGTTATTAAATATGTTATAGTACACATCTGGGAGAGCTATACTTTATGATTGTCCCTTGGTTCTTAATAGTGTAATATTTTTGCATCAAGCTCTGTTCTTGGCAATTTATTTTTTGGCAGCAATCTGACAAATAACTTAAATACCCGATTAGTGTTATGCACAAGACTTTCCTTATAGCTATTATAATTCTTGCCCTTGTATGTAAAGCAAGACAATAGTTGTGTCTTCTTAAGGGGAGGTTAATTGTAATTCTGAATGCGAAATGAAATTCTACTAATTCAGTTCCAATAAATTATGAACATGATTGATAAGAAATAAGTAAATAAAAATATCTGTGAAACTTTTCAACAGAAACCCCAAAGATATCTAATAAGCCTGGCCCACTTTTTGTAAAAATCAACAACTGTGAGATTCATAA
Organism: Thryothorus ludovicianus; assembly: GCA_013397245.1. NCBI lineage: Eukaryota > Metazoa > Chordata > Aves > Passeriformes > Certhiidae > Thryothorus > Thryothorus ludovicianus. Next base: position 108,619 of record VZTB01010494.1, read on the forward strand.
ACATTTCCTAGGTTTTTCTAGGATTATTTTTCTAGGTGCACAGGGAGAAAAAGGCACTTTCAGATTGTTATTCACCTGTAGATGAGTTCATACCTGAAAATGCCCATTTTTTCTGTTATTTCATGAAGGGATAAAGTTCCCTAATAGAGAGAAGGCTTTTGCTTTTAGATATTGAGCCTCAGTGAACGTAGTCTTGAAGACCTTCTCTGGAAGCGAACTATATGTGAAGTAACTGGGAGATCTTTAGACTTATGAATGCCAGCCTATTGAACAGCAGTGTCAAAATCAAGATTTCATTTTCCATCTTTCTTTGATAAGGTACAATGATCTGTAGGGCTTGTATAGTTTTTTTAGCGAATAGCCCAGAACTGCCAGTTTACAGAATTTTTTATTTTTGGTTATTTGGTGATCTTAGGTAGTTTGTCTTCCCTTAATGAGTTATAAAATAAGTGAATATGCTAGAATTCACTTAAAAAAAGTTCTTCTAGCCCTCAGGGCAGCATAAAAGAATCTATAAAATAGAAACCATATATAAGTAGTAAAGTTGTGATATTTAATGTTTCTAAAGAGTTGTGGGGCCTGAATTATTAGAGCCCAATCATTCTTTGAATCATCTGTGAAATACTCCTGCTCTTAAGATAAACACATATTTTTGCAATACAATCTCTCTTCTACCAGTAAATTTCATTACTCAACTATTTGTCAAGGAAAAGTTTAGCTAAGTGTCAGAAACCAAAAAAATAAAACAAACTTATTTTTTGTAAAGGACTCCAAGAAGTTATCTTTCCAATATTCTTTGTACCAACAGTGAGGAGGGTTTCATTGAGCATATAAAGCTTTGTGTGAACTTACTGTTAGAGACTGTGAACTGCCTTCCAGCTTTTTCTGAAACAGTTGGAAATGAAAAATAAAACCATATGAAAGATTAAATAAGCATGTTGATGTCTTATTTTTTCAGATATCACACTAGTCTTTCTAGCAATGGGAGAAAAAGAAATTGTTAGAATTTTCCAAAATCATAAAAATGCTTTAAAATACTATAAACCAATTTCCAAAATTGTAAAAATGATTTATATTTCTTCACTCTCTTAAAGGAAATTATTTTGGCAAGGATAAGGAAAAAAAAGGAATACAGCATGAACAAAAACCACTTCATTTAAAAAGGTGGGTTCCCCTAATGCGGATTATGTGCTTTTGTAAGCCTGAATAAAACCATGATATGGTAAAATTGTGAACATCTGGAATACTCAAAATCAGTAGGAAATTATTTTAACACAGAGTATGGGATTAATTTGCCTAAATTTAGACATCTACAAAGTAGACATCTAAGTTTGAACTGGTTTTCCAAGCCCTAGGTAATCAGTAAAAAGAAACAGGCCTTTACACATAACAATTCATCCATATTCTAAAATACATAGGAAAGGGTGCAGAGGAATTAACTCCCAGAAAATGTTTATTTTTCTCTGTTGAACACAAAGACATACATGATTGACTGCTTTGGATTAAACATCTGTAATGCAGTCTAGAGTAAAGCAAGACACCTTCATTATTTTTAGAGATACAGCACAGCAATAACATGTAGAGCGTCTACTCCAAATTCAGGTACAGAAATCATCTACATGGTTGAATTTTCTAAAGTTTCGATTAGTTACCTCAAAATGTATGCCTGTAAGTGCACACACACGTATGTACTTGTGTTTGTGCAGGATGCCTAACCTCTATCAATGTTTATATCAGAAATATTTATCTTGATAACTTGCCTCTGCAATACCGCGTACAAAACTAACTCATGTAGTAACATGACAAGATTTTCAAATTAATGCTCTGCAGTTGAGCAAGGATATCAACAACACTGGGGTGGAAAGTTCCTTCATTTATTTTGTAAACTCAGCTCCAGATGAATGCCACATCATCTTCCTTAAGTCATTCATACACATGTTTGGAAATCAAAAGGAGATGAGCTCTGCACCAAAAGGTTATTCAGGCTGACTTCACTACAGGCATCATCTAACAATACAATAATTCTACAAGGTGTAGAATTATTCAAACACTTTAATCCTCAGATCCTAAAATCATAACGACTAATCTATGAAAAATAAAGCTAAGGGCTTACTGAACTGTTAGGCAGTGCTTAAGAGAAGGTGAAATATTTGCAGTTCTACAGTCTGCATGAAAATCTTTAAGAAGCAGGGAAATTCTTAAATTCCACTTTGTTTGTATGAGGTCTGTTGTGTAATGGTGAAGGCACTGATAAGTGTCATAGTGGTCACATGACAAAGATAAAGTTTGAGTTATGACATATGTGATAGATGGAAAATAGTAACCATCATTTCTGTTTAAGAACACCAATTTATAAACCAAGTGCTAAATACCTTCCCATACAGGGACCTGATGTGGTCCTCTGCCATCTCCTCCAGTTCCTTTTTCAATATTTTCTCACAGTTCAGCCAGTAACCCTAATCTATTTCAAACTTTTATTTTTTTATTCCTGTTGCGCTCAATAAGACAAATGTTAATTCAGTATCAAATTTCCTTCATGTCTCCTTTTTGACTTGGTGACCCACATGGCAGGATGGTCAATTTAAGGTGCTTTTAGATGTCAGGAAGTATGGATTTTAGGAATCTCAGATACAACCATGCGAGCATCTGAGATCCTATTGTAGCCAAAGGAGGGCTAAAGCTCAACTCATGCCTCTAATCCTAGGCCTCTAATGGAATTTAAAATGCACTAAAATATCATAAGACAATTGGACTGGAAGTTGTGAGCCTTTTGGAGAACAAAATTGTCTTGGCTCAACCACTGGAAGCTTAGCAGGAGGTAAAGCAAATCAGTGGGCCCCAGATGCCTGTTGGTCACTGAACCTGAGCCCTAGTGGTCTGGGATGTCATTCCCAAGTGTCACACACAGGCCATCTGCATTTGCCACCATTCACACGATGATGAAGCAAATGATGAAGGAATTGATCTAGCATGGAATTGGTGCTGAAATCAATTAACCTGGATCTCTGGGTATGGCCCAAAGGTACAAGGCTTAAGAAAAATATTTATCCTAGCCATGCTACACAGAGGATTAGGTCAACTGTTCATGAAATAGCTTCCAGGATCAGATCTATCTTGTATTGAACATTCACTACAGATTTAATAAAACTGCTTCAGCAGTATAAACTTGGTTGTAAAATACAGAATTTAAATCAGCATTCAGCCTTTGCAGTGTTTCATGCTTATGATCCACTTACAAACTTTCATTAAGGAAGCTGGGTTAAAGTCATGAGGCATAGTTTTTATAAGCTTTGTCTCCTTCAAATCTTATAAAAATAAATTTAAGTAGCTTACATATCCCTAAATAAGCTGTAACAATAGTACAGCACAGTTAAGTTAATTTAGTGTGTTAGAGAAAGTTTTCTTGCTGGTTTTCAAAATGTTAGAGTTTTGCCGGATATATCATTACCACTGAGTTGGTACTGACTTGTGGAGGCTATAAAACAAATAAAGTCATTAAAAATAATTTGAACAAAAGGAGTAACTTGATATCATAATGCCATCCACATTTGGTTAAAATGACTAATTTTAAAGCTCTCTTTCATCTTACTAAACAGATTTCCAGAGTTTAAAAAAATGTGATTAATAAATTATCCCCCATAAATCTTATGATAACTATGATAGTCTTTGGAGAATTATGAAGCCACATCTGGAAAAAGTATTTTACTGCCTGTAAAACAGCATGCCATGAATTTTACTAGTTCATATTAGTAAGTGAAATACGGTATATAATTTTGCATTCATCAGTGTGAGTGCAAAACACATAATTTTCTTCTCCCCAAAACCATTAGATTTATTCCAAAAAGAATGTTTCTTGTAAAGTTTAAAAGGATCTTGTGTTCTTTTATTCATATAGAGATATTTCTCCCTTATATTAGCTGTAATTTACAAGATGAACTGGAGAGTACCTAACATTAGAACAGAAGTAAGTAAACAGTAAGAGTAATAGGGTTCATTTGTTATTATTATTACACCAAGGCTAAAATGACCAAGGCCAAGCCACTGAATAAATGCCAGAGCACTAATCAGAAAGTAAAGAAGTTCATTTTCTGCTATGTAATCCAACAATAGCTATTACGTTATTCTTTTTCATTAAGGACATTTTAAATATATAGATTAGAATTGCAAGTCATTCAAGATGAGTGGCTGTAATATTTCTGGAATTAAAAACTTGATTAAACTTAAGTATTTCTTAAATAAAATGAGCAATGTTCTTGTAGAGCCAAGTATGTCCCAGGGAAATATAAAACCCTTTTTATTTCCAAGCAGATGTTTGCAATAAGAAATGGATGGTGAGTGAAAGGGAAGAACACCATTAAGCTAAGGTAACCCCTAAAGATTTTTATATAGTTCTGCAATCATAAGCTCCATCAGTGATAAATATCACAATAGTGCTTGTAATGTACCTGGTTTTATTTATGTGTAGATCCTTGAATATGCTTTACCTCAAGTAATATAATTCCCTTAATGACCACAGAAAAGTTATATTTTAATATAAATGAAAGCGACATAATTTTTGTAACCTGAAAAGGTTCTTTCTCTAAAGATACTATAAATCAGCACAATAACATCTGTAAACATACTTTGTTTTTATAACAGAAATAAATAAAAAGCCCAGAGAAATGCTTACTAATAAAATGTATGTGGATTAGACCACTTTATTGCAAATAATCCTCTCACAATTTCAACACAAGTTATTTGTGTAACATGTTGCTCAGACTGATAACGTGGATGACATTCTGGCCATAAAACTGCTATTGCAGTAAATACAGCTCGCTGCTGCTCTGGTTTGGAATGGTCAATATGTCACTGCGTTGCTATGCTTGTTGTAGCTGATTTATTAAATATTCTAAACTGAATTGGGTTTGCACCTATTGATACTTGCTGCCTTTTCTGAAAGAAAGGATGCTATTTTCTTTTAGCTTTCCTCAAGCTTTCCTTACGCTCTTCCCTCGGTTTTGGCAGAGCTTTGTGAGAAAGGCTGGGGCCTTTTCCCGGCTGTTGTGATGTTGCTGTAGGAAGGGTTTGATAGCATCCAACCCTCAGAGAAGGGAGAGTGAGGGTCACAGGGACATTCAGAGATGTGTTGGGTTCATTTGGCAGGGCCTTGGTGATGGGGGGGCTGCAGGGCCTGTCACAGCCACTTCCAGCCACGTCTGCAGCAGAGCTCAGCCCACCAGGGCAGCTGGTGGTACCTCTGGGGAATCAGTGGTACCGCGAGGAAACACATCCGAGAAAGGGTAAATAACACAAGAGGGAGATAGCAGGAGGGAGGAGAACCAGGTGAGAAATGAGAGTGGATGTACCAGGGTCCAAGAAGGAGGCTCCAAGCTCCAGAGCAGTAGTTCTCTGCAGCCCATGAGGAACCCATGCTCAGCAGAGCAGGCTCATTCTGAAGGGCTGCCGCTACGATGAAGGACTCCTTCTGGAAAGAAGTATGAAAGAAAAAGGGTGGAGAAGAGAACCTGTTATGCATTGATCACCACCATCATCTTCCATCCTTCCTGTGCTGCTGGGGAGGGGAATGTTGGGGTGAAGTTGAGACAGGTAGAGGAGGAAGAATGCTGTTGGGTTTAGTGTTTGCTTTTTTGATCCTCGTTGACAAAGTCTATTTCAATTGACAATAAATTATTCTTTCCTCTCCCACCACCTAAACTTTCAGTATTGCCTGTGATGATAAGTTGGAAGAAATCTCCCTGTCTCTTTCTCGATCCACAAGCTTTTATATCCAATTTCCTTCCTGCTCTGTCCCAGTGAGGGGTGGTGGTAACAGTGACACGTGGGCAAGAAGCTGGGTGGGTATTGGGCTGTTAGCCAAGGTTGACACATCACAAAATAGCATAACACCCAAAAATTAGATGACAGATGCATAAGCAGACTGGTACAGTTCAAACCACATGAAACTAATTCATACTTTTCAGTTTGATTATTATTGTGCTATTCCACAATTAATGTGACCCATTTTGAAAGACAACTACAAAACTTACAAAAGTTCATCAAATATTTTTCTCTATGAACTCCAGGGTATAAATTGTCTTGAATAAACCTCAGTGTGAAACATTTCTCTGTATAAACCAGCCCCTTGCCCTTACATTAAGTTGCCCTCTACAAATTCTGAAGCATTAAGAAAAAAAAACCCAACTGCACAGACTAGTCAGAAAGCACCAGTGTGAAAATGTCTCCAGAAGCTATAAGGAAGCACAAAATTTATCCATTGCTCTTTAAAACTAATGCAAAAAAAGAAAACCCTCATTTGAGAGTTTAATAACAGAAGAGCTGCCTCTGAGAGAAAGCAGATTATTATTCCCTTTTACTCAGCACTAGGGAGCCCTCAGATGGAATACTCTCTCCTGTTTAAGCGTCACATCTAAGGAAACATATAGACATATTGGAAAGAGTACTAGGATGAACAAAAATCCAAGAGTTTAAGAAAATATGACTTCTCTGAAAATTCAAAAAGAACTGCCATTTTAAAGAGAAGATTGCAGTTGAATGGAGTGGGACATGAACTGGTGGCACAAGAAGATATGTAAAAGATCTAGGATGAGAAAGTTTATGAGATTTTTTCCATGCCTTGCATAAGCAGGATAAGAATAAATTGACAAATCTGACAATTTTGAAAAGAAGACATAAGTAGAAAACAGAAAAATTTTCAAAGTAAAATAGAAGCCAAGTTCTTGTAGATATTTAACTAATAAAATTATTAAAAGTCCAGAAAACTTGTAATTACTATTGTTTGGGAATAAGGCTGCAGTGATTCATGGCACAATTCCAGCCATAAGTTTCAATGATGCCTAAATTTTTCTCTTTGAAAGCTGGTGCCATGTACTCTAGGTATGAACTCTCATTCGGAATTTGACTAGGGATAAAATCTGTGCCATTACCTTATTCCAGAATATCAAGTTCTTTAAATCTAATATGCAATGGATGGATTTATATTAATGATTTACTGAACTGAACGGGTCCTTCTTAGGTGCAAGTTTGCCATTTCAGTTGCTGTCTTATCATGCACACTCAATTGCACACCTGAAGCACTCGAAGTAGTTCTCTGTGCAGGAACTTGAACTTGAAGGCATTCTCAGAAATTGGAAATATCCACTTGTGATGTTGCTGTCTGATCCCCCAGGATGTAGCTCTGCATGACTGGGTAGTGTTGGACTGGCACCTGTAGCTCCATGAGCTCTGGCTTTGCTGATAAAGGCACATCCTGTTAGAACCCAAGTGGACAGCAGTGAAGCAAACCATTGTTCTTTTGTATTTGTGCTGCACCAGTGAGGAAAGCACCATTTAAAGTGGGTGCATCTAACGTCCAGAATTTAATATGAAATCTTACATATGTAAGGGCAGTGCGTCAACTGCCAAACAAGTCCAAGGACTTAGAAATAGCATTCAGTTACACTCAGAGGACGGTTGCTGAATAACTCTACCATAATTTTATTGTGAGGGTGATTATTCTTTTCTTTTTTATTTAAATGTCTCTTAAAAATCCAAACAAAAATAAAGACTGTATTTATTTCTTTCCAAAACCGTTATGGGACAAGTGACGGACTTTTATAATTTTGTTATCTTTTTAGTTTAAAAAAACCCATGAGTATGAGATACATGGGAAATTATCATTGTGATATTTGATTCTGATTTTTCTAACCAGTTCTAAACTGGATGAATGAATTTTTAAATGTTTTAAATATTCCAATATTTAAATATTCCAAATATTTAAATATAACTAATATTTCTTTCTAACAGATCCTGTTCCTTTAGCAAGTTAACCCCGGTTGTATGGTGCTGCTTCAAGCCGCAATAAAGTTGTTTTGTTCTTTCCTTGATCAATCTTCATTTGAGAGAAATAGCAAATGATTCCATGCATATATACACTGTCCATCTTTATGCAGGCAGAGACTTGCAGTGAAGTAAAACCACAGAGAAATGAATATACTTGAAATGACAAACATGTCTATTCTTGATATGGACCACAACATATTTCTAGTAAATGCTTTAGTAAGTTAAGCATAATTCAGCAGCAAAATTTTCTTTCATTTTCTTTCACTTTCTTTTCTAATTGCAAAGAAACTTTCTGCTAACTGTAATTTAGAAATGAATTTCAGGCAACACTGATAATAGAGGGCAAAAATTTAGATTCCTGTCTGAATAACAGTTCTTTTCCCAAACACTAAAGTGCAAAGTCACCATGGGTAACAATTGTAGCCAGTAAACAAAGATATGTTTCCAGATGACAAGTCACGTCTATAGATGGGCTGAATGTGTTTTCTAGGTGGTGCTTACACTCACAAAATTGCAGAATACTTTTAGAGGAGAGAGATCTTTAAAAATCACTTATTCCACCCCCTCACATGAGACATTTTCACTAGATCAAGTTTCTCAGAGGCCCATCCAACGTTACGTTGAACATGTCCAATCAGTCATGAAATCATCAAAATTAGAAAAGCCCTTTAAGATCATCAAGTCCAACTGTAAAACTAGGATCACTACCATTCACCATTAAATCATGTCCTCAGTTTCTATATCCACATATTTCTTGAACACTTCCAAAAATGATGACTCCATCGCTTGCTTGGGAAGTCTGTTCTAAAGATTTGCAATCCTTTCAGTGAAAAAAAAAATCTTAATATCTAAACTAAACTTCCCTGAGTGTAACTTGAGGCCATTTCTCTTCAATTCCTCCCATTTTCAATGACATTTAAAACTTGTGGGCAACCTGTTCCACTGTATCATCATCCTTGTTGTAAAGATATTAATTCATGTCCAGTCTAAACGTACCATCTTTCAGTCCTGTCTCTACATCCATTGGTAAAATGTCTCTGTCTTTCTTACAAGCCCCCTTTATATATTGAAAGGCCACAATAATGAGTTCCTTAGAACCTTCTTTTCTCCAGGCTGTACCACCCCATTTTTCTCAGCCTGATCCCTCTCCAGCGATTATGGACTGTTAGTTACTAACTTATGAAGCTTAGTCAACTCCTGAAGTCCATCAAATTCTGGGCAACAGAATAATTTCAAAATGGTTCCTCCACAGGTTCCTGGAATAACCTGGTACTACTGTGCTTCAATCAATTTTTTAACATCTCTAATAGAGACTGCTTCACATGCTTTGAAGATATTTGGTACCAAGACAAGGAGGGGAATATTTACCATGTCACACAGACACGAAAAACATTCCTGTGGTCAGAGGTTTCACAGGCTACTGTGGGAGCTTCACATGACTTGTGATTCCATAGTTGCTTTGGGAAACCTGTTCTCAGGATGTGAGGTGCAACAAGGAGGGGTTGCCATCTCCCTGACTTCAAGAGGGAATGAAGATAGAAATCTTTTCTCTGTTTCAGCCAAATCCATGGAAAAACCAATGATTTATTCAGAGAACCCTTTGACCAAATGTACTTATGATAAGAATTAAGGGAATGGATGTCTGGCAACTGAAAGAGGTACTACTAGCAAGGACAGAAGCATAAGGGAACCAAAAATCAGAAAAGCTGGGAAAATCCACAGAGATACATTAATATTTTCTTCTACTCTGCTTGCTGTGTACAATCATGATTCCTGTGTTACAGGCCAGTAAAAGATGTTTTACTGAAGTGGAATCAGTAGCCCACCTTTGCTTGTAAATCACTGTCCCACAGAGTCTGCTCCCTATGTTAAGGTCACCTTGCACAGTCTGACAATGTGCACAATATTAAACGCCAAAAGGTATTAGTTCCAGCCAAACTCTCCATCCAGTGAAGTCTGTGGCCTGAGGTGGCTGCTGCACCATTCTGAGAGTTCTTTGACAGGGAGAATATTGGTTGGTCTCAGTGAAAATGTCGCCAGCAACCAGTGTAACATTTTTCACAGTCAGGACAATTGACTTCCAGGTCATAGCAATCAATGTTCACTGGGTTTGCTCAACTTCTTAGTATAAAGAAAGCCAGCTGGGTGAATAAGGACTGGCAAGTAAGACAACAACTCTATATTCTCAAAAACACCTGTACAAATTCAGAGCATAGTGTTTTGGAGGCCTTGAAGAAAAGAATTTTGCTTATTTTTCTATCACTCATCTTCCTGAAGAGCAGAGTGAACAACCTTACACTGTAAATTGCAGGGCCAGGCTCACTGCAACTAAGAGCATGATTATTTATCTCAAACTATCAAAGTGCTCTTAATTTCACTGTATTGTTTTTTTCTCCTTCTGTGAGGACAACAGTCTTCCACATTAGGTGCTTGTTCTGATGTTAAACATGTAACAAACGGCCCATCACAGAGCCAGGTGGTGGTGTGAAGTTTAAGAGCTAAGACAGAGGCACAGTGAGATATCAGCACTTCAAATAAACATGGATTCATATAAATATCTCTTGTTTGGAAAGCCACTGTTAAGAGGGACAACTTTTCACACCTAGGAATATTTCAGGGAACTAAGGCTTGTGTTTTTCTTTTAAGCAATGTCATTTAACTTCTATGTTTTTCTTGGTTGAAATGAAGGTATTACCATGTTCCTTGTAAAAGGTGCATTAAATTATTCATTTCTAATTTATGTATGTTTTAAAGTCACTCTATTCTCAGGCTGCAAGGAGTTCTGATCTAAATTATTCATTGAATAAACATTGAATAAAATATTGTTTGGTTTCTGTTGTTGTTCAGCCATAACAAAGGGCTCTAAAAAGCAGGACATATGTCATTGAAAAATATTGATGATACTGATCCTTCAGTGGTTCTAAAAAGTTTTCTTGTGTTTAAATTTCCCATATCTTTGCACAGAAAATCATAACATGTATCCTGGCTTGTAAAACTCCTAGAACTCGAGACAGCTAGTGCCACTGATTTGATGATCTGTGAGACTCAGAAACTGACATTTTTCTAGGATAGCAAGATGGATAATTTAGGATTTTTGTTCTCAATTTCCACTATGTTATAAACACAAAAATGATTTGTTTAAATGGTATTGTTACAAAATACACTGCAAGTTCTTTCAAAGTGTATTTTTTTCGGAGGAGCCATGTGGGGTAATTGATTGTTAGAAATACCTCTTTAATTTGGAATTTAAAGCACTAAGAACTGTAACAATTGTGTGTTCCAATCAGAAGTGGAACTGAAAGGAGAGGAGGTCAGCTACACTGAGTCCAACTACAATAATTTCTGCAGGAAAATGTGCTCACCTGTCCCTTCTTCACCTGGAACACCAGAGAAGTGAGTGTACCATTTTATAAACGTGCTATTAGTTCAATGAAAATGTAAGAGAAATCAGTAATTAGAACAACTCAAGAAAAAGGAACTCCAAAAGAATAAAGATCCCAAATCAAGTCCATAATTCCAGGCTTTCATCTTGATACTAGAAATGTTTCTCTAACCTCACTTTATTTAAAAGAATTGCAAGATTATTTTTTATTTAAAATTGACTACAAGTCTGGGCTAAAATATGTGAGGACATGCATAGGTACTTCCAGAATGTTTCTTCTTTGGAACTTCAGAAGAATCACTTTTATGTTGGAACATAAAAGTCTTAGATAGACCTGATTCCTTCAGTGCACCAGAACACCAGCACTTAAAGGGAAAGAGATATAAAACACACTGCGTTTTAGTTTTCTAGTAATTATAATTGTGAGATTCATTTTATGAATTATATTTAAAATATGCATTTATATATTGTATATATACTTATATATACAATATATATTTAACATATTAAAATTTATAATATAATATATATTATATATTTAATATATAAAGTGCTAAAACACACTCTATGAAGGCTTGTTGGAAAATATTGGACAAATTGAAGAAAAAAAAGTATTTCCTTCTAAATTCCTTACGTGATCTTTGTCTTTTGACGAAATGTTTCCAATTGTTTTATCTTAAACAAGAGAAGTTAAGCCCCCCAACCAAAACCATGGCCATCTCCATTGCCACAGTTCACACAAGCCAGAACATGGGGGTGGCAATTAGTGACTCCAAAAGGTGCGTCCTCACAGATGTGGCCACAAGAAATATCTCCATGGTGAGCTGGATCTCCTCTGCTTTGCCACAGCAAGTATTGAGATTCTCCCAGGACCCAGAAGAAATGGCTGCAGCTGTTTCTTACTGACTCCCCAGAATTGTTCTCCTTTCCTTTTTCAGAGTTCAGAAGCAGAAGATTAATGGAATCCAATCTGATTTCTCTTGGTTTGATGAATGGCAGAAACTGGTTAGGCTGGCTGGTCCAGCTGCAGTATCACATGCAGCCTTAAATTCTATGCCCACAGATGCAATACATATTCTTATATTATTCAATATATATTCATATACAGATGCACACACATATTCTTCCCTAATAAAGCAGCCCAGCTGAAAATATTAATAGCATTATCTTCAGTGACAATAAATGAAACCTTTATTCTCATTGCTTGGTGATTCTGTCTCACATCGTTCCAGGGCAGAGTAGTCAGAGTGATTCACTGAAAAATAAAGTTCTTTCTCTTCCAGTCTCTGAGGAAGTGGCATTCTTTCCTCCTGTGGAGATTGGGAGGAAAGGTGTCATTGTTCTATATGTTTGCAATCTCTTTAAAAGCTTCATGTGAAACTGAATATGGTGAAATTTCCACCTGGCACAGCCTACAAGCTGCCACCTTCCTGGAATCAGACAGAGCACAAGAGCCTTGGATTAATGGTATGAATCCTCCAGTGACATCTAGTCAGATTCAAAGCTGGATTAGTATTTGATTTTGATTTTTTAATCACTTTTCCACTGCATAAAAAATATTAAACTGTAGTCCATCAACACACACTTGCTCACACCAGGGATCTGGGGCAAAGATGCTGTCACAGATCAGAATGAGAGATTTAAAGCAAGCCTCAAAGTTTTCCTCACGTAGTCTTCTAACCAAGAAGGCTATAATAATGTGGGTATCCTTCTTCATTTCTGAGTCCCATATCATCTCTGCTTCCCAATTTCTGACTTTAAACAGGCATTTTTTGCTATAAAAACAGAAGTATTAGAGACTTCATGAAATCCAAAGAGGACCTTTCTGTTTGGGATGGGTGACTAATGAACACTGCAAAAAGCAAAGGACAAATTCAAACTGTAAATATAAATAAACAGATAGACTCTTAGTACAAAAGCATTGGAAATCACCATTATTTATGCAAAAAGTCCAAAAAAATGTAGCACTGATATAGGATTATAATTTCCAGATTTGACTGGCAGATATTTAACTATACAGTGTGTTCATACCATCAAAGAATAAAATTTCCATTACATCAGTAAGGAAATGTTGTAATGTCTATCCTGAAATACAAAAAATAGTATGACAGCCCTCCTGACAGCTGACAAATAAGGATTTGGACAGGAACCATCAGCCCAATAACCATGAGCTACTGAATCTAAGAGGTAAGTTGCATTGCTCTCCTTTTCTTCAGTTATGAGAAGTGTACTGTACTTGTCAGACACAGAGACAAATCTTCAAAATTGACTTATCCCATTACCATGAGACAACATGTGAGAACAAAAGGGAATGTGAGATGCCAAGAGTGTTCTGCTTTTCATTTCTCTAAAATTTTATATAGTAAAGCTCATTTATTCACCTCCATCATGCAAATTTTGTCACGGGTGAAGGATTTTGCCTGGTTTCAATAGCACTGGTTGTCTTAATGAGATATGTTCTGAAGGTGTTTCAGACTTCACTTTTCCCCCTATACACTGCTCAGTGTCGCATCGGGTTTATTCTCCTCTCCTCTCCTCTCCTCTCCTCTCCT
>VZTB01010494.1:132138-226304 GCA_013397245.1 Thryothorus ludovicianus
CTCCCACTGCTAAAACTCATCCATACCCAAAAAAAACATTGCTCATGTCTCAGGCACTCTCCGCCTTACAGGATATTTTATGAAGAAAAAAAACCAGGAGGCAACGCTCTCCATAATTCCTCACAGTCCCCAGCCAGCACCTACCTCATCAGTGGAGTTAAGTTTGAATGGTATTGTGAAATCCTTATTTCATCCTTTTAAGACTTGGATCCAGTTTGGTCTCCCTTTGCATGCGTTTCCAGGTCTACTGGTATTGCTTCAGTGTCAATTTTTAAAAAAAAAAAAAAAAAGAAAAAGAAGAAAATGACAAGAGTCAAGGAAAAAAATCCCAAACCCCCTAATTAATATAGGAGGTCTTAGCTTTTGCAGTAGGACTCTGAGATGTTGACTGTGCTCATTCGGACACAAATTTTGGCAGTTTGCCATCACCAGAGGACAATGTGGGCTCCTGTGCTGTGTCACTCTGCAAGAATTTGAGAAGGAATGGTTGTTAGAAGAGACCACGTGAGTTGAAGCCCATGTGTACTTTAGAATGACAAGATGCTTTCCTCTGTCCTGTTTGGGTGTGCTCATGTTTGTGAGCAAAGGTGGAGAGCTGCCTTGGTCTCTCTTCTGTTTAGAAAGCGCTGCTCTTGCTGGCCAGGTGGGCCAGATATTTCTTTCCAAAATTTCCAGTTGTACTGTGTGCCTTCAGCCAGGTATGAGTCTAAGTTGTGTACATAACATTTCCATTCATTTGTCGTCACCTCTCTCTGAAACTACTCATTTAAGAATCATGTTATTGATTGATTGAACCGGCTTTGCTTGCCTAGCTCTCTTTTTTTAGATGTTCCACCTTGATCTGTTGTTTATTCCCAATTCACCTATGAACTGACTCACCTGTTGTATGCTGAAAAGTCTGAGCTGATGATGAATACCTGTTCTGTAAAGCTGTTCAGAAGAAGCAAATTACATGGCCATTATAAACCAGTTGCATGAAAATCCTTGTGTAAACATCATGTAAGTCAATGAACAGAGCTCTAAGTTGGCACATTTTCCTTTTAGGTAATGGATAACCCTGCGTACAACTACTAGAGTGTTCCCTGTGAACTAATAATGAGGAGGAAGCAAAGATCATATTTGGATTTAGTACAGCCAAGTGTGAGGGCAAGAGTTTTATTAAAGGAGTTCAAACAAAAGGGCAGGCATGACCAAGATGTTATGCCTAAGGATTTAAATTTAGTTTCCTGTATGAGTATGCAACGTCTGCCAAGAGGCAAATTGTTTCCAGGGTAACACTTGAAAAGAGTGATCGTATATCCCTTAGAGTCAGGCTGCTGAGCATTTGTAGAGCAGGGCACCACCATCACTTTGTGCTTCAGATTTTATGCAGGAGCCCTGCTAACTGAAGTGGTACTGGGGGATCTGTCATTCACAGAACTTTTTCTTTTCCCTGTCATTTCCCAGGAGAAGGGCCACCATCAAAGTATTTCCACCTAGAATTTTATTGTTGTGGATGCTTCTGAGTGAAAATACAAATGTCTGTATAAGAGCACCAAGACTTGAATTTTCAGGGGAGACTTGTGGAATTAGGCATTCATTTCCTGTGCAATTGTATTAGAATTTAAATACTTTCAGTGTAAGGTTTTTTTGAAATCCCAGACTAACGCTATGACTCCATGGCACTGTGACGTGACTGAAAGACTGATCATTTTGTGCATCTGATGTCTAATCACTGAAATTATGACTGATAACAGAAGTCTCTTATTTGTTTTCTATATGATAACAGGTACAATTAACATTGTATTATAACATTATTTTTGAAACTAATGTGGTTGTGTTCATCTGAAAGGTGGCTCAGAGGTGTCCTATTGGTGACTAGTTTCTTTTCTGAAGCATCCTGCTCTTCAGTTTGAAAATATTGTACTCACAATTCATGTTCATTGTCTGGAAAAAGGAAAATAAATGTTAAAATATCTTTGCACTCAGGATGTATCCTCCTTTTTGTCTGGGGTCAAGTTTCAAGCTACCTCATGGTAGCTGCTATTTTTCCTGAATCTTTTTCATTTTTTGATAGTTTAAAAAAGTGATCAACTTGAAGTCACTCCATACTTACTTGGTTAAGAGAGATTTTTCAGTCTTTTATTAAACTGCACAGTTATATATGGAACTAAATTAATTAAATCTGAAAATATAATAATTAAGTATTTGAGTTAAAAATCAAAACAATTCACTCTCCAGAATTGCCATCAATTAGAAAATGTTTTGATTTATCAAATTGAAAAAAAAAAAGAGTGTTATTCTATTTTATTGACCTGGAACTGGTTAAAGAATTATACAAGCTGAGTGAGAAAGTTAGAATATAAGTAAAGGAGAGGGGCAGGGCATTGTACTGTGTTGCAGACATCCTGTTGTAAATACACTGATATCAATTTTCAGGGTTGCATTTTTCTTCTGTTAATGCAGAATCATTTCTCTCTTGGGTGGTTGGGAGACGAGTGAGCAGTTTCTAAATGTCATCTCATGCTTTTCTGCTCAGTGGAGCATACTTATTTCTGCCTTCCAAGGTTGATTTAGACTTTATTGAGAGAAACTTTTGTTTTGAACCAAAGCTAAGCAGTTTGGCTTCCTTCTGCTCAAAGCTGAAATACCCAAGATCTTGTTCTCCTGTAACTACTGAGGTAACTTTTCTGCTCTGGAGTGCAAAAGAGTTTAAAATACATAGTTGGCTTAAAAATTCTCTTTTCTTAGGCATTTGATTGAGAGAATGGGATGTGGGGGAAGGAGGGTTTGATTGTTTGTAGTTTTACATCAGGAAGTCTAGCAGAAGCCACTGCAACATCTCATAAAACATTGTGCAGCTGTGTGCAGACCTCAGGGTGCACAGATGCGTGTGTATTATATTACCTTGGAAGGGGCACAGGCTGAACTTTTCGATTTTGACACCCGACGGCATCCAGCAAAGGTGAGGTCTGCTACTTGTGCCTCAGGTTTTCAAATTGAAACCGTGTGTGCTGCAGTGCTCACATGACATGTATAAATGTATAAATGAGGGCCATTAAGTAAATGCGTTTACACATCATTTAAATGAAACAACACACCTAACCAGATGGATTCCTAAAATGAGTAATTGTGTACTGCTATTTCCATAACTTTTTCCTTCGCTGGTATACCCTCACTTCTCTGGTATGTCCATCACTTTGATTTGAGCTTCCAGGTTGGAGGCCAGGACCTTGCTTCTCTGTGTTTTCTGTGAAGATTTTCACATTATTACGTGCAACCAGGGGTGGGATTTTTCTCACCTAAGTCTCATCAAGCCTTCAAACACAGAGGAATCTAGTTTGAGCTGGCCTTTTGGGCATTCTCATTAGCCAAAGGAAAGAAAAAAGGTTTAACCCATCCACAGATATATAGGACACAGATCCACAGAGTGCTCTAGATGTGCCTGTCACTGATTTTTTATGATGAAGGGGCTCTTGTTAACTGACTAGGACAAAGTAGCTACTTTTTGATGTAAACTATGAGACAAAAGTGAGCTTATAAAAATAAGAACTAAAAGGAACACAGAAAGGTAGAAAAAAGACAACATATTGGGACTTTTAGGAGACACTGAAAGCTATTACCGCATCTCTGCACATAGCAATTTCTATAGCATTTTGTTCAACTTTCCATGAGAAAGTCTGTCAGCAGTGCTGCATTTTATTATGGTTTCCAGGATGGCTGCCCAATTTAAAACAGGAAAACCAGGTCTCAAATCTTGACATGCATGGAGGAGGACTCCAGAAGCCAAATTCTAGCTACATGTCTGCAACAGCTGGATAAAACTACCAAACAAAAATAGAATGTTAACTGGTCTACAATTCCTCTTTTAAGTCAGACCCAAAACATGCTAGTGGTCTGCAGTATAAACTCTTGGTATTTAGTTTTTGTTGTCTTTGTTCTTGAAAACTGCTGAAGGTCTCATGTAAATATCACCCTCCACCCCGATAATCAAAACACATTGTCTTTGTTTCTGTTATATCAATTTTCATTCTTTTTTACCTCCACAGATGTCAAGAGAAAAATAAAAATAATGCTAGCTTTTCTTGAAAGATTTTTGCCTCTCATTTCAAAATGCTCTACCAAGATGAATATAATTTTTCCCCATTTTTCAAATGTGGAAATTAAAGCATCTAGCTGTGAAGAGGCACCCAAATAAACTTGAGTATTCATTTCCAGTAAAAATCAGAAGATGATGGTCTTTTCAGTACTATCTCCATCAGCTGAAGAGGATCTTAAGGAGTACTGGTATGTAATAATGGTGCATTTAAGAGTTCTGGCTCAAAGAAAAAGAATTCTGCAACTGTCATTGATTATTTTGAACCATTTTGATGTCATGGCCATTTCTCTTTGCTACTTGGAAGTGTATCTTCTGGAATGTTCATCAATTGTTTTTTTGTGATAATAAAGTGAAACCTGAATAATTGTGAAAATACAGGGTGTGTTTTCACACGTACATGCAAT
This sequence comes from Thryothorus ludovicianus, assembly GCA_013397245.1. Classification (NCBI taxonomy): domain Eukaryota; kingdom Metazoa; phylum Chordata; class Aves; order Passeriformes; family Certhiidae; genus Thryothorus; species Thryothorus ludovicianus. The sequence goes on from VZTB01010494.1 coordinate 136,621, forward strand.
GTGTATATTAAAGGTGTATCTGTGTGCTATGAGCTGTTGCTTGGCTGTGGTTTGGGCTGCATCTGTTAGCAATGAAAAATATGTGTTTTCTCACAGACATAAAATTCTGGGCCACTTAAAGGTGAATATTTTCATCAGATCTCTCCCCATCCTGTAATTTATAATCAGTGGAACTAGTGAGCAGTACTCTAAAACCATAAAAAAGATAGAAAATAATCACGAAGGGAGAAGTTTGTAATGTTTACCAGATGAAAATCCAGAGTCTACATGCTGGGAATTTATATTGGTGACCCCTGTTACCTACTTCAACAACACTAGAAGGAAGAAGATAATAAACTTATGTACTGAAGAGTAAGTAATCAACAGTGTAATGGGTCATCATTCTATTAAAGTGTGTGGAAAAGATTTTATAATTAATGGCCAAGTTTATGCACATCCTACACGTGCTGTGGGATATGGCAAGCAGACTGGGTCAGGGGAGGGAAGTTTTGGAAATCATGTCAGAGGACAGATGTGAAGAGCTAAGGGAAGGTAACAAAACAATACCACCCAGTCTTCCATCTGTGAAAAGGGAAAAATCTTAAATGAAGAATCTTTTCTAGGCTTTAAATATGCCATATATAATATACAACTTTGTACTTCCTGTTTATGCTTTGTCTGTTTATGACCTCAGGAGAATGAGTCTGTCATTATAAAAATGGAAATGCTTTGCCGGAAAAATTTCTGCTCTTTTAATGTGATATGAATCCTGAAATATTAATTTCTTCTGCTTTTTATTCCTAGTAGGACTGCAGAGCACTTACAGCTCTTGGAGGCCCTTCCCAGGGCTCTCTGGCTGTATCTCTACAAGTTCTATACAGGCTGCTCTCTGGCTTTGGGGTCAGTGGCACAAAGAATTGTCAAAATCCTTCAGTCTGCAAAGGGTTCAGAGGAACCACACTGACTCTGGGGAATCCCTGGACCATTCACCCCATGTGTACTTCCAAACAGTGCCCAGGAACTGCTTATGGAAAGGCCAGGAATAGACACTGTTTAATTTATTTACTTAGTATATGTACACTGTTTTGCTCTATTATCTCTAATGCAAATACTCCCATACATAAGTCCTTGAAGCAGAAAGAAAAAGTAGTGAAAAAATGTCTATTATTTAAAGAAACTACCCATGTTCATGTTAATGGTAGAGAGATAGTGATGATGCTTATCTTCAAAATGGAGTCCTGCTCTATCTTTGCAATAGAATATTAACTAAAAGCAGATTATCAGTTCTGATTCTTCCCATTATTTCAGTGCTTTTAGATGTAGATTTGGAGACTTATGAACTCTATATCCAATGCAGAATTTTCTCTAATGATTTACCTAGGTCGACCCTCATATATTGTGTTTCTTCTCATTTATGAATTGAGCAGCCTTATTTTTTCAGCAGTCACTATGCAAGACTAATAATGAAGATACAAGGTTGAATTTTTAGAAATCAAAGTAAGATAACCATAATGGACTGTTTTCATTAAATAATGATTGCTCATTGTGCAGTTGTTTAGTGTTTAGGATTTTTTTTTGTCCTGGACTTAGGTGATGAAAAGTTAAATCAGTTTTTTATTTTAAATTGATTGAAGAATTTCTACTGATTTGGTTGCATTTTATATAACTGTTTATTGTGAGTCTTCCTGATATATCCTAATAGGTAAATAGTGACAAAGAATCTGAAGTATAAAAATCCCCAGTCTTCATGTAGACTGTGATGTTTACAGTCACTTAAATGAGCTTCTGACCTGACCTCTACCTGGAGTGCACAAAGCTTGAAGGCTTTACATCCAAAGTGTCTGTACTCACTGTGCCTTCTGGAGATTTTCCAGAAGTGTCCAGAACTTCCTCTTGTCCCAGACTTCATCTCCTGGCAGCAGCCCAGGAAAATGTGCAGGTAGAAACAAAACAGAAAGATTCTAGCCCATGGCATATTATGTTAAGTGAATCTATTGTATTGACATATGGGTAACCAGAGATGAATGAACTAGTCCAGTTCAAATAACAACCAGCTCCAACCTTTGCCCAGTGAAAAAGTGACCCTAATCCAAATCTTTTTCCAATTTGGATTGGTTCAGAGAGATCAGCTGTCAGGTCTGTCAGCTGGCAGCCAGACATCAGAGCAGACATAACTATTCAGAATGTATTCCCTCACCTAGAGATTAAATGTATTTTTATTTGCTCTTTATATGTTCCCATAGTTTCAATTTGCATTAAAACCTCTTGGTCTGAAGGCAACATCTTCAGAATCAAAGCAAGTGGAAAAGTAGCTTTTTCCCTGAGAGACCTGTAGGACTTGAATTTGTCTTAAATAAATGTTTTCTCCCTCAGCAAAATTCAGTCTGCAGAGTTACTAACATCCCATCACAAAATATATGACTGAGTTTCAGAGTGACTTATTTATTAGCTCTTTTAGCCAAACTTAGCCCCTCTATTTTAAACATTTGTCTAACAATCATATGATTTTGTTACTCATGCCGTGAGAGTGGATGCTGCAAATCCAAAATCTAAAAGTACGCATAAGTGGTAACTAGTGAGGTGTGGTGTATCCAGCTCCAAGGACTGAGAAAATTTAATTGAGCAAATGAACTTTGGGCCTTTCTTAAACAGCTTACTGACTGCAAGAGGTGGAGTACGAGGTTTCCATATCTGTCTGAAAACAAGCACTGGTGCTGAGGTTATGTGTTCTTTTGCATCTGCTACAATTGCAGCTTTGAGAGTCTTGGCTCTACCATTTATTATTTTCTGACCAGATTTCAATCTGGTTCCACAATGGAGATCAGGACCTCAGTAGGTTTTGTAACCAGAATTAAACATGCTTATGGCTAAAGAGGCTATAGGACAACTTTTTGACAGGGTGACTATAAACTCACGTTCCACATGTGTCAACGAATGATGGGAGCAAAACCTGAAATATAGCATTTCAAAGAAACTAAGCATCATATATTCAATTTCTTTTCAATGTGGATTGTCATTCTGAAAACGTTTTAATTGCACTTTATGTATGTATGGCCAGAAATTATTTAGCCATGCTGCTGAGTAGGATGATACTGTGATCTCCACAATTTTTTTTTTATGCCAAACTTTGGAATAATTACATGCAAATGGCAGTTTTCAATAACTGGAACAGGAAATATCTTTCTGCAATCTATGTGTCAAAGCTTTAAGACAACTTGAATGGCTTTCTCGAAATTCTTCTGTTTGACAGCCCATGCTTATTTCTTTATTTTTTTGTGCAAGTCCAGCTCAAACTTCCCCTTGCTGAGTCAGTCATTGTTCATAACAGAAATGGCCTACTCTTGAATCTCACTCCTTAAGTATTCAATGGAATAATAGTCAGGATTTATTTGGCATAGTGAAACTCAAAAACATCTGTACCAGAAGGCACAGCAGCTGCAAGAGTTGAATGGGGCCTATTTTCACTGTCATATAAAACTTATACATTTAATACAATTAACAATTCTTGGGACCATCCTCTAAATTTTTTCTTCCAACATGGAGAAACAGAAGTTGAGATTGGTTTCATCTACTTTAGTGTACTCAGACATGGTACACACCAAAGCATGATGCTTTTTGGACACCTTACTTGCTACCACCCAGATGCTAGTCTAGGGAGGGGAGGTATCACATAATGTGATATCAGGTCTATCAGGTATCTTACAGTGTTTCAAAAGGCACCAGAAACTTGTGTTTAGGCAGCTGAGTCTGTCCCTAGCCTGTAGGAAGCTGAAGCACTCAGGATACTTTGATTTTGTTTACTGCATCCTCATTGACCACTCAGGGCACTTAGGCCCCTGGCCCATGCAATAAATGAATATGGGGAGAGTTAAATTAAAGTGTCTGAATTTCCTGTTGAATCCTGACCTTATTCTGTTCAATAATTTGTTCTTGAAGGTAAAAGACAACATCTCCACAGCAGCCTAAGACCAAGGGATGACTTGTGACCCCTCTTGAAGATCCAGTCTTCAATGATGCCAGGTGACACGAGCCCTTGCTGAAATACTTTCTTTCCTGGAGCTTTGATGAAAACCTTCAGGCTTGGGAACAGAAGTTTCTGCTGTCTATCTATGTTTCCCACAGGCAGGGTTGAGGCTGAACTGGCATCTTAGAGGTCATAAGAGCTTTGCTTTGATGTCAGTGGAAAAGCTTAGGACCTAAGATTTCAAGCTTAGGTAAAGCTTGAAATACTGCAAGCTCAAAACACCTCTTTCTGGGTCAAAAATGGGATGTATTTGCAAAAGAGTACCTATCTGAACTTAAGGAAACCAGAGGATGTCATACTGAATGTGTATTTTTACTTGCTCTGTGTATTTAACTGGAGATAATATGAAAGCATTGACCTTGAAAGCATTGAAAGCAAAGATGATTTGTTCTTTCTGTGAGTGTCAGGTACACATGACCTCCCACTGAATGATGGATGGATGTTGTACACCTCACCTCTAGTATAACAGGTCAGTGGAACCTCCCTAATGTTACCTATGCTGGACATCTGTCCTTGGAAGGAAATTTTGCATATGTAAAAACCAGAAATATGTATGGCAATACTTTCTGTGTACAGTACATCTTGTCTATTTCTCTGCTTATTTTTAAGAATAGAAGAAGCTTGATATTTTCCAGGTATTGTGACTGCTTTTCTTCTGCAAATCTCAAAGCATTTTAGAAAGATTAAAATTAACTCTCACTCTGTGTGTATATTCTAAGTTTAAGTTTTTTTATGGACAGTTTACAATACTGTCATGTAGCACATACAGAGAATCAGTTAGGAGATGGAAAGGTGAAGCAGGGTCCAGTTATCCAATATCCTAATTTTGCCATTAGAAATCTTGGACTAATATACAAACAATTCTTGTGGACAGGGTTAAAGGTGCCAGAACCTTCATGGAAGGGGTCAGGGCTCATCAGCAGCTACTGTGGAATGATTAGTGGAGACAACTAATATTATTTTTTTATCCTGTAAAAATATATGGGATTATTGTAGTTGAACCTCTGGATTGTTCATATTGCCAGTCAGGTAAAACAATCCTTTTTCACAGACTGATAGGTCCAACACACCTTTCAATAAAAGGCTTTCTTTTGGTACATATTAAAGCAATCACAATCTATACCCAACAAAGGTGGAATCTGAAGCATAGTAATGCAGCATATATTCAAATAATTTAAAGCCACTCAGTGACACCTTCCTGTTCTATTGATCAGCAAAACTATAAAAACTGTGAACATATGCTTTGGCATAATATTCCCTATGGGCAATGAAAGAGGATTTAGATCTGTATTATTCACATTTCATAACTGGTATGCAAAAAACAGACAATATAATGAAATAAAGGATAAGATAACTTTACCGTGAAGGTCTTACAGCCCAGGGCCAAGTTATTATAATTCTTATTCTGATACAATGTCAATTGTCTTTGATATCATTGTTGAATTATTAGCCTTGAGCTGGGAAGTAGAAAACTTCAAATAGGCACTGTGAAATCCCCATTTAACTCTCTGCAACAGTCCTAGTGACTAAGGTGGATGGCAGAAGCAAATAAGATATGGTCTACCATGTTTAAATGATGTGAAGCACAGGTCATTTCAAACTTAACAGATTTTCAAGACCAGAGGTAGCACTGTAAACATCCAGCTCTTATTTCCTGCATAACACAAGCCAGAGTGCTACAGATTAACCTTGGCTTTCTGGAGAATATTTCTCCCTTTTTCAAAGTCAAGAATACTGAGCTCAAAAAGCTTATGTCAAACCAGACATGGAGGTGATGGTTTTGAGCTTATCCATTTCCTGCGCAACCTGCACAAGAAAAGGTAAAGAAATCAATTATATCTTTCCAAATCTTCTTCCTCAATTGTCTTATTATAGCAGTGTTTATGATCTGGCCTATATTTATTGCATTCTTCACTAACATAGGCCTTGCATTCCTCACTTGATGTTTGCCATGTGTTGGGTATTACTTGAAATACATAGTTCTGGTTTCATTTCTCCACAGTCACTGGACAATTAACTGATTTAATATAGGCAGGTTTTGAAATTTCATTTCAAGCTATCATTTATAAAGATAACATATTTTTAAAATATTGGTATTGAGGAGATATCAGTGAATAAATAAAGGGGTAATAATCAAACTGGCACTGAAATCCAACTAGATTAGTAAAATGACATGAGCTGTAGCCTGCATTCCTTTTTCTATCCTTTCCTCTACATACATACACATGTACATATTTATATGGTCTTGTATGTCTATGTGCATATAAATGGATTTCTGCATCTGATGTAGAACATAAAGGGTTGGGTTGATTTTTTCCAAGATGTGAGAGCCAAGTTTCACTGGTTTGATTTTGTGTGTTCAGGTTTTTCCTGTGGCTATTATTTCTCAGCACCTGTACTCCTCCTGTTTCTTGTCTCCTGCAGCAAAACAGGTCTGTTCAATATCGGAGCAGGTAAAGTGAAGGCTGTATCTGGAGCCACTGCTTTCTATTTGTACAAGCAATAGGTACAAAGTGGACATGAAACAGGCATCCTGCTGTGTACCTGAGCAGTGTCTGTTTCATGTCTATGGCTTTGGTATATTTATCTTATATCTGCTCCAGGAGCTGTTTCTCCCTTTTTTTCTCTATTTTCTTTTTCTTTTTCTTTTTCTTTTTCTTTTTCTTTTTCTTTTTCTTTTTCTTTTTCTTTTTCCTTCTTAAAAAAAATGATGAGGGATAAATTTGGGACATCTTAACTTCCTGCTCATTATGCAAGTGCTCCAGTCTGGGAAGATGTAGAAAAAGCTTGTATTTCAATTCCATTGGAATTTAGATGCCAGCAGGTGTGTGAGCACCTCTAAAAACTGAAGAATGAGGTTGAAGTGATAGTGCCAGAGGTGATGCTTACCTGCCTTTCACATAAGAGGATCTCTCTGGGTAAGACATCAAGGAAAAATGACAGCTTTTATTCTGTTTTTATTATGTCACTTGTGGAAAAGGTTTCTATCATGAAATACAACTCTTCAGGCTGTGGTGAGTAGAATCACATTTTTTTTCTGTGTTGAATGGATGAATAAAACTCATGAAAGCAAACTGGTCTGTTTACCTTTCCTCATAGAAAGCAACTTGCAACACAGATCCTAAATATTTAAGTGGATTGAGGTTGTCCATCTGAATATAAGCACCTTAAAATTCTTTTGTACCTGATTGGATGCAGTTTCTCTAATTTAGCCACATGATTTCCACTCAAATGTAAGGTTCCGAATGAAGACATTTGCATAGAATAAATGACTGATTTCGCTATGTAGTTAAGGAGAAGAGAAAGGTGCTCTTAAAGATGCATGGATGATGATTTTTTTACCTAATTCAACAGATACATGTTGATGAACATAGCAGAGAAAGAGAAAACTCCAGCTGGGGAAAATTATTTGCTAATATTTTTCATCTTGCAACTTGTGACTTCTCTGTTGTGATCGCTGTTGTGATTTGTATTCTGTTGAGATATTCCCAAGGGTAACAACAGTTTTAAATATGTCTTTTTTAATTATATTGTCACCTTTGTACTGGATACTAAGCTGAATAAACCAAAATATTCCATGTTTGGTTCCAAACATAGTTTTCAGTCATTACTGATCTGTACTGGATTTAATCAGTGACCTAGGAACTTTACCAAGAGGCTCCTCAGCTGTTCCAGCTAGATCTGGTTTTAGACAAGTTTTATTAATACTAATTGGCGATACTATTTAATAGCATTTAAAGATAAGATGCTAATTAAAAAGGCATTGTGTTGGCTGATCTTATGGTAAATTTTATGATTTCTGACTCAGATTCCATTTCTTTTGGATTGTCACTTAAAATATTTCAAGATTCATCTTCTGCAGTCTGTCAGATCCATATAATGTCAATGAAGTTTTTCCAACACATAAGTTGGGGAAAAAAAACCAGCTTCATTCCACTAGTTCAGAAAGTTGCAAATATTAATTTGAATATAGGTATCACTCTTTTAAAAGATAATTCAGTTTCAAAAATGTTTACTGCCATAGAATTAGTTAGCTTGTAGAAAGAAAATAATTTTTGTTTCTAATTAATATATATGTATATATATAATTATTCCTGTATGTTAAAAAAGAGTTCAATTTTCATCCTGTTTTTATCATAAATTAAACCACACTTCAGAGATTAAGAAAATATTTTGGCACAGTCAGATTATTCTATATACTCAGATAAAAGTTAGCAATATGCTCCCAGAAAATGCAGGGAACAGGTATACTGATTTTCAAATTACAAATTATTGTAAAACAAAACTCAAAATATGTAATTGAGAGGAAAGAGCAGATTTTTTTCATATATTGCTTGTATGTAATCCCACTGACATCAAGAAATGAATAACCGGGGAAGAGTTTGGCCCAGGATGTGGAAACTAGTTGATAGAAAACACTGAATTAATTTAAATTTTCTAGGGCATGAGCACTGTCTTGTGGAATGAAAAGTGGCTGAAAGACTATAAACAAAAGCAGGAGACAAAATATTAAAGTATAGATCTGTGGGAAGGTCTTTTCCTATTGAGGGACTTTAGGGATCTGTATTCAGTACGGTTTTATTTAACATTTTCTGTAATGATCTAGAAGAAGTAAGTCACCCCTTAATGAGAGTCCCCTATGATGAATAAAAGGGTGGAGTTGCAAAAGGTGTTGAAAGATAGATAGTAAAAGGGAACCTGGATATGGATCCAAGGTTCACATTGACTTCAATAAATTTTGGAACAGATCAGCAGAAATATTAGAAAGATGAACAGGAAGAGTGACAAAATGAGATTCATCTTGGAAAATATACAAAGTTATCACGTGAAAAATTACATTAGACTTAACAATCAAAGGGAGCCAGAAGTACGGAGAGCAGCATAGTGAGTGAGTTTGCAATGCATTAGAGCAAGGAGTGAGTTTGCAATGCATTAGAGCAAGGAAAATACTATGAATAAAATTTGAGGTTTATGTGCTGCAAAAGGGAGGCACCATTTTCTGTGCTGCTCCACACTGGGGAATATTACCAGGAAGAGTGACAAGGGAAGCGAGGAAAAGCTCACAAAAGATGAACGAGGTGCATAAGCAGGAAACAGTGATACAGGCACCTCTACTCCAAAGAGATGCTGTGGAACAGACATCTACTGTAGCAATTCCTCATCCTGGGCTATCTCCCAGCAGCGTGGGCAGCAGCTGAGAGAGGGGATCCTGCCCCTCTGCTCTGTGACACCCCACCTGCAGTGCTGAGTCCAGCACAGGGCAGACCTGGACCTGCTGCAGCCAGTCCAGAGAGGGGCATGAAGATGATCTCAGGGATGGAGACCTCTCCTGTGGAGACAGGCTGGGAGAGCTGGGACTGTCAGCCTGGAGAAGGCTCCTGGGAGTCCTTCCTGCACCTTCCAGTTATGAAAAAGGATTTATTAAACAGGGGGAGAGGGAATTGTGACAGGGGAGAAGGGCGGATTGTGACAGGACAATGGGCAAAGAGAATGGGTTTATATTAGATATTAGGAAGAAATTTTTTACTGTGAGGGTGGTGAGGCACTGCAACAGATTGCCCGGAGAAACTGTGGATGCCCCATCTCTGGAAGTGTTCAAAGCTGGGCTGGATGGAGCTTAGAGCAGCCTGCTCTGGTGATTGGCATACCTGCCTATGGTGGGAGGGTTGAAACAAGATGATCTTTAAACCAACCTTAACCACTTTAATATTCTATGATTCTCTAATACATATCCCACAGTGAAACAGAATCCCCAAAATACCTTGGAAACTACTCTTATGTTGGTGCCATCTCTTGCATGAGGTGCCACTGGGCTCTTCAAAACTCTTTCAGGCTAAAATATTCAATAATTCTAAGTATTGGACTCTGAATGTCACCATGCTATCACAGAGATATTACTGTGACAAGTAACTATGATTTTAGATAATTATGCCACATGTATTTCTCTATTTTTTAAAATATTATGCCAAATCTCATAAAAATTTGGTAGAGATTAATGATGTTAATGATACTTGGTCAAAATTATCAATGTGATAGTATTACTTAGATTATATTTACAAGTGTCATAATAATTTTTGCCCAGGAAATGGGCTAAATATGTTGGGATAGATCTTTGAAGTACACAAATAATACTAAAAATATCTTTAAGGATGTTCAGCTTGCTAAGGAATTTTTATAAATTTTATTAGATGCTTTTAGTGATTGACCCTGAATTGCTATTGAAAGCTCACACCAAAAATTTATATAAGGAAAACTGAGGAAATTAATAAAATGGATAATTCTACATGGAAATAATTCTGCAGCTCTGTAGGCCATTAAAAATATCAAAGATCTCTAAACAAGCTTTTATCAGGCATCTGAAACCTTCTGCTGCCATACACCAGTCTAGACCCACGGAATGAAAACTTACAGGTCTTGCTGGTTACCTACTCAGATTGCATCTTTGTTAGTCCTAGAAGTCAGAAAAGCACTTAGCCACATGCTAAAGTTTAATTTTAAGCAAATGCTTGAGTGTTTTACTGATCTGGGATGCAAAATTCATGATTTCCCATTATGCAGACTCAACACTGCATATAACAATGTAAGCATTCTTTTCAAATAAAAGACACTTGCTATTCCAGTTCAGTTCTGAGCATTGTTCTACATTTGCCGGAAACAAAATAAGTCTGGGGAAATAATGTGTTTTGGAAACTTTTTATTCCCTCCAACGTCAAGTGGAATTTCTTTTTAAGAAATACAAATATTTTTAAAGGTACGAAGATGTGTGAGAGAGATTGGGAAGCACAGCTTTAGTTTAATTCTTTTTGTTAATGCACCCTTGCAAATCAGAAACAGCTCCAGTGGAATTTAACTGTTAGGAAACCAAAAGATCAGAATCACAGCACCAATTTCTTTAAATAGATTTAGAATGTCTGTGATTCTGGCTCAAATATACTAAAATAAAGGCAATTTTATATAACCCTGGCACTGTGAAATCACCTAATAACTCTTCTAAATCATCTAGTCTTTGAGTCAGGGTTGTGCCAAGCCAGCAGAGACGACACCACACCCTGTGGCAGGGTGACCACACCTCATCCCTGCCTGTCAGCAGGGTGCAGGTAATGCTGCCCAGGTGTCACTGTCCTGTGCCCAAAGGAATGTGCTCTGCTTCCCATCCCTCAATCACAGGCCTGGCAGGGAAATTCTTCCCCCCCAGCATTCCCTGAGGATCTCTGTGCCATGTGCCACCATTTCCTGAGGCTTCATCTCCAGTGCCAAGAATATTGGTGCATAGACTGCAAAGGACCAAGAACAAACATAAATTAGCAAAATAAGATGAAGTCATTTGGTGATGTGGGAAAGAAGTTGCTTGGTGATTTTTTTACTGGTATTTGAAGAGCTTCTTTTCTCAGCCCATTACAGTCACAAAAAATGTGGATGATAGCAGTGGTGGAAACAATATTTTACACTGGCACTGTGCAGAATTCCAAGCAAAAACTCTTGAAGGAATGTATTTCAGAAAAAAAATTTTTTTTTTGGTCAGAACTTCTAATTTCCATTGTGATTAGAGATATGTTATTTAACCAGCTGACTGAACAAGATTGTGACATAGTCAAAGTTTCAAAGTATTAGTGATGTAGGCAAGCCATTAGTGACTTTCTTTGTCACCAAATGAGCCAAGATCCTCAGAAAAAAAAAAGTTATTTCTAGAATAACTTTTTATTGTGCACAGTAATTAATAAGATTCTCTTACAAGTGAAGCAATATGTCAGAGATGTTGCTAGGTTCTTTATGGTTTGTTTTGAAGCTGAATGAATAGATAGAATTAAAGTTTTAAAATTTTTTAGTTATTTTTTTTACTTTAGAGATGTTAGTAAACAGATTTTTCTCTACTCAAATTATTTGTTATGAAGCTTTGCTATGTAAATTCACATTTTCATGTAATGCTAAGCTTTATTTGACTGGAATGGTCTCATTTGTTTTTATTCCTTAAATATTTCTATTTGGAAATTAATCCACAATATTTTAAAATTGTATTTCTATGTGTGCTCACTTTAATTAATCACTGATGCTACAAAAATCTACCAATTTTAAAATCTACTTGAAATGCATGATTTGATGACAAAATAGGAATGATTCTGTAGTTAAATAGGTTTAGGAAAAGAACTGTACAAAGGTAGCAAATGCTACTGCCAGTGTTACAGAGATGAGGACATCACAGGTGCCTTCATTACCCAGGCAGACGAGAATTAATTTATTCCATACCTCTGAAGTAAGAATTGGCTCTTGTAGTACAAAAAATGATCCTGTACTCAATTTGAATGATCAAAAATTGCAATGAGTCAGAGCTATAAAAATGTGACTTTCCACTCTACACCCAAACATAGAATTCTTTCTTCTCAGAGTAAATCAATTTGGGATGATTGTTTTCTTTCAATTTGCCACAATGGTAGTGTGCAAAAAGTAAAAAAGTATCTTTCTTTTCAAAATAACAATTTCAACACCTGGTGAAAGCTGGACAGCATTGCATAGAAATGAAATCCAGCTATCTTTCTGTTAAACATCCAACAGTGTTTTGTTTTTTTTTTTTTACAGGAAAGGTTATTTATCCTAATAGTTTTAATATTTTGGGAGATTACATTCACATTTTCCTAAAGCAACCCCGAGTTTTCATCTGGTTTCAGTATTGTTCCTTCTCTACTTTATAACAAAGCACTTATATGGTTTTCCTGGTCACTGTTAAAACAGTTATTGCTGTGCACCTCAAAGCCTGATGCTCTGGGTCAAGATATTAATAGCAAACCAGTCTTCTAAGGCAGAATGCTTTATTCTGCCAGATAATACAGTTCAGCCTGTAATGTTGAACAGATATTATTCATATACAAACCAGTTCATTATTTTTTAAATTATATATTTCATTGCCTCAAATAAATCAGTGTGAGTTCCAATAAGGTCAATGTCAGAATATTGAGCTCAATGAATGAAAAAGTGCTATTCTCATGTCTGCCTAAATCCCCTGTATTTCTAATACATGTATAATTATCACCAGTCCATCTGCATGACATGCTCACAGGATGGTCATATATTCTGTCTCAGACTAAATGTTATTCTTAGCATGTGAAGATTCTTTGCCTAACTGAATGTTGCTCAAAAAGACAGCAGAGTCTCTCACATTATGATCCTTTTTTTACGTTCTACTCAAAAATGTTATAATACAAATATAATTTTTGAAAGCCCCAGAGGCAAATTTAGATTTCAGCTAAGAAATTGTCCTAAGAATAGCGCCAGAATTGCAGGATTTTTAGATCTTAAAAATATTTCAGGTCTTCATTATTTGCTATATATTCACTATGATGACAAGTGACTTTAGAAAATACCATAAATACTTAATACACTGGTGATATTAGCCAATTTATAATAAATAGTAGGAGTGGAGTTATTTTATAGATGATTTAGAGTAATCTCTTTGGCAGCCAAACAAACTGGAAGGCATTTTACATACTGTTCTGTTAATACATAATATGGCTTACTACATGATTAATAACCTAGTGCTTCTCATTGGGATACATAAAATGCAGTAAAAATAAATAAAACCATAAAACAATTAAGGGGATTTGTACTCACTGATTTGTTCCTGTTTATGAATATACAGTGTTAGTATAAACAGACAGGGGGTCCTCACTTTATCCTTTTATCATTTCCAAATGTTGTTATAAGATGGTAACCCCACTGAAAACAAACAAAACAGCATGTCATGTAAATGTAACTTCAATCTAACATTGTATTAGGTCAGCTCGGCTTTGAGAAATATGTGGCTTTTTCAACTGTTACTTTTGATGGAAAGTTCTGTTTGTAAATGTCAAGGATATCACTTAAAATCAAAGCAAGAAAACCTTATGTGCAAAAGTTGCAGAAATGGTATTCAGTAAAGGCAGTTTCAGTTAAATTCTTTGTAAGACTATGCATTTTGAGTATTTATTGGAACATTTCTATGAAGAAAACTTGAATTCATAAAAAGACTCTGCATATTCTCATATAAACTCGCCAAACCACACTCTTTAAATTAAGAAAAATACGTTCCCAGGAATATTTTCCTTTCAGTGAACGTTACACCATCTTTAAGATGGAAGGTTGCACCCCCAATGGTGCTTTACTTCTTCTTCACTTCCTAATTTATGGAAAACAAGAAACATTTCCATGACAATGGCTGAGATTATAGCTGCCAAACAGGGAGTTACAGCTGCATGGGCAAACACAGCAAGGGCAGAAATCAGCCTTCGAGGAAATTGCAAGGTAATCATAAAATCACAGAATGAATGGGGTTGGAAGAGACCTTGAAGATCATTTAGTTCCAACCCTTCTGTCATGAGCAGGGACAATTTTCTCTAGGTCATGTCACTCTGGTGACACCTTATTAGAGCAACGAGCCCCTGTGTGATAGAAATCCTTCTACCTCAGAGAGTTTGCAATATTATAAAGGGGAGGGACTTTGTTGATGTTCTGTAAACATAATGCCTGGGAGTTTTCTATCAGAAAGCTGCAGTGATGGCAAATAAGAATATGTCCCGCTTTCATATAATGAACTTGTAAAAATGGCTGCCAAAAAATACTTTGCTTTTAATATGGAACTTGTTGTGGCATACAAATATTACAGATAAATAAGAAGTGTAGAGGTGTTTAAAAAGTCATGGAAGAATTAGATTAGGGAATGCTGCTGCAGACTGTCCTCTCTGTGAGTCTTAAAGCTATTGGTTGTCAGAAAATGAAATTAAGATGGAGCAAAAGAAATTTTCCTGCAGGTTGCTCTTGTTATACTCCTTCCCCCAGTTTCCCTTGCTAGCAATGGTCTTCAAGGGTGCAGGCAGGTGATGTTTTAGCAGGTGCAGGACTGGGCACAAACATTTGACATAAAAGAAAGGGCTGCATTGTTACAAAAAATAGGTCTGGAAGACAATGACTTGAGAACTGTAACCATAGCTCTGGCACTTATTTTGTGGACTTTAACCCACAGAAGTTTTAAATTAGTTTTAGACATTTTTGCATTCTCTAGAACTACTAGTTTGGTAATGAGCAAGTGATCTGTTGAATTAATTTATAAATCTCAGGGCTTGAATAATAAATCCTTTTCTTTCTGTTGAAACAAACACGTAAGTGTTTGCAGAATGCTTGCATTGTTAAATCTTCATTTTCTTTTAGTAAACATGGTCAATAAGCTCTGTGATGTTAAAATTATTAGCTTTTACGGTTAATAACCTTTGATCACAAAATATATTTATAGCTCTATTTATTGAATTTTTTAGTTAGTAAAATTGTGATGACCATGCAGGAGAAGAACTTTACTGCTTGAGGAAACACACTGTTCACCATAAGTGTCACAATCTGGCATTACTTTTTGAAGATGTTCTCAAAATAGTTTGTTTTGTGATTGTTAGGAAAAAGAAAAAGACCACAACAACAAAGGAAATGTGTTTATGGTGTGAATAAATTATGCTTTTTCAGTCTGCATAGCCCCCTGAGAATTTGTACTGCAAAATGAGTGTGTGTGGCTCCATGTGTATTTGCATATATTGAAGGTGTTTTTCATTTCTATGATATAATAAAGCTTGGACTGGTGCAAGAAGAGGACGTTTCGTTCTGCAATCTGTTCTGCTACAGGAAGAGCTCAAGAACAACAAAAATAAATTCAAATGCTCTCAGCTCTGTTCAATAATGATATTTTGCAGGACAGTGAAGTTTCCCACAGAGTAAATACAATCCATATTATGTAAATATGGTCCTGTGTACATTCATTTAATTTAACGTTACCATCAGAATAGCACATTTCACACGTGGGAATGCAAAGCCCAGCAAGGGAGCAAATTAACTGCCCACAACTTGTTTGCTAACGATGAAGTTTTCCAAAAGAAATCTCCAAGGTATATCTTTACCAAGGGCACAGTATTAGAGCTCTACTACCACATGTTTCCATTTGAACAGATGGCAGTGAAAAGTTTAGTTTCAATGTGTTATTAGTTAACAGAAAAGACTTACTGATAGAGATCAAGGGTACTCTTTAAATTTACTTAGAGAAATGATGTTTTGTAATCCATTCATACTTGCAATCAATAATTGTTTTATAATTACTTATAAATAGATAGAACCTCAAAAGTCCAGTGTCTTTTCCGCTCTAGAAACAGTATCTTATTTGCTTTTGTAGCTGTTTCTTTAATATGTCAAGTGAGGCCTTAATTCAGGTGTATCTGCTGTTGAACTAGAACTAGTTTTAACACCATTTCTCCAATTTCCAAAAATTCAGAAGATCAACAGATTTATAAATTCTGTGATTTTAAGAAACAAGAAATTTTTGCTTCTTAGTAGTACAGTTTGCATTAAGTGACTAAAAAGTAAAGCAAAGCACAAATTTACATTATCCCTGTTAGTTACTTGTGCTTTAACACAGACTGCTGGGTGCTGGGATTCTTACACCCAGAGCAGTGACCCCTGACTGGGTCTGAGACTCAGCTCAAGGAACAGAACCTGCCCCACCTTCTGCTTGACCAGGACGTGCTCAGCACGTGGCAGGTTCATTCTTGGCCCTCCCTGTCAGATCCATAATGCTTCCCAGCGACAGGCAGGATTGAGTTAAGTGACTTCAGAGCATCTCCAAGTCCTGTCTGAAGTTAGTGGGACCCCTCATATGGACATAGTTAGCCACATGTATCAGTGTCTGAAGGACAAGGATGAGGACTGCTGGCTAAGCTTGCCATTTCACATTAAAATAGTTGTGGAAAGATGTATTGGGTCAAATTCTTTTGTATTCATTCTATGCGCATAGGTTAAGGTTAAAGAAATCTGTAGTTTAATAGGAGCACTGAATAATACTGCATATATGTCAGAAAGAAAAGTTTGCAACAAACATGCAGGAGAAATGTTGTAACATTTCAGTTTTGCACAATTGTCAAAATAACAAGTGAACACACATGGAGTAGGTGAATGAGTCACCTTTTGTTCCATACGGAATTTCCCTTTCCCATGAGTAAATTTCCTTAATTTCCTTTTTTTTTAGAAAAAAGATTGAGATTTAAGAAATAAATTTATTTCTTAATACCATTAAAGATGAAAACTATTACAATCATCTAAATATCTTCAGAGGTCAAGTTTTAAAAATTAATAATACATAAAAGTAACACTTTTTTTTCTCCCCACAGGCCAAGCTTTAGTACTATGACAAAGTAGAAATCCTGTTGACATTTGATATGAAAAATGAAAATGTAGTCTTCTCTAGTATTAGGAAATTTTATTGTTAAATTACTTGCAGAAAAAAAGAAAACAAACAAAGTTTTTTCAAAATTTAATATTTAAGATATTTTACCTTAATTATAGTTGTGATGTAAAATGATTTTTCAGTCTTACCGAACCTTAATGCTTCTGATTTTTATTGTTTTTCCTTGAAGATGATGTTCTTTTGATAGAAAACCAGAATGTCATGAAAATATAACTATAATACTAAGAGAAATGCTCATGATCTTGTATGTGATTCAACTCTATGCTAGTGCCAAATACTAATAAAAATTCTCAGCTGGCATTTTACTCCTTCTTAAAATACTTTTACAGTCTGGTTTTGGCCATCTCCTGTAGGAGATGCTGGGAACATGATGTCATAGTCTCCTGAAAAAAAGGCAAAATTCATATATAAAGAGTACACAGAAGATAAGTTCAGTGTAAGACTTGTAATCCCTTTACTCCACACTATTAATCCTCTTCAAAAGCTTTTCTGGGTTTTAGGAACCCACACATCAGGAAGAACATTTAGCCATTACAGTGTCCAGTACAAAGATCCGAGGTCTAGAAAATGTGACCTCAGAGAAGAGATTGAGAGAAGAGGGTTTGTTTAGTCTAGAGAGAGAAGATGAAGGGGAGACATGATAACAGTGTTCAAATATGTAGGATTGTGCTTCAAAGAATTGGGTAATAATTTGTTCTCTTTGTCCATTTAGGACAGTGTAAGAAATAGTGGTCTTGAAAGGAAGCAAGACAGAAATATGAAAGAAAAACCCCTGTATTTGTTGACAATGAAAGCTTTGAGTGCCAAGAGTATTAACAGAAAAGCAGGTAAACCAAACTACTAGATATTTAATCTTTCAGATGTAAAACTTTGATCAAAGATCATTTTCCTACTGAAGCTGAGCTATTGAGACAACAGAACGAGAATCTCAGCTGTAGAAAATGTGATTTATTTCAGAAGGTACTTGTTGGAGCAGAACATTTTGGTCATTGCAGGTAGCCAGTGAAGCCCCTGCTGAGCTGTAGCCTGGAAACAAAGGCTGTTTTCACATGTGACACTCACTATGCAGGTGTGGCACATTATGCTAATTCTGCTGGCAATACTTGCAATACTCTCAATATTTCTTGAGCTTGGGTCCATTCCCTGGAAAGAGGAACCTACTGTACTTTGAGCCATGAATGCCTGATGTATTTAAGATTCCATGCAAGAGTAGCAGATGTGGCCCCAGATCTAAAGGAGACTTCTTTTCTTCTGGAATTGCAGCTTAAGGCCAGGTGTGATTGGTAAAACTTTTATGGGAGTAAAAGCCAAATTAATCAAGTTCCTATTGCCAGGATCTTAAAGACTCATCAGTTGGAAACAGTCTGTAAAAATAGGGTTAAAAGCATTCAAAGTTTGGAAAGCACACTTTTTAACGACACTGAAGAAGCTGAAACAATTAAATTGGAGTGAGGGCTATGACTGTAAAGTATTTCCAAAGACTGATTTTTAATAAGAAACAACTTATCAAATATTTTTTATACTCAAATTCACAGTAGAAAGTTAACAGACGTTTTTGAAGGTGAAAATCCTTAAGGTGGCACAATGCAAATAAAGGTATGATAAATTGTCTTAACTTTTAGAAATTTGGTAAGTTCAGAATAGCCTGTTCAAAAAGTATACTGTACCTAAAATAGGAATTGTGAACGGGAAAAGAACTGAATTTTTGGGTCTATGTTATGCAGCACAATGCTAAATGAAATTATATAAGCAAGTCTTAAGTAAGGCCACAGCTGAAATAATTATTCTTGGCTGATAATAAAATTTGAAATAATCCTACTGCCTTCTGTATGTTTTCTGTAGCTGCAAATATCAACAGCAACTAATAATCTAAAATCACTATGGTAGATGTTGATAAGCATTTCTCTTGGCTGTAAAATATATGAACTTGTGAATTAACACATTTCACATTAATTCAACCTCTTTTCCAACACTCTGCCTACATATGACAGCGCCAACAAGGGCAAGGTCAGTCGGGGGGAGGTTTGTATGTACGTTTGTAGATGGACTTGATCACCTTTTCTCCTGCAGGTTACAGTTTCCAAACTCAAGGCCCTCACATGCTTAAGCACAAGAAGCTAGTTGTTAGCAGTAGGGGTAGTTTCCAGAGGGCTCACAAAGTTACCCAGGGCAAGATCCAGTTTGAGTCTGAGGTGCACCATGAAAGAGTTTTTAGAGGAGTCAGGGATGTGAGAGTCTCTCGTTGCTTGTGGAGGGTGGGATTACATCCCACACCATTTGAAATACCCTGTGACCTCCTCCAAGTCTGCCATTCAAATACTCTCAGCTCCATGAGGTATCTGGCTAAGTGTCATATGTTGAGTACTTAAAAAAACTTGCAAATCTTAAATTCTACTTGTTGTTTGTGTTTAGACAGCTGAATTTTACTCTTTTACAAATATAAAAATATCATACATTCAAATTAATGACAAATGATAAGTAGTTAAACTGAAATACAATTTTTTTTAACATCTCATTGTCATCTAAGTTTAGTGTTTTAGTCATTTTTATCCTCCTTGTGAGGCAGAGAGTGATTCTTACTCTCCATTTACAGGAGAATAACAAACATGAACAAAACAATTCCTCAGTGGGAAGTCTGTAGTAAAACAGAAAATCCAGCCTTAGACTTCCATTCTCTGGCAGTGAATAAATATTACATAATTCAACTGCATAATAGTGAATTTATTACAAATTTAGCCTAAAATGAATGTTTTTGTGGAAAAAAATTCAACTGAATTGACATAGCTAAAAATGTGTTTGACTGTCATATGGAAAATGTATGACAGGAAAACAGATCTTTCACACCTTTCAGTTCTTCTATCTGCCAGGGCTTGATTGCAGCAACATTAAGGACATTAAGGATCTTTTCACATAAACTTAAACCACACTAGTGCTGATCGATTCTCATATAAGCAGTGTCTCTCCAGACATCAATTTTCTCATACTGTTATATGCGAATCTTCATTTATTGTTTAGAAAGAGTGCAAGAATAAAGGATAGGATATGAATATACAAAAAGTTGTTTTCCTTCTCTCTGTCTCCTTTTCTATGGCCATGCAACAAAGATTTTGATAGTGAATATTCTCAGCATGGTTTTTTTGATAACTTTGGAGGACCTCTGCTACATCAGAGCTCTAAGATACCCTGTCCTGCGTAGTGAAAACAGGTAATTCTTTAGAATTCTAAAGTCTAAAGCAAGTAAAAACTAAAAGAATATATTATTTACTTTATAAAAAAAAAAAAATCCAGCTGCAATAGTGTACAATGCAATGGAATCTTTTAATAAATTCTGCAAAAATGACAAAATTTTAAAAAAAATCCAAAACCTCTTGTAAAACATTAAAATGAAGCTTCTGTGTTATTCCTTATGCACATATTTTTAAAACAAACAGCAGCTACAGAAATATTTTGTCTTTAATTCCAGGCTGTTTTCATTCATTCTTCCACCCTGGCTTGATGTCCTATGCTTTATAGCCTGGAGAAATAAAAGATTAAGGCACAGATCCTGGATCTTCAATTGGGTTAACTTATCTTTAAAGCCAGGTGTTTTTTTTCATGGGTTTCTGGAGAGAAAGTGCAAACACTGAGTTGCACCACAGTGATGTGGTTGCTGTTCAGTCCCTTGGGCAGACGAGGTCCAGTCTACACCAGCCAAGACTGAGACTGAGCTGGAGGCTCTTGTGTCCACAGGGCCCGAGGTGGAATGAGTCTGGAAGAAAGGAGCAAAAGGCTTGCTCTAAGTAGAAGCCACAGCACAAAGCAGTGCCCAGACAACGTGTTCAATCTGAGACTGGGCTCCAGAGCAGTCTGATGATACAGATGTCATCTGAAAAATCATGGAGATGAATAGAGAATTTGATGTAGGATTCTCTAGTGAATTTAATTTTTTTGGGGGGGTCATAATATCTACTGATTTAATTCTTCCCTTAATGCATTTGTATAACACCATTCCTGATGAACAATTGACCAAATATTTGTGATAGCCTTCTGCCTCCAATAGCCACTTGCTGATCTGTAGCAGATAGCCACAATAACAGTCAAATAACATAGCCTATGTGGAACAGAAGAAGATTGTCTTCTTGTAAAAGTTATATTTTGTAGCCTCAGGAAATTGCTATAAACTATTGCACCTTGGAAAAAGAATAGGAGCTTCTATTTAAAGCTGCCTTTGCAAACAGCCCCTTGACTTGCTGTGTAGCTTTTGCAATCACATGGATGGGACTGGATGGAACTTATTATTTTTAGTAGAATCAGAGAAGACCTGCAAAGCTGGCAAACTAGGTGGGCCTTCCTGATGGCTTGCTGATCTCAAGGCGTGTGTGGATATCTCATAGCTTACACAGCTGTAACGTTCTTTCATACACTCTGGCTGGACTATCACATATGTTGCCACAAAATGTTAAGACATCAAGACTCAAATGTTCTTTTGTTCCCTTTTTCCTCCCTGTGTATGTTTTACTCAGTAGCTTTGTTTATTTTCTTAAAATATTTCCTTTTTGTTTGCATTTCTTGGCAAAGGCCTCCTTGTGTTTTTATAACTGTAATCTTCTTTTGGTCCCTCTGCCAGCTATATTACCCAAGATTAGCCACAAGTGTGCTTCAAGGGCTTCAGTTCTTCGTCGTGTTAACAGGAAATCCAAAATAGCTTTTCATTTGCCTCAATCTAATTTACTCAATTCAGGTGTAATGTTAAAGTAAAAAAAAAAAAAAATTATAATATTGCTTCCCTTTTTTTGTCCATCTTCTCTCGATAAACAGAAAAGGTCATTTTAAGTTGAAGAAGTTCTACAAAAAGCAGATAGCTGTCTTTGGTATGAAATAATTTATATGGATTTCTTTATATGGCAGGGAAATGGCTATTGTAGACCTGAACAAATTCCCACAAATGCTATTTCTGAATCAGAACTGCCTTAACAGCTACTGGTGTTTCATTAAGAATGTAGCAGTAGAAGCCTGGCTTTGGAGCAGATAATAAGAATGTTGTTTCTGTTCCAGCTAGGATTGTCCTTTGAGACAATCATCAACTTCCAGGTGCTCCTGGAACATTTGTAAAAATGTTACAATGTGGCTTTTGTAGGGAAAGACTAAATATTCATTTATTAATCAGGTGAAATGAAATAAAAAAATACTTTATGTTCAACATTTCTATGTAATTATGTTCAACATTGACATATAGTTAGTGTTGCTCATGGGGAGGGAGCAGAAGTTGTCTCTTTATGGAAATCAGAATTCCTAAATAGTTAATCTGCAGACATTTTGCAAAAAGCTGAATTTCTAAGCTTATGCAATTTTTTTAAACTTTGTTTTACTAGTAGTCTGAGAGTTGTTGGCTTGTCAGAAGCCTCCTTCAAAGAGCTAAATACCAGCACCTCCTGAACTAACAATAAGACATGTTTTACTAGTAGTGATGAAACATCTTCTATAAACACTCCCTACCTTACTGACCATCCTTTCCCAGTATTGATTCACCACTGAAATATTTGTGTCACTTGAGTTCAAGTACATGAAACCAAACCGTTCAGTGCTTGGAGTTGTATGAGTGCCACTAAAAGCAGCATGCACTTCAGCAGTTAGTGAATTAAATAAGCAAAAGCATGCTAATGGTCTCTGGGAGACCAGCACCGCTGACCTTAGAGAGAGAATGATAATAAAATGAAGAATACAAACAAGAGATGGAACCATGGGCCTTTTATGGGTCAGATCAATAGAGCATGCAGGGATCCAGCGCTACATGTTGTCATTGTCAGACCATCAAAAGAAATGTATTTTCTGTTTCTTTAGGGTTGTGCTATCAGAAACTACTCAGAATAATTCCCCTGAAATATTTTCAGGATCTGATCTACATTTTATTCCTTCTCAATTCAGCAACTGTTAAGAATTGTAGAAAACTTGAACTAATCTTTTAAAGCCAGGAAATATTTCACCATTGTGGGAAGTTTTGTTTTTATTTTACAGGAGCCACAAGTTGACCCATAAAACATGGAATGAAAATAAATTATATGGAATTATTTTTATTGACAGGATATTTTAGAATTGACTGGAATTTGACTCTTACCTTCAATTATTTAATATAGTGTTTCATTATAAGGACTAAAATGACTGGGGAGCAAAATGTGCTATCTTTAGATAGCAGATATTTGAAACTGAAGAACATTATATTCAGATTATGAGCAAGCAATATTTAATTATGATTTCCCTTTAAAATTTCCCTACATTTATGAACAGGAATATAGTCAGAAAATGTATGAAAGACAGAATAATTAGGATGAGAAATTTTTTTCCTCTTAATGTGCTTACATAAACCAAAGGGCTTCCAAATAAATTGCATTTCAGCTTTTTCCTCTTATATATTATATTATGTATACTGCATATCATGGTGAAGAATAAGAATGTGTACAGCATTTTAGATCCCCAAAATGAAGTGAGGCCACTTATGCTCTTTTGGAAATTTTTTCTTGGTTTGAATAACATGTTTTCTCCTGTCCTGTGAATGTACTGCAGGAATATTTGTAAAACTATTACCCATTTACTCAGGCTTTATAAATCAAAGAAAGTCTTAGGCCAAATCTGGGAAAGAAAAACAGATTACCTCTTTCAAAATATGAAAGTATCCTGGGATGTTTTGTCTTGACATGGGCAGATGTTGGCAGTCAAGCTATTTAACCCTGGCACCATTTCACTGAGTACTTGTTTTCAATCACATCATAGGAGGAAAGAATCCTTGATGTTGCTGAATTCTGGACTTAATATTTTAAAAATAATTTTATTTAGGGTAACATAAAAAAATTCAACATGTAACAGTGAACAGGAGAAGTTATTATTAGGAAACACTAGGAAAAATAAAAAGGAAGGGAAAAACTTTCCCTCTCACTCCAGAAAATATTAAAATCATGTGTCCCAACTCTATCAACATTTATCCAGAGAGATAATTTTACTGTCAAGAAAATCATCCTGTGAATGATGGCAGATGTAGTATGTTTGGATCATAGTTTTTGTATCACCCAGTGGAATGAAATTATGACAGCAGTAAGGTAGTAGCATGATATTTCCATGGTTTTAATTCATGTGCAATGCACATTCTAAGTGATTTTAGGTTCTTTCTTTTTTTCTATTTCTTACTTAGTGATGTAAATTTATCATGTTTTTCTAATGAACAAGTATAAGTAAGAAAGATAAGATTAGGAGTGAGCTTGTTGGTGCTTGACTTATTAAGCCACATGTTGGCTAAATAAGAAAAGCCTTGGTTCTTTGGAATATTATCTGCACATCCTAGCTGACAAAGTCTAGGAAAAAAAAGAAAAAAAGGAAAATAAAAATGAGATATTCCAAAGTGTTTGACAGTTAAATGGAAACTTGTACTTATAATACAGACAGTAATACTCATATTTTAAATGATAATCAAAATTTTGGGTTGAATATGCTGTTGAAATTTAATAAATTTATAATTTATTTAAAGTATATTTAAAAATTCATCAAATTTGAAAAAAGGTAATACATTTAGTTTTCTGAAACTGGAAAAATTAATTACGACTACTGCTAGCCATTGCCAGTCTTTATCCAAGCTAGCTTGGCTAACACTCCTGTCAGTTTATCTCCTATGTCATCTTCTTGTATGCAGACACTTAGTCCAATCTCTTCCTCCCTATTCCACCTTCTTAATTTTCTAACCTTTAATCTACATTCTTACTGGGGAGCTTCTCACCTTCAAAATGTTGTGGACCAAAAATACATGCTTGACTTTTTTTCTTGTGGAATAAAATCAAGGAATACCAAAGTCCTGTAAGTATCTTCTTACTTCTGTGGCCACTGTCATGAAACATTCCCGTCCATGTGTATGTAAAGGAGGTGTTGCCCAGAGCTTGCTGGAGTATCTCACAATGTGTCTTCTCATGTCTATTCTTGTATGCTTTATAGCTGCTGCTTATTTAATTACTGACATATTACAACGTCATGCTGCCACAAAGGGAATGGCCCCAGGGTTATTTAAAGCCAAATCCAAAAATGCTAGAGTTTAGATGAAAAACTCACTTGCAGTCACAGCAATTAGTATCTTGCACAGTGTGGAGAGCAAGCAGCTTGAGTGACAGTCTTACCAGTACACATTCCTTTATTTACACTTGATTTATGACTCAGTCACATCCTAGCACATACCTCCATGTATGCTCTTTACAACACTTCCTCTATCTAGCTCAGTGTTTTCAGCAGACATTAACCATATCTACATTTCCCTTTTGCACCTGCAATTAGTAGGCTAAAGAAATCCCTGTAATGAAAGCACTGGTGTGGCTGAGAGACACACCAGGCAGGTGTGCCCACAAAACACGCAAAAAATTTTACTTGTGTTTACCTTGGTTGCCCACTAGCAACAGTTGCACAATATTTTGGCTACTTGAGTTTTGAGAAGGAATGTAAAAACACTAGGAAATGAGGGAAATTAAGGTCTTTGCAAGAATAAATCCAAGTATATGTTGCTAACTGCTCTCTCTTTAAAAGTCATAATTCAAAAACCACTTCTACACAGCAAAGATACAATAACACTTTTCTAAATAGAGCAACAGTAAGAAGAGCTGTTAGAGGAGCTGACTTTTCCTTTAACTACTGTTCTTTAAAAGTGATTCCGTTCAACAATGTACAAGGTCGACAAGTCAATGCAAGACCACCCTGCTTGGGGATTTGCTCTCAACACAGACTTGTGTCGAATCCCTCAGCTGAGAAATGTCAACCAGCACCTTTCATATTTATGGTGACTCATAAACAGGAAACTCAGCCCTGTCCACGACACTGGAGCTTTTTCATATCTTAGATCCTTTTACGAAGGGAAAAGAAAAGGGTAAGGAACAACAAAAAANAACCTCTCAAAACAAAACAAAGAACTTAGCAGGACATTTAAAGCAGCTGCCTTCTGTTTTATGTGCCAAAATAAATATTGCCAAATTAGTAAAGCATATTGAACAAATTATAAGCTAAATGCAAATTTATCGACTGAAATTCAGTGGTAGAGTAGCCAAGGAGCTTGCAATGGTATAGTTCATCTTTTTAAGTAGGTGTTTTGGTTGGCCAGTTGCTGTAGAGTGACGTGGGAACAGTAATATAAAAGTGAGCATTTCTGTTACACCCAAGATGAAGAGTTTGTTTTAGAAAGTTCAAGTAAACATTTTCTAACATACATTCGCTAGTTTTAGATTGTCTTTTGCTACCAAGAGGGAGATAAAAACTGGTTTTAAAAGTCTTTTACAAAAATAAAACATTTCAGAAATGGTAATGTCAGCATGATAAATTATCCAACAAAATTTTTGGTGGAGTTTCTCATTTCAGAATAACGAGAAAGTCTTGTTTCTCTTCCCTTGTATTCTAATAAGGACACACACAGCTTTTTTGGTTTTTTTATGATTTAACATTATATAATTAGAAAAAGTATAGCAGGACCTGATATATATGTATATAGAAGATATTCCCCCAGTTTTCAGGGGGATATAACCAGTCTTATACAGTAAATCCAGTGTATGGGCAGTTTATACACATGACAGCTCAAGAACCATTATAGTTAGTGCACTGTTCACTTTTCCATAAGTAAATTTCAATGTTACAGAGAAAAAGATATTTTTCATTGGGAAAGCCAAAGCTCAGAATTTTACTTCAGGTCTGTCTAGCCCAGACTTTCTTGAGTTTTGGCATTACTAATTTGTTGGCTTGACACAAAACATTCATATTTAAATTAAAAGTTTATGGTCTCCCTTTGATAAATCTGATAATACATTGCAGGAAACATACTGTGGCTTAAAAGTCTGATCCACATGTTAAAACCAAATTTTTTTAAGCAAAGAAGCTTGAATGGATCAATAGGGTTCTGAGGGTGATACAGTTGATGTGGAACTGATTTGGAATACCAGGCACATTTCTTTGTTCAATAAACCAAACTGAAGCAATGAGTTTCAGAGATATATATTTTTCAAATAACTGTACCAGAACATCAGAACATTATAGTGATCAATTAATGACTCACAGTGAGCTGGAACAATTGCAATGTTTAAAATTTTAACACTAAATTCAGGGTGAAATAATATGAAATCATAGAATGTTTCTTGAAACCAAACGATTTTTGTCCTGTTGCAGTTTTCCCTTTATAGCTAAGAGTTCCCAGATAATAATCACATCTTTATTGTTTAAAAAAGCTATACTGAAATAATTTTCATTACAAAACCAAAAGTGAAAT
Organism: Thryothorus ludovicianus; assembly: GCA_013397245.1. Taxonomy (NCBI): domain Eukaryota; kingdom Metazoa; phylum Chordata; class Aves; order Passeriformes; family Certhiidae; genus Thryothorus; species Thryothorus ludovicianus. Next base: position 164,119 of record VZTB01010494.1, read on the forward strand.
AACATGACATCCGCCAGTCTTTTCCCTTTCCACCAAACTAAAAAAGAAAATATCCAATTGCAGCCCAAAGAGTTTCAATCATCTTTTATAAAATAAGATGGTCAATGCCTACAGTTCTATCCTGTAAAGGCAACTGCCTTTGTCCTCATCTGCAACCATCACCTCATCTTGGGCCCCAGCCATGCAGGGCTAGGATGTGGGAGCAGAATGTTTGAGAGCAAGAGGCACCTGCCTCTGATGAAGATTTCAGCTTCAGATTCGCTCTCTTGTGCTCAAATATATACTTTTGGTTGAGCATCTACAGATTTGCAGTGGAAAATGGCCCTGGCAGATTCCGAGGAGAGATTGCTGCTTTGATTATCAGCAAGAACATTTGGCAAAACATGTGCAACACAATTAAGAAAAAACAAAGTTGTGAAGTTTACTGCTTGAGTCAGCCCAGTTCAAAACAAACAAACCTAGTCCAGCAAAATGTTATTGGTTTCCTTGGCTATAGAGCCCTCCTGGAAGAGAAAAAACCCCACAAAAATCCCAGTGCAGTTTTAAATTCTGACGCACTTTGGGGCTTAGATTTTCCTCACAGAACACTGAAAACACATTTTTTTCACATTAATTTAAGATCAGAGTGGATATTTTACAGAAAGCTGACTTTCTGTGCTGTAGAGAGGCCTGCACATTCCCTGATTTGTCATGAAGCTTTAATTGGGGTAAAAACCAGAACATTTCCATATGCTGTAAGCTTAGGTGAGTCTTGACAAAGCTGAGATACAGAAAAGAGAGAAAATAAAAGCTGCTCCAGGAGTTTTCTCATAACTTAAAATGAGACAAAATCTACTTCCAGACTGGAAGAAGAGGGTGACTTTGCATCACCAGAACTTTACATCCCACTTTGACTTTAAGGATACAATTTCTGGCCCACTGCTCCTGTGGAGGGAGATGTCTTTCTCCCCATATCAGGAGGTCAGTCTTGCAAGACAAAATAGCAAATTATTTTTCTTTCTCAGATTTATACATGTTTATCTCTTTTTGAATTCATCTGAGGTAAAATGGATCCAGCTTTCTCTCAAATAACGCAAAACATATGGGAACAGAGTTGTGTAAGTCACAAGTTGACAAGAACCAAAGCCCTTCGATGATTGTCTCAGACCCACATGCTATGCTCGAATCTGACAGACCTGTTATGTGAGCAAATACTTGTAGTCTGCCAGCCAGCTTTGTAGCAGCTTCACAACACTTGAGTTATTCCACTTGCTCTTCACGCTGAGTTGCGTTACAACATTTTGGAAGACAGAAATGGCACAATCTCATCTGGTGTCATAACACTTTTGCTTTGACACAAGTTCCACTTGCTTCAGAAAAGCTAACGTCTGTACAGGACAATCAAACTCACCTGTACACAGGAACAAGCCTCGAAACTTTCTGATATCAATGTTCTCTCATGCTGACTTGATTGATATATGTTGCATTGCAAATTGCCATTACAGAGGCAACCATTGCTTGGATAAAAAATGGAGAAGACATTTCTCCTTTTTTGAGATTTTTGATCATATGTGAATTATAACTTAGAAACTGCAGAAATTACAAAATTTAGAAAATTCCCTCACACTGACAGCCATTGTTTTCAGCTGCTTTCTGCTGCATAGAAGACAAAACACTTTTTGTATGTGTTTACCAGGGTTGGGCACCCTTCATATCACCACTGAATTTGGCCACTGGGGATGCTGGAGATGTTTACTTGACCATGGCTTAGGTGTGCCTCTGTAGTGGTTTAACCCCAGCTCCACACAACCACTCACTCACTCACTCACTCACTCACTCACTCACTCACTCACTCACTCACTCACTCACTCACTCACTCCCTGATGGTGGAATAAGGGAATCTAAAGGATAAGAGTGAGAAATCTTGTAGATTGAAACAGTTTAATAGAGAAAGTAAAAGCTACACACACAAGCAAAGAGAAATAAGAAATTCACTCAACACTAGGCACGCAGTTGTTCAGCCATCCCCAGGAAAGCAGAGCTCCATCATGAGTAACAGTGAGTCAGGAAGACAAATGCCATCATTCAGAACATCCTCTCTTCCTTCTTCTTCCCTCAGCTCTATATGCTCAACCTGAAGCCATATGGTCTGGGATATCCCATGGCTCAGTTGGGTCATCTGTCCTGACTGTGTCCCCTCCAGATCCTTGAGCACCTGCTGCTGAGGGAGTGGGGAGAGGAGCAGAGAGGCCTTAACTCCGTGTGGCCTTCTCAGCAATTACAGAAACATTTCTGTGTTATCAGCACTGTTTCCAGCACAATTACAAAACACAGCCTTGTAGAAGCTGCTTTGAACAAAATTAACTCTACTCCAGCAAACTCCAGCACAGCCTCACAGAAGCTGCAGTGCACCAGGCCATCCTTCTGATGTCAGGGGTGTGTCTGTGCCCTGTCACCTGCTGCTCTGTACATCTCTGTAGCACAGATGCACACACAGGTGTCAGGCAGGAAAAGCTGTATTTAGGCAGCATAGAGGGTATCACCCATGGTGTTCAGATACTGGAAGAGCTGCAAGCTTTTGTCTCACAGAGGCCATCAATACCTATACTAGAGCACACACACCTTCCAGATTCCAGAGAGGGGCCCAGAGAGGCTGAATGCACCCTGCCCTCCAAAAGCTGCAGGACACTGTGTCCAGGACAAGTCTTTGCTTTCCACAAGCAGCTCAGCATCATCAGAGCTGCAGGCCATCCTGACTTTGTGGCAGGGAGCAGATGGATGTGACCTGTGTGCTGCAGGGAGGGTAGCTCCCAGGCAGGAAGCACCACGGGTGTGACAAAGCTGGAGCTGGAAGCAGTTAGAGATGTCACAGTATACAAGTAGCTCAAACGATGCAACAGCATAAGTTCTACGTGTGCCACAGGCAGAGCAGAGGCAATTACATTTTATCAGTCTCAGATTGTTGTATTGTCCCCTTCACTTTTTGACATTGATCTGGTGGAATCAGTGCATACTAAGACACGTTTTCACATTCTACCTTTTTAAAAATTTTTTAAGTTAGAGTATTTCAAAGAATTCTTGCTATCCGTTATATCATATGGTTCTATTTTACTTAATTGTTGCTCTACATAAAAAGACTGGAGATAAAAGTTATTTTCTGCAAAGTCACAGCTGTGTTGCCAGCTGCATTACTGGCAAAAGCAGTTATTGTAACATGATTTTTTTTTGCTTTTTACATTCTTGATGTATAGCTTAGATTTATATTGTCTACATTCATTTGTGTAAACTGCAATAATCTAATACCAGCTATCTGCATAAAGAAAATGTATTTGTGTACTACAGTTCCTAAAGCCATATGGAAAAATATCCCTCAATGTAGATGTACACAGTTTTGGGAAGACAATAAAGGATAATCAGAGACAAAATGTGGTCACTTCTTTTGAAAGAAAAGAAAAAAAGGTAGAACTGTACCTATTCCTCCATCCCCCATTTTACCAAGAGCCAATTTTTAACAAAGTGCAATTGTGTTAGGTACAATTTGAAGAATACACTGTATTCTTTAAAATGCTTAAGGATTAGTCTCTTCAGCTGCAGGGACAATCTATCTATTGTCTCCAAAGCTCACAGTCTTGTTTTATCTTAGAGGAAGTTTATTCCTAGATAGAGATCTTCATAACACAGAGTTGAGAATAGAGACATTGACAGTTAGTGGATATAGTTTATTGCTTCTTTATAAAAGCACTATTTAGTAGCAGGAGTGAATATTTGAGTCAGCAGAGACATGCATTTGCTCCTCTCAGCTAATCTGTCAGGTTTTGATTATTTATAGATCTTAGGAGCTTCTTTCTAACATTTGGCCATAGCCAATATTTGTCTGATTGTTAAGTCTCCACATGCTTTTTGGAAGGGACTCAGGTTAAACTTTTACAGTTAAAAAGGCCATTTGAAGTGCTTGCACAGTGTGGTTTGTACGCTGAAAGTTGCACAGATCAGAGAAGATAACTGGCACCAAGAAATTCAAGACACATTCACAAACCTGTTCTTGTGCCAATACATCCCTGAAGTTTTCAGAAATTTCTTTGTGGTACTTCATTGGCATTCCCAGTGCTTTCTCTGACTCTAAAATAATCTCTCCAGTTAGAATATCATCAAAACAGTTACAATTTCTAATTAGATGTTGAAACTGTTATTATTTTGTTGTTTTCTATGAAACTTTATTCACTCTTCTCCTTGTAAAATAATTATAGTGGTTGTTTGTTATTTTTTTAAATTGAATTGCCAAATGGGTGTTACCAGAAATAAATAAATAGAATTACCAAATTGCCTTTCTTTGCCAGATGACACTTCTCTCTCTCTTTCATGGCCACTGGACAGAATATCTTGAAATTCTTGGGAAAAAAAGTATTCTAGTTGTGTTGTCTAAGTTGATCAGAAGCATTTTGAAGACATTTATCTGTCTGGAAATAAATGATTTTCAAAAAAATCAGATAGTCAGAATTATTCTTGATTATTATTCTTTTTTTTTTTTTTAATCAAAGTTGACTAATTTAGTTTATTAGGTGAGAATAGGTTGGGGAACTTTATGGTTTCAAATCAACATAACTCTTTTATCACCTGACTTCTCAGAGTCTCGGGACAACTTGAAGAATCGAAGCACTCCACATGCACTTTCCTCTAATGTAAGGTACTGCTCTCAAGGCCTCCAGCTCCAGCTGCAGTCAGAACTGAGCACTGCTACTCTCTGATGAAATTACTTTAATAATGTCAGTTGAGAGTTTTCTACGAGCAAAGACAAAGTTTGTGGAAAGAGAACCAAGAGAGCTGGTTTCTCTGTGCCTCCACCTCTAAATCAAAGTTTCTTACCAGCCCTGAGATTCTGCCACTTTTTTCTTCTCATCCCAAACCCCCAGTGACCTTTCCTCCTCAAAGCATCTACCACAGAACCTCCTGACTCCCCATCCTCTCTGCACTGCTGCCAGCCCACTCCCTTGTCCTTTCTGCCCAGGTCCCTTCCAGCTGACACTTCTTGTTGCCATCCACGTCCACCCTCCTCCTTTCTGCTACGTGTGCTCTGAAAGCCAAACCTCCAGAGAGCTTCACACTCCAGAGGGCAACCAGCAGCAGTTTCTGCCAGCCACAGACCCTTATCAACATTGCTGACTGATTTGGAGTAACGTACCTAGACACAGATGGATGTAAGTAAAACTGAAATGGGCCCCAGGGGGTCAGGAGCTGGGCAAACCCTGCAGGTGAAACCCTGTAGGTAAAACCCTACAGCAATTGCCTGTTTGCACTACAGAAGTACTTCTGAATAGCAGATAAGAAGCATCCCTTCTTCCTGCAGGCATATTTGAAGTGATGATTTTTTTTTTTTGCAGTTTCCCATATTTTTTTAGAAATGACACTTCCAGTAAACTGCTGAAAATGTGCATCTGTCTTCAATATAGAAAAGACTTAATTAGCACATCTTCCCCTCTGTTGAATAAGAAAAAAAGGCAGGAGGAAGAGATTTATTTTGGTGCCATATGAATCATAACTAGCCTAGCATGCAAAGCCCGAAATAATGTTAAAGCTTGAAAGAAATGATGTATAAATGGAAAAGTCATCCCCCGTGTTTAACAGCAAACAGTAGATACAATACACCATGTTCTGGTGCTGAAGAGCAGCTTTCCAGCGGAATTATTCCAGATTTACACTGCGGTGGCTGAAATGAGAAACTGTCCCACAGAGCATATGTAACTGGAGAAGTAACATGATATTCTTTTTCCTTGGATCATTTTGTTCAAGCTCTGCTTCCTGTGTTTCAAGCTCTGCTTGAGCTGCTACCCATGGCTGGCAGTCAGTAAGATTGTGTTGAGTGCTGTGCAAACAAATAGTGAAACATAGGCCCATACCTGAAGGGCTTGAAACACAGGATGACATGTGTTTGTTAATGACAGTACGAAAATAATACTTTTGACTTTTAGGCCAACCATTATTGTGTTGTTTGAGGGTGTTATGGAAGAGAAGCTGCTTGAAGAGGATCCTAATATGTCCTGATATGTGTGAATGCTTCTTCCACACAAAAGTAACAAGAATAAAGCCGAAGCCTGATTTTGGTAAAATTAGACTGGCAGATGGTGTAAGTGGACAGAAAAAGTGCTGTTTGGGGGTTAAAGCACTGTTGTCAGTGATGTTGGTGAGGGGGTAACCACAATGATCACAGATTTCCAACCCCTCAGCTGAGGGTCATGAAAATGGATGTGGCAGGTGGTGGTTTATTCTTGGGGAAAGATGAAGACTAAAAGAGGAGCAGGACATGAAACGCAACAAGTGGAAGTTTTAAAAGAGAAAAATTTTGTTCTGAAATAACCAACAAAATGATATTTGGAACACTTCTGAAAGTTTTTTTAAGTAAAAGGGGATAGATTTATAACAAAACTACAGAAAGGAAAGGAGCACAAACTAGAAAGTCCTAAGTTGTATTGACATCTACCTTGTGTTGATTCTGCCCAATATATATTGGTTATGGGGAAAAAAACCCTTACCAAATGTTAGGGCTATCTAAAATATCTGTAAATAAATTAATGACATAAAAAGACTAATTGTAAGCTGAGAAGCAGGGTAAATGAGTACATTTAAAGTTATTGGTGTGCTACCAGAAGCTACAAGCTTTAAAATATTCAATATGGACAGAAGCTGCATCCAGAAATAATTCCAGCTCAGCTATGACTGCTGTTTCACAGTAAGTAGATAATGCCAAGCTGCTTTCTGTAGAAACTAAAAATAAGACTAAGCGCATGTTTTGTGGGGATTTCTGCTTTAGACATATCAAATTTAAGCTCATACTGGGCTTTTTTTGGGTGCTTTGAAAAATGCCCTAAGATTTGAGTTCATGCGGATGGAAAGAGAGCAAGAGAAGGATGTGTGGGTTACTAATAAAAGTAAAAAGGTTTAAACTGTGTCTCTATTTAAACAGCCCTCTCTTCCTTGCCATGTGTTCCAAGGATGCTACGAGGTCCTCAGAAGACAAGTTAATCCTCTTCCTCAGTGCAAGAAGAGTAGTGGCTGGCACTCATGGTTTTCTTAAGTAGCTTGTGGTAAAGCCAGTTTAACTGAGAAGCAATCTGAGTAGTGTTCAGCATGGGGGAAAAAATAGAGCTTTTTATCTAAAAAAAACCTAAACACATATTACCTCCTTTCAAACATTATTCTGCATCTAGTGTCAGATGCAAAACGCGTCCTGGCAGCTTCCAAAATGCCATGTTTTATGTCAGAGTATGTGCCATTTCACTACATGAGTGACACCATATCCATATCCTGGGAATGGTATCTTTCACAGCTCTCCATGTGCAGCACTCCAATGTCAAATCCAGTCAACAGAATCAAAGTAATTTTCATTTAATTTAAAATTTTCAGAAAATATTAGCAGCTATATGTTACCCCCATTTATGCCATTCAGTGACTGTCAGTATTTTATATTACCATTAGTGATTTTATCAGTTGTCCATGTTAGATATTTGATACAATTTTTCTTTTTCTGAAAAAGCACTCAAGGAAAGAACATCCTTGACTTGTAGGCATGTCAATGCAATGCTCCCCATTCAAAGTGGGTCCTTATTTTCTGGTCTAGAGTAAATGTTGAAAAATGCTATACAATAGCATCTGTTATTACACAATAGTTCTCTATTTGCTTCCAAGGAGCTTCCAACCCAGCCTTGCGTAACTTTTTTTCTTCACATAAAACAATGAAAGCGTATGTTGGCCTGTAAAAGACTCTATGGCTTCAAGTAATAAATACCTCTCAGAGACACCCAGCACAAAACCTCTTTGTTAGAGCAATTTTGACAGAGAAGTTGCACTGTGGCTCAGTCCAATAAGGAGTAGCTCTCCTGACGCTGAAAGATTTAAATTGTCTCAGAAATATTTTGAAAGAATTCACATATCAGGCTAGTGAGTCAAGACAGACACAGGCAGTTTACAAGGTTTGAGAGTACAGGTGCAGTGCTGACTGCTCAGTGAAAGCATGGAGCTGAGATTGCATCCCCACTCCTGTTAAAAAAATCACCCTTTCCTAAGGGGAGTGCTCTTTGCTCAGTTTGCACAGACTAGTTTTGGAGCTTTTGTGCCAATGTGATCATCTGCTCTTTTCTTCCAAATAACACATGACATAGAGCTTATTGCCAGAGCAGTTGTGGATTTTTAACCATTAAAAATGTGATAACTGGTTATTTGTAAGTGAAAAGGAGAAAAAAAAAGCTTTTTTTTTTCTTATGGAGTTTTCATTTATCAAGGAACATTTAAAGAGGAAATCCTCATTTGACTTTCCAGGAACTCATACAGGCTTAAATATTTTTTTGTGAGTAGAGACTTGTGACCAGTGTCAGCACACATCACTGTGTCCAAAAGAGCCTGTTGCTGCCATATTCTCTGTAAAGAATTTGTTACTATTGTTAGTTGCTTAACATCTGAAATTAGATGCCTTCTGGACAATACATAGAAATAATGAGAGCCAGACAGATTCCATCTGGCCAAATATAGATGTTTACATCTAAACTGGTCCTTATAAGCTGTCACTGTTTTCAGTGGAAAGAAAAAGGGCACTTCTAGATTCGATTTGTCCCAGGTTAAGTTATATACCCAGAACTAGCCAGCTGAATAGCCATTCTCATAGGTCCTGTTTCTCCCCACGGGTTTCAAAGGTGATTTAGTGAACCATTCACACTGTAGACACCAAAGAAGAAAGTTCAAGGCAGGAAGTCCTACCTCTCTTACCACAAAAATGTGATACCTAAAGAAGTTGCTATGGTCCTATCAAAGATCTGCCTTTAACTTTTATATAGTCTACAATCAAAAATATGAAAGGAAGAAGAAGAGAGGTGGGACACATTTATGTACTTAACTGGTTTGTGTTTGGCAGTGTATGAAAACTCACACATTTAAACAAAGTCTATTATACACTCAGGTAACAAAAATCAAGCATGAAGTTGTATTTTGTCATACTATTGTTATTGATGCCACCCCATTGATATCCCAAAGGGCAAAAAGCAGTAAAAATCAGTACAGAAGAAGCCTTGACAGTATCATAGTGAAGAATATGCTTTATAACTCCTGACTGCCCTCCCACACTCTCTGCTAATGACTGTAGGTGCAGCATGTTTTGTATGGAAAAAAGTCGGTGGTTTTTCCTTCCTCCAGGTGTGAATATTGGCCTCACACAGACCAAGACTATCAATCATCTGTGAATAATTTTAATGAGGAACAGAAACAAAGGGAGATTTTTTTGTCCTTTCATTTTTTAAATGAATGACCCCAAAAGAATACTATGTAACATTGCTCAACTCCAAAGTGAGTTATTCCAGTGGTTTGACAAGAGCATCATAGTCCAGCTTTCAGGGGATGGAGTCTTAGTCAAATAAGTGGTAATGCTTCAAAACAGTGCAGGCTTTGACTAAAACTTTGGAAGAGTTAGACCATTAGGAAATTTTTATTATGTTTTTTTTTTTACCTTTGGAAATATCAATGGGCTCCATATTCACCAGTCAGAACACACCTAGCTGAAGTCTGAAGCACACTGCTGCAATTATTTGCTGTTTTATCTTTTGCCTGTAGTACATGCTGAGCCACAGAAAAAGTAAATTTACTGTTCTGATTAATTCTGCATCTTGAGCCTTGATTTCATAAATGAAAAAACACTATTACCCTGATTATGTCATTCTGAGTGTACTACAAATGCTGTATTAACAAAAAAAAAATAAAAAAATAAAAAAAATAAACCCTTCTGTGAAAACTGAGCTTGATATCTGAAGTGAAAGGGACATCAACATTGAAGATCCCCAAAATAGTAAGACTTTTTCTAATGAAGTCAAACTTTAACAGAATTATGAAATAGCAGGAAAAAGAGTTATAATCTAATATTTAAAAATAGTCATGATCATCAGTCAAAGATAGAAGAAGGATGACAGAAGTGACCGAAGGCCAGGGAGTTTCAGATATGGCTGAAAGTTGACACGGTGATGTTTATTCTCAGATTTGTAATTCTCTTGTGTTTCCAGTCAAAGAATCATAAAGTGGTTTCGAAAGATCACCTAGTTCCAACATTCTGCCATGGGCAGGGACATCTTCCACTAGACCAGGTTGCTCAGATCCTCATCCAGCCTGGCCTTGAACATCCCCAGGGATGGGGCATCCACAGCTTCTCTGTGCAATCTGTTCCAGGGCCTCACTGCTCTCTGATTAAGGAATTGTTCCCTAACATTTAATCCAAATATTTCCTCTTTTCATTTAAAGCCTTTCCACTTTGTTCAATCAATGTCATTACAAGTAAAATGTCACTCTCCTTCTTTCTTATAATACCTCTTTAACTACTAAAAAGCCTCACTAATAAGTGAGTCTAAGAAGTTCCTTTACAAAGTCCATGATTGACTTGCTTTAGCAGTCATGGTTTGTCCAGAGCTAGGGTGCAGATTTACAAGGACAGAAGTCTGGAGGCCTTGTGCATATGTTACTGAGATATTCAAATAGTGGTAGGAGATGTGGCAGCAAAAGGAAGCATTAGAACTCCGTGGTCTGTGGTCTGTGTGCTTTAGGTACAATCCCTTTTCTTGCCCACAAACACTGGCTGTGGCCCTGCTAATCATTCCTCTGCTGTCAATTGCAACTTTTCCCTTGTGAAACCATATTCCCTAAAAAATGAAGGAAAGAACAAAGAATTGGTGCTCTTGAGGTCAGAAAGAGACATGAGAGTTTTGACCTGAAAATGAGTTGGTTTTGAGAAAGATAGAATCCAAAGACTGAGTTAAACTCAATGATCTGATGATCATTAAACTATGAAATTTGTAAAATATTTTCACCAGAGTTTATCTTGTGAGGATCAACTACCTACTCCAGAGATAGGGAAATACCATAAGATATATTCAAGACACTGAACACAACATACTTTTAACTAGGGAATTGGCCAACTAATCCTTTGGACCTCTGCAGGTCATTGTTTCCCTGAGGAAGTTAGTATAAGAAGGCTGGAGGAGCATGCAAAATTAAAATACAACTGAATTATATTTTGTCAAAGAGCAGTTTGAGGGGACTTTTATTATTAAAAGAAAAAAAAAATATAGGCTGTTATTTCAAATTTATTCTTTTGTTCAGCGAAAGATTGTTTTAATATGATTTGAAGAAGGAGACTGTCTTGTTAGAGAGGTCCAGAAGCATTATTGGAAAAGCACACAACAGAAAGAAGGCCCTATGACAATAAAGGACACTCTGAAATTCTTTTTGTACTGGAGAATCTCCACAATAGTGCAATGAAAAATGTTAAGGGAGTGATCTTATGAAGAATCATTGTAGTAATTACCTGCCCAGAATTGCCTCATAAAATTTCTTATGCATTTTAATACACATTATTTTGGACAGCCAGAAAACCTCAGAGCTTTGGGAGGGTGCAAAAATGGAGGGTGCAACAAATATATAAAAAAAAACCCCTCATAAACAGCAATCTTGACTTCTGGCAGTTCATAGTTCCAGAACAGCAATATAGAGATAACAGGATGAGGGATGAAAAATATGTCTCAAACGTAAAGGATGAAATCAATTCCTTGTACCATTTCAATGAAATTTTTCTTGATTCCTGCAGCAGAACATCAGACAGGATAAGCTGCTCTCATTTTTTATTTCCAAGCAGTGTAAGAAGAAGCATAAAAGGCAAAGAGCTCAAACACTATTTAAGAAAAGGACAAGATTTCTTAAGTCTTCCAATTCCCTTCCCATACCTGCTTTGAAGCTAAAAAAAGGGTATTCTCATGAGAAAAGACATATCCCATAGGATGAGGTGCTGTATTCCCAATGTTGTGTTTTGGACAACTTGAACTTACTGCTATAGAGAAAATAGATGTTTTGTTAGTAGCAGGAAGCCAGCAATGGCCACAGCCCCTGCCACACTGCAATCTCAAGCTGAGCTCAATGGTCTCCACTTTTGGGAACCATCTTTCCTACCGTGGGCCACGCCGCCCGAGGTGCTTCCTGTTTGCTACATGGCTGCTTGTCAAATGCTGTGCTGGTCGTTTTGTTGGCACCTGTGGAGGTCTAAAATTCTGAAAGGGTGATCACAATATGGATGTGACGTTTTCATCCCTGTACCACCTAAAACATTCAATAAAATTTTAAACTAAAGATTCTATTTAGCTGAAAAATTCAGAAGCAGATGATGGCCTGATTGCAAACTTCCTGCTTATTCTTTTCTCTTGGGATTTGGTTGAGGCTCATTTTTCATTTTTGTACAAGCTTGACTGTCAGGTTTTTCTTATTTATGAAAATGGACTAATATAGCCAAGAAAAAATAATGAAGACATTGCTTACTGTAATTTAATTTAGAATGAAAAATTGCCTGTTACAATTTAAAAAAATATTCTTTTCAAAGATAGATTTTGTAGACACAAATTTCAAACCACATTATATTGCTGGAAACATTTTTTTCAATGGAAGTGATGACACAACTTTAAAAGGCAACATCCTGAATAAAACATTGTAATGAATACTCAAAAATAGCTACTAAGGAAGAAAAAAGACATATTACAACATGTAGCCTTTTGTCCCCTAATCTCAGCCTTATCCAATCTTGAAAGATTTATAATTTGCTAATTCTATAAGGGAAAAGAACATTCTTCTACCCAGAAAGGTCAGTCAAATCCACTGCAGGCAGTGATCAGTGGATTACAAGGTGTCACTGAACCCTGCATAATTTTACTGCTTTCAGGACATTTCCATTACAGACCACAACAATGAATGTTGGAATGGACAGCTGGTCTTACCTTCTGGTGTCTAAAGACATAATTAAGGTAAAAACCCTAGGCAAGATGTTTCTTTGGCATATCCCTGTTTAACAAGGAGTCTGCACTCAGCAGCCTGTTAAAGACATAGAGACACTGCTGAGAAGTGTATGTCATGTATATGCAACATATATAGTTGGAGATTCCCAAACTCTGAAATATTATCTCCTCAAAATATAACCTAAGAGGTTGGAAACAGATACAGAGCCTTGATCCAACTCCACTCAAGTTGAATTTTTCCCACTGACCTTTATGGGAGTAAATTGCAGTCCTAGGGTGGGTGGTTCCTTCAGCCAGCGGAGTGAGCCAAATCATCCCTTGATTATAACTCACCACGTGCTGTAGATTTTATTCACTGCTGTTTTCAAATTTCAGATTTGGCTGGTGCAGTGGAAGGAGCAAAACAAAATGATGGGTTCTTCACAGACTGATACGTCTTCCCTGCTTGGCCCTGGAACATTGTAAGGTGCTAAAATATAACAATTATGAGCAGAATGAATCAGTATTCAAAGGCAACACTGACAGGTGGAAATCACTGAAATGAGGTAGTAGTTACCCACACCCATTCCTTGGCCATTTTGTCATGTTTGATGGGTTAGTAACAGCTCAAGAAAGCTCCCAAACATCTCTTCAGTCAGCCTTTAGAAACACTAGAAAATTACAAGCAGACTGGAACTGAGCTGACTGCCTTCTGCCATGAGGCTTGTTTTTTCAGACATGTGTAACATCTCTGCTCCAGACTAACAATATTTTGAGTGACTGATTACCATTGGTGGTCCAAAACAACAACTAGGGCAAGCAACAGTATCCTTCAGTACTCAGAAAAATTGCTTTTCCTTTAAATGTTTCAGCACAGGTTAGCTGTTGTCTCTTACTGACCAAGTTTGTTAAGGTATACTGAAATCACAGAGCTATAAAAATTGCATAAGCTGAAAGCTGGACCCAATTTTTATTTCTTGTTTTCTGTGGAGTTACAGCATAACCTGTACTCAATAATATATAAAAAGTACAATATCTTTTTTCAGATCCACAAAAGTAGCAAACTTCCATGACACCTTTGAATTCCTGGCACAATATCGCACCTCTTTCAGCCCCTCATATACCTGATGTTACTTGAAAGATTGTATCCAAACATCTGCTTACAGTTAAGCTCCGAAGAACAAATTTCAAGGTAAGATTTAACATACTGCACATTTATAAATATTACCTGTCACCGAATTATCCTAATCTTTCCAGGGCTGGAAGACTGTCTAGGTTTACTCTAAGGTGGGCATTTGAGTTACAAACAGCTGCTGGCATCTACAACTTGAGAACTTGAAGAAAGGTACACAGGCTTCTTTGTACCATGTTTTAGCAGGCATTTCTGTGATGCAGTGTCCTTGCAACTGGCTTCTTGTGCAAAAAAAAGCACATGAAAAATTACATCATTAGTTAATATTTGGGAGACATCATACCTAGTTTACTTTTTTGGTCTATATTTCTCCCTCTGTTTTTATTTTTCAGTTTTGAGCCTGCAATTGAACCCCACACTCACTCCATTCCATTCCTCACAAACAGCTACCTCATATTGCTGGTTGTTCCTGGAATTTCTTTAGCAACAATTTGAATTTGACCTCTCTGTATGTCTCACTATTAAGAATGTTCTACCAAAACTAGTAAATAATAAATAACAAGGTGAATATATTCAAGCAATTATGGTTTTGTTACTCCTTTGTCTTTTGCCTTGGTGTTTCATAACCATTAGAAAATTGTTGTGAATTATAGGATGTCTGACTATGAAAATATAATGTCACTTTGATGAATTATTGTCTTAATTTTCAGTGTCTTATGCTTTTATTCCACATTAAATCCGACAAAAGCTTTAATATTGTAAATTAACATTTCACATTTCTGTGCACCACTTGAAATTTGGTTTAACATTTGAAAATATCTTTCTCTTTCATTGTGTAAGCTCTCAGTGTACCATAAGAAAGAATTTGGTAGGCCTAGCTTCCCTACATCAGCCAATCAGCTTGCAAAATTATGAGGAAAATACCAAAAATATTCTGGCTGTTAGTTTTACCAGTGTTCAGAATAGCCAGCACTAACTAAAGTTGATATCAGAGAGTGCAGAATGTATTATATGCAAAGAATGACGTTAAAGTGCAAAGTGTTATCTAAAAATAGTATTTATTACATGCTATCTTTCTGTGTGATGTTAAAAGCTGCAATGGAACAATTAATAAGATAAATTATTTGAAATAACACTCTGAGGGCCACGTTATTAGGCAATATTTGTCACAATGGTTTTTATTTTAAAAAAATCAGACAATTTCCTCCCTGAAATCTCATCTGAGAACTTGAAATTTCAGCTTTTCAAAACTTCAATAGAGCTCTAATTTTTAGTATTTTTTGATATAAGAGGTACCAGAGCTGTAATCATAATTCTTCCTCTAAAAGTAACAGCAAAAATCATGATTGAGCTTAATCTCTGTCTCTTGCAGAGTCCAAGGAGTACTCAGCTGGGAAATATGTCAATTAGAAATGAATCAAAAAAGACATGTGCAGAGTTTTTCATCTACTCCAGGTCAAGTCACAAGTGGGGCCCAGCCAAAGGATTTGTCCTTATTTCGGGTGGAAATTTATGTGAAGAAGAATCCACTTGAATAGCAATACTTGGAAAGTCATGCCATTTTTGCCTATTCTGAAGAAACTCAGATTCAGGATATGAGTGCTGTCACTCTTTCAACCCAGACAACGTCTATGTCTTTCAGAAATATGACAAATCTCAGGTATTAAGCTGTGTTTGTGTAGCTTACTTACAATGGAAATCCATAATGGGAAAATATTTTTATGATACCCTTATACAAGGTGCAGTGGATGTGTGGAAAACAGTAGTTTTGTAGCGCTGAATAAAATGTGAATATTTGTGAATAAAAATGAAGGTTTTGGTTTGGTTTTCTTGAGAAGCAGCTCTGGTCTCTGCGAGCTTTTCCCCTTTATAATTCAGAATACAATTCGGAACACAATTATAACAGTAGACAATATATCCTGCTCTGACTCTAGCCACTGAGAAGGTTGGCACCTGCTCTCACCTGGCACAGTTTGACACCCAGACCTCTGTCCAGGGTGTGGGGAGGAATGGCCCCTCCCCTGCTGATCCAGCACACCCTCCTCAGCGAGGTGAGGATGGGCTGAGTTACTCCCCCAGACACCCCTTGCTGTTGGTTGTGCTTGCAGGTTACAAATTGACCTTCAGCTGACGCCTCACTACCAATCATCTCCTCCACTGACAAATTTAATGCTCACACCAATTCCTAAGGCACTGCTTTACTGTTACTGACAGGCCAAAATCACTTTGCAGTATATTTTAGCAAATCAAAATGATTAGCAGAATTTCTCCTGGACAGTGTTTTGGAAACTTCTGTTAAGCTGGGGATTTGCCAGTTTGGTTTTGGGGTTGTTTTGTTGTTAGGTTTTTGGTTGTTTTTTTTTTTTTCGGTTGTTGTTGTTGTTTCTCAAAACAAAACAAAACAAAAAAAAACTCCCAAAAATAAAGATCCCTTGTCTTCAAATTTTTCATTTCTCTTTGGAAAATATGTAAAAAGTCAGTAATGCAGTTAATACTGAAGTAATTACACAAAGCTTTATTATTTATTAAAATCCTCAAAAAGCTATTTTTTTTAAATTAAAATTTAAATTAAACATTAAAAACTTAATGGCTTTCAGAGTATTTTTTTTGTTTTTCTCTATCAATCAGCTATTCAATATCTAGTAGAGATTAATTCCTAAGAGAAATGTGTCAGACTTGATGTAAAGCTTCATAAACATTGCCTTGTCTTTTGAATTGTATTTTATATTTATATTTTGCCCAATAATGACCCCCTTGTTTTGATTTCACAAAATTTGTGTAGCTCAAGTAAAAGTATATTTTTTTCAAATATATTAAAGCTATTTTAAAAAATAATTATTAGAATATCTATTTTGACTCTTTTTCTGAACCATATTAAGCTCACAATACCAAGAGCTTTCAGTAACAGTGCTTTTAAAAAGAAAATAGACTATTATATACAAGTTTCCCTCAGTTTTAAATTGTGTTTGCTATAAGTCTGCGTACGGGTTGGTCACTTACACAAACTACATTTTAAACTAATTTTCTCCCACTTCCTTTCTTTCATTCGCCTTGACTCAAAATGAATGATTTTCCAACTTCTTCCCTCTAACATCAGTAATCTGAGTTACTTTTAATAAAATATAAAAATCAAAATACACATAGTGGAAAATTGTCATTGCCTTTAGTACTGGCAAAATGAGTGGAATCTGTGTTATGTTTTAACATCTCAGTCCTCTGTGGAGCTAAATTCCCTTAACTCCCCTTCAGTTTAATAATTATGGCAGATTAAAGCAGGAGGAGGTTTTACCTTAGTGAATAAGCAGGTGGATGTCGTGAGCAGAGGAGATTTCCCCTTCCTCTCCTGAGTGAGTCCTTAGTTACACATCTGCTTCCCCTTCCTCTAATCTCCAATCCACTTTAAGGGTAGCTGAGGATTTTCATCATCATAAAGCTGAAAATGTTTATGTCCTGAAATCTTAGCTTTAGCTTCTGAGTTGCCAGTCTTTGGGGACTGAAGCTTATGGCTGTTATTTTATTGACCTTAGGAGAAAATTGTGGGATTGTAATGAAAAAACCAGATTAGTGAGAGTTTTCTAAAATGATGCCTATTGCCAATGATGATGGCCATAATCTGTGCATCTCTAGCTACCACTGCTTGATGCAGTGATGCAGGATTTCACAGCAATTGTAATCTGGTGTGTTTACCATCTTCAGCTTGAAACTTTCTATGGAGAAAGTTCACTTGAAATAACTTTTTAACATTTGGACAACAATCAGATTTTTTAAAGTACTTTTAAAACCATTGCATTTAAATATTTCAAAATGGAAAATATCAGCTTTTTCCGTTTCACAAGCCTTTTGTTTCATAATTTCAGCTACTATTAGGTTATAATTAAATAAACTGTTTAGAGATTATCAGAACAATAAAATCTTTCTACAGATTGGGTGGGACGTTCTGAATATTGTTTTCAGTTGTGCTTTTTCACCCTAATTCTCCAAAGGAAAGTTTTCAGTATCCCATTTTTGCCTGAAGGATGGTTATGTGGTTTCCTGAGTAGTTGTATCCTTTTTCAAGTTGGTTTCTAAAAAGTGGTTAGATTTTAAGATTCAGATTTGATTTTGGTTATTTAGCTTGGATTATTTCTAGAAGGAAACAATTCTTGCCTGTTGTTTTGTCAGTCGTCAGTTTCTTTTGAGAACTCCATTCTTGGACAAAAAGCTAATTGTTTCTATAAAACCATATCTTAGTTTCTCCTTGGCATCTAGGATTCCTCCTGGATATTAAGAGCACAGTATGATTTTGAGTTAAATGACACTAGTTTTCATTAACTTGAAATTCCCACGTCAGGATGAAAGGGCAGAGTAAAGAAACCACTCTGCACAGACAAGCAGTGATTTGCTCTGAGTCCTCTAAGTCTTCCTCAATATGAGATCCAGGACTGGTTGTTCATTCCTTGTTTTTGGGTAAGACTTTTTCCCCTTTTATGAGTATGGGGAAATTTGTCTGATCTGAAAAAAATTTTAGGCAAAGATTTGGTAGAATTTCTGTAATTTTTCCAGATAATTAAGCTGATATTTGTCAGAGTTTTGCCACCTTTTCTTCCTCACCAAAATGTACCATCACGATCCAGTGCTGTTGGCTGTGTGAATCCCAACTGCTCTGGCCTTAGCAACTTCATGACAGAAGGAAGGATGAGAGAAAACTGCCTCAAGTTGCAGTAGGGGAGGTTTACAATGGTCAAGCACTGAATAGGCTGCTGGGAGAAGTGGTTGAGTCACCATCCATGGAGGTATATAAAAGATGTGTAGGTGTGTCTCTCTCTTAGGTGTATCTTAGTGAGGGTCTTGGCAGTGTTAGGTTCACGGGTGAGTAAATTGTCTCCAGGGTCTTTTTGAGCTCCCATGATGCTATGCTTCTATGTGGCCAAGCAGTTGAACTAGGTGGCTCTTGTAGGTCCCTTCCAACTGAAATATTCTATTCTATTCTATTCTATTCTATTCTATTCTATTCTATTCTATTCTATTCTATTCTATTCTATTCTATTCTATTCTATTCTATTCTATTCTATTCTATTCTATTCTATTCTATTTCGTTCCATTCCGTTCCATTCCGTTCCATTCCGTTCCATTCCATTCCATTCCATTCCATTCCATTCCATTCCATTCCATTCCGTTCTTAGCCAATATCCTCTAGACTTCCGATGTTCACAATGCAGCACTGTTTTTTCTGTTCCTCTTCTCCTGGTTTCTGAGAAGTAGATTCAATCTCTCCAAGTAGATGAAGACCTTGGTCTGAGTTTATACAAGATTTTTCATCACATCTGAAATTCAGTAATATAATATACCCTTAGCCATCTGTCCCAGGAATCTGCAGATAAATGCAGTAGCATAACCCACCAACATAAGCTTTTTTTCTAACCCAGAATATCCTCCCCCTCCTGCATCTTCCTCTCAAAAGGAATAAAAGTGAGTTGAAGGTCTTTCTCCTTTCCTGAAAGATGATTGAGGGCCCAGGCTCAGGATAGCTAAGGGCGAAATAGACCACAGTTCAGAGCTCCAAATTAGTGAGTCCATGCAAGTCAGAATAGGGCTTCGTGGACTCACCAGTTTGCATCTGGAAGCAGTATAGCTGCATGTTCTTGGCACCATGCCCAAAATAATACACCCTGCCCTTTGTGTGTGAACGTGACTATTCTCCTTCCAGGCCTGATTTGGCAGCTTCTCCAGAACCACCCTTCTGGTTCTGGGGTTAACACAGGAGGAGCGAATCTGTCTGCAGCTGGCAGTGTGGACAGGCTTTCAAAGAATCTCTCTGGAACCAGGGTGGGAACCTGGGATGCAAAATCCCCTCCCCAGGCTTTCTACCCAGAAGGTAACACTTGTCTGAGCAGAGGAGAAAACATTCCTTTCAAGAGGTTGGTCCAAGTTTCTGGAACTAATTCTCACAGGAAAAGAAATGCTGAAAACCCCCCCCAACAGCTCTTGTTGTTCTGCCTATCACATGCCGTTCATCCAACCCCCTTTTCCGCTAGATCCGTACAGCACATTTATCACTCAGCTCTCCCACTCCTCCTCCCCAAAACTGTTACCCAAATGCAATGATATTCATGGAGTGTCTCCTCACCCTGCAGACAGATAAACTGCATATGACAGCTATTAGTTACATGACATCATGCTCTTTAGAAAGGCATTGGGATATGAAGAGGAATAAGATTCTCCCTGGGACTGAATGGTAGAGAAAATGCCTATTTTTTAGTGTGGTGCTTTAGGGCACACTAAAATTTGGTTTGCTAAGCCTCTTTCCAGACAGATCAACCTGTAAACATTAAACTCTCAAAAATATTTTTGTTAGTTCATACTCTGAGTTATGGGTTAGAGTTTGCACATCCTTGTGCCTTATACTGTTCTGAGCAGGCCATGCTAAACAAACAGCAAATAATAATTGCAGACAAATAGTGACCTTCTGTTGGGAAGCATCTTTTTCAGTTTCAAAGTTGCTGATGCATTTCACAGCAGGCTACTGATGACACAGGAGTAGCATTCTGGTGTTAAAAATACTTGAGGCTGCCCCTACTATTTCTTGCTCATTATCTGTCATCTTAGCCAGAGCAAGCTTCCCGTGAGGAATATAAAAATGGGAGCTTTGCCTGAGGTGAGGTCTTCAGAGTTATAACTGTTGATCACATTTTTGGCAGACAGAGAAGAGCTGGGTGAAAGTTCGAGGAGAAAGAGAAGTTTTATTTCAAATTTGTAGCCTGGAATAAGCTGAGCCAGTAGAGAACAAAACAGAATTTAAAAGCAAAAA
The DNA here is from genome assembly GCA_013397245.1 of Thryothorus ludovicianus. Taxonomy (NCBI): domain Eukaryota; kingdom Metazoa; phylum Chordata; class Aves; order Passeriformes; family Certhiidae; genus Thryothorus; species Thryothorus ludovicianus. Next base: position 184,796 of record VZTB01010494.1, read on the forward strand.
ATGAAGAGGTTCCTTTGAGTTCACATGCACTCTGGGCTTTGGATAACTGGTACACATAACTATATCTCAGCCAGGTGTATTTGGAAGATCTGTGAACTTTGTACAATGTTTGATGAAACTGGGCTGAATTTCATCTTTGTAATGAAACATGGAAGCAGGTGAGTTCCATGTGTTTTGGAGATCTTCTCATAAATAGTTTGCATTGCTCTAATAGCGACAAATTTAGAAAACTACTTTACCAGATGTACACAGAAAAAAAAAATGTAATATGAGGACCAGATAGAAAGCCTGAACACTGAGCTGACTGTTGTGCATTTCTGATCCTCTGAACTGAGAGTTGTACAAGACTGTGCCCAAGCTGAACGCTGACAAAATATAATGGATAGTTTCTTCATTAAACAAGTCCAGCTTCAGAAGGAAAGGAAAGGAAAGGAAAGGAAAGGAAAGGAAAGGAAAGGAAAGGAAAGGAAAGGAAAGGAAAGTGTGAGGCTCTGAATAATTATTTTTGCAGAATTTAAAAAAACTGAGTCATGAGGGGTCACAGTGAAAGCAGTTGTAAAATGAAGTCCCTTTCCTGAGAGTGTTTAAATGTCTGAGTCTCAAATGGCTCACAGCAGCTGAGTATCTGGGCTATGACTTTGATATTTTAATTAACAACATTTTGTGTTGCAATCAGGTTTACCCGAAGAGAGCTGGTGATTCAAGCAAACACAGTAAGAGGTATCAAACTTCGCAGACTTTGGGGTTCATAGTTAGTGTTGGTATGTCATGCTTATTATGTTTGATAGGTTTCAATGTGTAATATGGGAAAAAGCCAAATCTCCTATTTATTTATTTCTAGAGATACTTGAAAATAACTATTCCCAGAAGAAATTTTGGATTAATGTCTTATGAATTTTCACAGTAAATGTAAAACAAAAAAAAAATCCCCTCACTGAAAAAAAACAAAATTAAACAAATAAAACCCTTTGGGTAAACAGTGAGCATTTCTATCCAGAAAATCCTGCATGCTTTGGAGACCTAAACCATACTGTTTGTATGACTCTCAATTTCCTGAACAGAAAACATCTCATGTGACAAACCATTACACTTTATTTTGATGAGCTGACATACTAAATTATGGAAGTATCTAGGTGTAATTCAAAAAGATGATGACACTTTGTGAAGTGGTAGTTTTGTATGTCTATAAATATCAGTATCTGTAGCATAGAAATTTCCAGTGTAAATAAAATTTGGGTTCAGACACTTTAGTTGCTTCTCATTCCAGAAAATTTAAATACTTACTGTGGTACAAAGGGAAAAATTTGAATCCCCTTCTATAGTCAATGGAGAGATTGAACATCTCCAGGAATGAGTCCCAGGAATATATTGACTTTGAAGTGCTATTCTGCTGTCAATGAAGCATAATATTAGATGAGGTAAGTCAGTAAGTCATGGTCTTTCAGTATGGTTGAAAAATCAAAATAGCTCTATATAAGCTTTCCCCCATTAACTCAACATTTAGGTTTTCAGTACTAAAATCTTTAAAGCTAGACACTGACAGTTATTTCTCAGATGAAAAATACTTATTTTTTTTGAAAGTCTGTAACTGAAACTTCAGTAATCAGAATGAAAAAAAATATATATATTTAATACAAAATTTGCCCCAAAGAATTTATTGAGAACAGCTTCAGCATTGCTGCCAGGTGCCAACAAGGATCTAATTCAATTCAAGATCCATGTAGGAACTATACACAAATGCTGTTTATTCAAAATACAGGCTGTTGGGAAAGTATAGACCTTGGGTAGAGCAGGCTATTATGGTAAAACAGGAATAAGTCATGACTCGTGTCTGCCTTTCATGGACAGCAGAAAATGTCTCACACTGTTTTAAATCACTGATCATCTTTATGTAGGTATTTCGTCTTTATTGTAGGTATTGTTCATGAGAAGTCTGATATTTTTGTGATTCACTTCACATTGAATTCATAGCCTTGCATCATAACTAAAATATTTGCAGAAAGAATGTGAACAGCCTGTAAGAGCATATTTTGAATAAATAGCAACCTTATGCAAAAAAAGTCAGATTCTTCCACTCTTATTTGCACTGGTGACCATCCAGAAAAAAGCTACTGAAAAGCTGTACAGTGACTCCAGATTTACCCAAACACTATAGATCAGAATTTAGTCCATTACCATAAATTAATGGCTAAATTATACTTATTTAGAGTGAAAACAGGCCAAGACCTACCTGACTAAATCATATAAAATTTTCTAGTAATCTTAAAAGTAATTCTGCCTGATTAAGGTAGGATTTGATTTTATGTCCATTCTCTGGTGAGTAGCTTCTCTGAGCCAGGCATCTTGCTGCATTAGCAATTTTGAAATTTTAGGTATGAGAAAAACATTCTAATTTTGTGGTAAATGCATTTATGTGGCAACAAAGTTGATGATGCATTAAGATTTTGCAGAATATTAACGCCAAAGGAATTGTGTTCTGGTATAAAGAATAATTTGAAACTGTCCCTGATATTTGTTGCTCATTATCAGTATTCATTGCCAGTTCCTCATTCCTCAAAAAAATTTAAATCCTACCTTGGGAAAATGAGGTAGGGAATATGTACAATGGCTGATGACATCATCTGTAAGTAATGACTACAAATTTTGAGTAAATTTGTAAGTACAAATGTGCAGCTTGGAAGGTGCCAGATTTCACACCTGTATACTTACAGCCTGCAAATTGATCTCATGAACTTGGGAACATCATTTTCAGTCAGAATGTGCTCAACTACACCTTGATGAAGCCAGACTAGGAAAAAAAAATTAAATCTCTTCTAGAAAAAAATGTAATATTTTATAGAATAGTAATCAAAATTTTATTTCAGATTATTTAGTTATGTCAAATATTTCATTTAGGTCTTCATCTAAGCAACAGTTTAATATTTTGGAAACATTTTAGAAATTAGCCTTATGATATAGCAGCAAGAATTTTCTTTGCATGTCAAGTGCAGTATGAGTGAGTGTTAACAAAGCACTAATGCCATTTGGATGGGAGAAGACCAGCTAGTGTTTCCAAACCTCTTAAAAGCACATTCTAAACTATTATATTGCCAATTAAGCGGCAAGGTGGAAAATTCTTGTCTTTCTGTTGGCATAGAAAGAGTCTAAGATTTTTTTTTTTCCTTATAACTTTAAAAAAAGTAGGAGAAAATTTGAACTTTACCTCAAAAGGTTTGTATTTCTTATGCAATTCTGTGTGCATTTAAAGATGTGTTTCTTAAATAACTTGAACACTGGGGTAAAACAATGTCACCTGGGAGAAAATTGGCAGAAAACCTGGTCCAAAAGAGGCTGGATGGTTCAAGGAATTGGTAAAGCAATCTTTAGATTTTACCAGTCTATTTTGTTCTGATTCCTGTCCAACTTTGGTCATAGCCATTAAACATTTCTACTGGAGCATTTCTACTGCAGCCAAGCAGCAGAGGCTCAAGTCCACTTCTGAGTCCCTCACTAAGCATGCGTGCAGTTTGGATTTAGGGAGAAAGTGGAAGTTTATCTCAGATTAATGCTGTCCAAAATCTCTGAAATTGCATATACAGAAAGAGTGTCTGACATTAATCTCAGAGCTGTTCCCAGTGCTGCCCATCTCCCCATTATTGTTTAACAAATAAACTCCAATTTGAATGAGTTTTGAATGCTCAATTTTCACGAAGTGCTTCAAAGGAAATGTAGGTTCCTAAGTTTTTGCTGACTCTTCAGTCCCTGATTTGCTTATGGGCCAATGGAATTACATAGAAGCTCCTGTGGCCTTGTGACCAGTCCATATTATTGGAGCACTCTGCCCCTCTGCTGTGGCATCACCAGAGTGTTTCCATGTTTACATGAGAAATTCCTCATGTTTGAGATCTGACTTGGGCTGTAAAGCTCAACACAGTTTCTCTGTTTCGACTAAGTTTTTGTTCAGAGCTCAGTTCCAGGAACAAGTAACTAGGCGCTGGAAGACCAGGCCTTCCTACACCAAAAGTCATTGAATTGTAGAAAAAAAAAAAAAATCTGCAAGATGAAGTTATGGATTCACAGTCACATCTCAAATCTTCTAGCCAAGAGCAGTAGAGACTTCATCTTGCAGATTCCGTTTTCTGCCTTTGGAGGGAGGTGGAAGAGTCAACATTTGCAGTTGTCCTTGACTTCAAATTGCTGATCCAGCTGAATCACAGCCCAGCAAACGGAGCAACCAAACATTTGACTTTTCTCTTAATAACTTCTCTGATCTGACTCAACACCAAAGCACTTCTCCCCTCACTAGACAACTGCCAGTGGACTGCCATTTTAGGACCATAATTTGGTTTTTGGGTATTTACATTGATCTGAAGACACCAACTCAGAGGATTCTGTGATTCTGTGAAACATTTAAGAGCTTATTCTTTTACTGTGTAGGCTCAAATAATAACTCAGAGTATACAGATACGTATTGAATGAGAAATTTTGGGTTGATGAAATAAAACCATTTCTATAGAAATCTGAATTAATTAATAAGGTCAATTAGGGTTTCAACTCCTACCTTCTCAAACTTATAAATCAAGTGTTCAATATATATATTACTTGCAAAATATATATTACATGCATGTTTCATTCCAGTGTGCAGCTTGATTTTCTATAACAAATCTGTTCACAACTGCAGTTTCTTCAGCTACGGTCCTATGCTGATATATGACATAGAGAGTCCTGTTCTTGGTACAGAACTTTGAAAATCTACACTTGGAACAAGTAGGAGAGCACATGAATAAATTAATTCTGGCAATGGAAGTCAGGAACAAACCAAGAAGGCATAAACACATTTATTTTGAAATTAAATGAATATTTTCAACAATTATAAATAAAATAATTAACATCTTATACCACATCTTGTGCAACAAACAGTCAACATCCACGAATATTGGGTTATGGAAATTCATCCTTAAAACCATGCCACATTGTTTTACTCATTGCATTATACTTTATGCCTTTGTGTTGGCCTTCCTCCCACTCTTAGTAATCTGGATCCAAGGAATGATCTCCAGGGAATCATGAGTTTGTTTGGAGGGAACTGTTTTTTCCTCACATGTGGACTCTGACTATTAAAACTCTGAACAATCCGTCACAGCATTTCTGAGTCTAAGCTAAAAAAGAACAGCAACAGCTCTTCTCCAGGGAAGAAGGTATTTCAGCTGAATGAGAAGCTTGAGGTAAGTCTGATACAGTTTTGCCCAGTTTCAGAAGAAACTTATCATAAAAAAAAAGACAGAATGCTGAATTTTGTCACCTCATCAGAATTTTCATGCCCTGACTAATTTTCCCAAGGTGTAGAACACTATTTTAGCTGTTTTCACAAATATCTGATAGTTGCCATGTTTGCTGTTATCCTTGCTACTGATCTCACAGACCATCCATGATATTTTCTTTAGGGATACCAGTGAGTCCTGCACAGGGAGGAACCTTCTCCATCTCTTGGTAGGAGAAATAAGTATAAACCCACTAACAACAATTGTACAGAACTAGAAATGAGGCAAAAGTATTCAGAAAAAAATAAATATTATTCTGGGGCCTTATGACACTTTTCATCCAAACTTTTAGGAAATCCCAATGTACCTGAAAAAGAACCTCACAGGGCTCATAGAACTCAGCTTCTTTGGGTTAATTTTTCCCAGAAAATTTTGCAATTACATCTTTTTTTAAAGTGTTGCCAAAAATACTATTGGTACTTTATTACCTTTTTTTAGCAGACAGTTCATGTACACCTGATTTATTGCCCCTTATATCTACTGTTTCACATAGTTATTTCTGCCAGAACATAAGCTACACATCAATATCTTCTTTGATAAAATATTTTTATTTTCATGTATGATAGGTTTAAGAGAAATGAAAGCATTTATATTTCTAAAGTTTTCATAAAATTAAAATATCATTTTTTCCTGAAAAATTAAAGAAAAAATACTATTTTTTCTGCACTGTCTGAATGTCTGTGCAAGCATATAGCTATGACAGAAATTTCTAACTTCTGTTTATATTACTAAGACCCTGTTTTCATTGACTTACATTGTAGAAGCATTGAATTAAATCTTTTCTCTATTTATACCATTTAGTGACTCAAATTATAAAATAAAAATGCAATAACAAAAATATTTTAAATTATGCATTTTGATATTTTATACACTCACATTTAAGTGTTTATCCAGGTTTGTACTTTCGAAACATTATGCTGGAAAGAATTTGCATAGATTTTCCACTGCTCACTTGCAGCCACCAGCAGCCTGAACACACAGAATCAAAGAATCATTTTTGGTTGGAAAAGATCATCTCATATTTCAGAAGGCCTTGTTGCATTTGCCACTAATTCCACTGAGAATACATATGTGGTCTACCAAGGCAAAAATGTTAAATTGCAACACATTACAACAATTCCAACGTAAAATATTCTAAATACAATTCTAGATGGAAGAGAAAGCATTTACCCTCTCTCTTTTAAATGGATTAACATATCCAATAAACCCTTTTCCCCCTCACATTTCACTGGAGAGTTCTACAGAGCAGGGTGGTTCCAGCTGGCTGCTGGGCGCTGCTGGCCCGTGGCAGCATCACAAACTCCCTAGCCCTGAGTTTGCTTTGCAGCCTCGTGAAGTATGGATTTAGCCAGCCAAGCCTTGACATCACAGGAGCTACAACAGGCCAGAGTTCTTTATCCTGTCTCCCTTAGAGGGATTTCAGCCAACCTGACAGTTTTGGACCACGTGTCTGGGCTCAGACTGTGGTACTGAGTTCCCACAGACATGAGATGCTCAACCCCTCTGACACTTTAGACTGTGAGGGTACAAAACCAACATCAGCAAAGAATTAATTTGTTATAAAACTATATGGGGAGGAGCTTTTATATACATTTAGGAGCTACCCAATTTTTGTTACTTGCTGTAACATGGCATACATATCACTATGCCAGGTCCCTCATATGACCTTCTTGTCAAACAGACATGTCATCTGAGATTTTTGTCAAATGTCAATTTTCACCATCTAAACTGTTTTATACAAAGCAAAATATTTGGAAGATGTGATAGATTGAATCAAAGAAATTCTATTTGCCAAATCAAAGAATTTTATTAATTACAGCAAGCAAGATCTATTGCTTGTAATGAAATTTTCAATGTCACACATATGTGATGGTCTACCTACAGATATTGGCTTGAGATGGGTAAAGAAAGGACTGATATGTAGATTCAAGCTTGTAATTTGACCACCATGCTTTCACAGCTGGGACCAACCCAGGCAAAGATGGCAAGTCTTGAAGCAGTCTGACCACCCTGGGGGTTCAGGTTGCTTGGAGAGAAGGTAGGACAACAATATGCCAGGCTGTCAGGAAATCTGTCCATTCAGGGTACTCATAGAGAAAAAAAGCTCTTGTAAAGGGACCGTAAATCTATAGAAAAAGGAGATCAGCAGACTCCCACAGTCCTGCCATCTAAGGATGTTCTAATAAAATAGGATGCTGACCTAGAACCATTTCATTTTAATTCTGAAAACTCCAAGTTTTCTCTTATTTCCAGAACAGAATGACTTAAATTTAAATCTTTAAGAAAAACAGTTTCAGTAAAAAGATTCAGATGGCATAATACAAAATAATGTTTGAAACCTCAAGTGAATGTCATTTGACCAAATGTAAAATCTTTCTCTCTGTATCTTCCCCAAGCTCCCTTCAGATTCAATGGAGCAAAATAGATGGTTTAGTACAATTCATCTTAGGTATTTTAGACATTGACTTTAGGATAAACTGTGTTGCACTTTAGCAGGGTCTATTTCTCCCCACTGACTATAAGGGGCCTAAAGTGATAAGCTCAGATGTGCATGTCTAGACTGGAGATGTTTATAGTTAGGTGATTGAATCCCATTTGTTCAATTTACTATGGTACAAAGTACAAAATTCATTTACTCCACATGTCACTGTTTTAGTGAGACTAAAACAAATAATAGCCAAACCCTGTGTTATTTTTGGATCTATCTGCTTATGGACACTGTTTGAGACAAATGCTTGAAGAGATGGACCCTTTGTCTCATCTTGTGTTCCTCTAGTACTAATCTCAACATTGCAAACATAAAAGGTAAAAGGAAGGAAAAATAACTTAAACTTTGAAATCTAACAAAGATTTCAGAAAAAAAGGACTCTAGACTTAGAGCCAGAGAAAAGACAGGCTTACAAGATAAGGAAAAGCTAAACAATTTAGACTGAGCCTCTTATGACCCAGTTCAAATATTTCTGGTGGGTTACACAAAGCTGATCTACTGTGTACTACATAAGGCATGAAGTTTAAAAGGTATGAGGAAAATGCAGTTAAAAGAGCTCATAAATGACCAAAGGTTTGCAAAGCACACTAGAACCATAAAAAAGTAGGTTTTAGAAATGTGGTATTTCTAGTTATTATCTACAGTTGCCTGCCATAGCAAAAGGGATTATGCTCTCCTTAATGAGAGAACATACCAAGTGTTTAAGAAACTTAATTTGAACTTGGAATAAGTCCAACACTTAGGTGACTGAATTTTTATATTGAAAGCTACAATAAAAGAGGAAACAATGAGAAATGGAATAATTTTATATGATATGCCAAGTAGTTTATAGCACATTAAGTGATCATGTAAATGTCAGAGAGCTCACATTGTCATAAGAAGACATAATTTATACATTAGTATAGGTAGGAAGGATGGGAAAACTCATGTTTCCTCCAGGAACTGTGTAGACTTTTTATATTGAAACATTGACCTCCCTTGTGCTGCTGGATCTATGTTGTGAAGTTTTGTGTACAGCCACGTTCTGTACTGAGGCCTGGGAAATGTGAAAGGGCTGTTGTTTCTGAAAACAGAAAAATGCTGTAAATTTTTTTATTCTGTTCAGCAGGGCAAACACATTTTTAAACCTCCCTGTAAAATGTTACTGCACAAATATTTTCACAAGTAACTCACATGCCAGGTAAATAATTATAAGTCTTTGTCCAGTTTTACGTGGTTCACTCTTTTGAAGATAGGAGAACATATGAAGCTCTATCTTAAAATCCATTTAAGGCCTTTAGAGTGAAGAAAAATTCTGTACCCCCATGTGGAATAACTTTCATTTAGAAAAAAAAGCAATGGCAGAGCAGAGCCTGTAGTGTGTCCATTAGCACAAATCTCACTGGCAAAGATCTCTCCTGGAATTAAAATCCCATAACTTAACCTAGAGATCATCCATCCTTTTTAGGTGTTGTAGTCCATCTCATTTCTGACTGCCACATTTGGAAAGAAATTTGAAGCAGAATTTCTTCCACTACTATAATATTCTTTTCTCTAATGAGCTGTCTCTGTTTTGTGCCAGTAACAGCTCTGCTTTGTGGTCAGCTAACATACTATTCATAGCTACTATACATCCCTCCTGGGATCCATTTCTATATTCCCAGTCTTTCACTGACAAAAGAATTTTAGGTGGACAAGGAACACTAGATATGGCCTTGTTCCTAAAAGGACCCTGATAAATGTCGATGGATTGCATTTATGTTTCATGCACAAATATACAATACAGATTGAGGAACTTGTAAATAAAAAGGAGATAGAAATCCAGTACAGAGCCTCTCTTAAAAATACTAAATATTCCTTCACATTATGGGTGTCCAAATGTTTTAAGATATTTCATGGTGAGGGCAGAAATATTTATTGTGAAGCAAAGATAAAAAAATTTAAAAAGGTTGAAATCTGAGTTTATTCCATGTAGACTTATATTTATTTGCATAAAATATTTTAAAATTAATATTTACAATTTTAAATTATTAAAAAACTGTATAAAAATCATATGTAAGTCACAGTATAATTTAGATAATTAGGGAATCAAAGTAGTGAAATACCAGCTAAACTCTTTCCCATGTCTCTCCCCATCTTTCATAACATGGTCTTAAGGTTCACCCAAGTTCTATCAGACAAACAGCTTCTACAGAATAAAACTAGAAAGCCATAAATTAAATCTACTTTATACAAACTCATGTTTTTTAGCCCTATATCTGGTTATTTTTTTGACTGTTATAGATTAAACAGGATAACCTTTGGTTTTTTTTTGCAAGAAGTAATAGATTAAACTGAATTTTTCAATAATATCTGGAGACTTAAGATTGTCAAAGCCACTACTGGCTGTACTGTGAAAAGTCTGCATACAAATGACTATACTTGCATCGAAAGGTAAACTACCTCCTGGAATTTGGAGAAAATTCAACATTTATATTTAATTTTCAAAGAGAATGGAGTCACCTTTGACTGGAGTATGAGTTTGGTTTCCTACAAAATAGTCTTGTAACTTGAAACTGAAGTGAACAAAACAGTGAGTGCTGTGGGACAAAGACATTTTGGTATACGAATATACATAAATTGAAGTAAAGACAAGAAACTTGTTCCTTCAGCCTTAGAAACAAACACCAAAGTAAAGGAGAGGTACAAATGTCTAAGTTGTAGCATGCAGTAAATAAGAGCAAGGCCTTATTTCTATTAAATCAAAGGCTATGGTTTTACTGGCAAGCGTTGCAGGCTTCTAATCCTCTGTACAGGCGCAGTTCCTCAGATATTTCTCCAAGTTAGGCAGCATCAACTGTTCGCCTTTCCCCCATTTGGATCTGATAGTTGAGTGTTAATCTGTTACAAATTCTTATATTGTAGAAGGTTGACATGATTATCTCATAAATCATAGAGATAGAGCTAAAAAAGGCAACAAAACCCACAAGCTATCTCTGAGAGATTCAGAAGTAGGTGACCCCTTTTCCCTGTGGACCAGCTGGGTGGCCGCCAGCACACACTGTTGGTTGTGGATCTGCTCTGTCCCCTGAGGTAAGAAGAGTGTTCTGGAAAAAGAAGAAAAGTTTTATTTAAAAAAAAGGTAGCATGCACACAAAAGTCCTCACAGTCTGCACTTGACTGAGGATGGTATCAGTACTCAACATTGCAATAGTAATTTATTAAAAGCAAGGAAGTTCATCTCCTTTCTGTGTCTGAATTAATCAGCCAAAATAGGAAACAAAACTGTCAGGACACTGGATGTTTGTGTGCCACTTCATGGGACCTCCCTAAACCAACACCAAGAGAACATGGCAAACAATTTTGCTAATTAAAACAGTAATAACTGTTCAGATTTTTCATATTTAGCAACTGAAGCTACTAATGTGGGATAGAGCCTGCAGAACCAAATATGAAGTTAATTAAAAATCTAACAAATGTTTGTGAAGCTACAGAAAGAAAAGAATTCAGTTTTTCATTTCCTTTATTATGTCCCCATGCTATGAATCTCCCCCAGGCCCATTTCCTTTTCTTGTTCAATTTGAACAGCAACTTTCCCAAGAAACTTAAAGAATTGAGTTTTCAAAGAAACTTAAGGGATTTGATCACTCACTCAAAGCTCTATTCCAAAGAGATGTAAACAAGACATTTAACACATTCTTCTTACCTAAATCAGTCACTGATTAAAGATATGAAGTAGCTGATAATATAAATAATACATATGAATTATATCTTTTAAAATTAAAAAAAAAAACAAAACCAAAAAATGTTTTCATCACACTGCTTACTTCAGGAGATCCTTCTCTCCCTCTCATACCACAAAAGCCAAAACAAATTGCAGTTTTTGTCCAAGCTTGGCCTGACTTCCAACTGGAGACCAAATCAATATTTCTCTTGCACTTGTCTCAGGGACAGGGCACAGCCTTTTTTCATTAATGAAGCCACTATTGAGGTACCCCTGGGTAATCAAATGGAGGTCTGGTTATAATTAAGGCGAGACTGGGATGATTACCCGAATGTAGGAGCAAGGGGTAACAGTTGCAATGAAATCATTCTGTGACAAGGGTTAGGAGTGCAGGTGCCTTTTGAGAATCTCCACTGGGTTCGTACTACCTGGGTTACAGCTGTCAGGGATAGGCCAGCTCCAGCCTGCACAAGCTCTTAATTTACTTCTGCTATGTAGCTTCCCACAATATTAGAAGATGGTGCTGTAGAAACATGGAGAATGACCCCTTAATTTATCAAGGTGGTTCTATAGGACAGTGAAGTAGCAAAGACATGGCCTTGAATTATCATGGCATTATCACCATCTTCTAATCCTCTCTCCTGTGCAATACAGGAATCCAAACAGCTATTACTTTCAACTCTTTTAATATTTACTATTTAACCCATTCTTTTGTCTTTATGAGAGAAGGAGTTATTTTTCCATGTATAATTTGTGGACCTCTTATCTACTATATAACTTTAAAGTAAAGGATACATACATAAAGTTCATTTTACCATATTGATAATTTCAAAAGACTTCTCTTGGTTTAGCACCAGTTCTATCAAACCACATCAACATTTTTCAGAATAAAACTTGGAGTCAAGTAGTAGTATCAGATGAGTATCAACAGAGTTGATATGAAAAGCAGATTGTGACTTTCAGACCTGAATTGTAGTGGCTGTAGTGTCACCATAAAATGGCCTGATTAAATGATTAAATAAAGCATATTATTTTCTTTACTACAGTCATTTGACAGCCTAAATAATTTCATTTCAGGTAACTACTTTAATGGATTTTTGCAAGCACTGAGAGCTGGTATCTGATTTAGTTTTCTGGAAAGTAGTGGGCTTGGTGATTATTTGTGGAAATCACACCTTCAACATGGCTTGAACTAGACTTAATTTTAAAAAGAGATAGAAAAGTAAAATCTACAAATGGATGACCAAAATTCAGACTCAAAATGGGAGACTGGTTAATTAGTTTAAGGTTTGAAAACAAGGTGCATAGCTCTGTCCGTCTGTGGATGTTCTATGTTGGAGATCACTACACAAACAGCTGCACAAGACAGGAGGATGGTGATTCTTAGATAGATTGATTAACTCTCATCATACACTGCAATGTTTCTTGGAGAATTAGTCAGCTCAGAACATGGCTTGTAAAGGAGCATTTTAAACAGTTGCTTGTTATGGAGTTTTGTTTGTTTTTTGTCTATTTTTTTTTAAAAATCAGCCAGTTAGTAGGCACAAAGTGGTGGATCTTGCTGGAAAATCCTATATCTGAAGGTGGCTTATGTGTCTGTTTCAAAGCTGCAGATATATATATAGAGGGTCAATGTCCTTATATTCTTTCCTTACTTTAGTACGCATCCCTTCTCTCCCCAGATCAAAAACTAAAGAGTGCTGCTCTCTGAACCACAAATTATTATTCCATTTTTAGATTAGCATGAAAAATCCAGAAGGCATCTGATTTATTTTTTTTAATGGCATCATTTGTATGGTCACTGCTTCAAATGTGGTAGAAGTTAGTGAACAAGAAGGGAAGATGAGGGATGGTATTTGGTTTCTTGTATTTTCCTGCTGTTTGAACAAGGATCCTGCCTTCCAGGAGCACAAAGGCAACAAAGTTTCCCTGAGTTGCCATCCAGGAATTAATAAACATTTCTGCCAAAATCAGGACCCTTTTGCAAGAGGCCCTGCTGCAGGCATGTAGTAAAGAGAGTAAACCCCAAAACCCTAATCCATAGGAATCACATTCTAAATAGACCAGAAAATGTGTTGGAGGCCTCAAAAAATGTCAGCTCAGTGACAAAACCAGGAATAAAATCTGTGTCTGTTGCCTTCCAGCAAGCTCTGTGCTGCTACCAGGGCCGAATGAATTACTTTGGTCTATTCCTTCCTATATGAGTCAATCAGCTGAAAAAAGTAAGAAGGGCAGAAAGAGAGAAAGCCTAGAAACTGCTCTGGGATAAATTAACTCTTTGCAGAAAACTATTTCATTTACTATTTAATTGAAGTGAACAAGCTAGAGACTGAGTTCTGCAGCTAAACAGAAACATAAAGTAGACCAGCACATTTTCAGAACTAAACCCCATGAAATTTTTGCTTGCCCTAGATCCTGAGCACTCCTGCATTGGCCGTGCCTGAATGAGGCACCAATGGCTTTGAGCAGAGCCCGGTGACGTCCGTCTGTCCTTCCCTGGGCTGGACAGATGCCGTCCTGCTGGATGTACACCGAGTTCCGTGGACACACTCACTGTGTTCTCAGCACTCACATGTGACTCAGAAGGAAAGTATTGATAGTGGATGTGGCAGCAGATTGCACATGGCACTGAACTTCACACATCGAGCTCGCTGGGAGATATTGCCACCTATTGTTTTTGGTCTTGATTGCATTGCTTTCCTCGTAACTAATTGGGCTTGCTGCATTTTAGCAATGTTCAGATGGAAATGTTATGAGATGAAAATCTGTATTTTGTTATTGTAATTAAATAATCAGATCTTTCTCAAGAAATAACTCTTCTTTATCTATACTTGTGTGTGTTTTCTAGCAGATGTCACTGTAATATTCAAATTTTGACCAGACCTGTAGAGACAGCCTCCTGTCAAATTTCACAGCATTTTCACTCCTAAAGTTCTAGATAGCTTTGCATATTTTATCTTTCATATTAAAGGCTTCCCAGTTAGTTAGGAAAGTGTATGAAAATGCATGTTTCTACTTCTTTTAGAAATCATAATCTGTCATACTAATTTGTTTTGTTTGCTCTAGAGAAAAAAAATCAAAACCAACTCTTTTAGTAGATATAATTATTTTTATTTCTTTGGGGCAGTTTATTGCAATACAGAACCCAACAACCAAAACTTTTATGGAGTTTATCTTGATTTTGCTGAATTGCTTTTGTCAGAAAGAGGCTGGTAAGATGTTTACCCAATATATTTAGTTTATACCAACTAAAGCCACTCAAAAAGGAAATTAACTAAGAATTCCCTGGAATTTAAGTTACCTTTTAGAAATATGGAGTATGAAAGTCTATTATTTTGTTCTTGAACAAGATCACAACTATTCTTTACAGCCATTTTTCTTCTGTTAATGAAAAATTTATTTATGTTTCTGATTTGATTGAGTTACTTTCTCTGATCCTTGCTGTATGACTAGAGGTTATACAACTGCACCTCTCTTAAAGTGGCTCGAAAGCTCAAACACAGCAATATAGGGGTATGGAAAATCTAAATAAAAATCCTGATGTAGATTGGAAGCTGCTGGTCGAACAAGAATTTTACCCACAGGGGAATTCCCCTATCAGTTATTCAAGACACTGTCCCAGTCTCTACGAGTGGCACTTTGGCCTGCTCAGTTCCCAGAGAAGGGGATGTGATATCAGGACTGCTTCATCAAGACATGAGACCCAGATTATCAGAAGAAAATGTGGCAGCTGGTTGCACAGGCTGTTCCAGCAGAGCAGCCTGTTTTGTGTCACCATGGAGCCGCTCCGTGGCACTGGGAAAGGCCAGGAGTCCCAAGGGTCACCACAGAAAATTTTTGTGAAATGGCACAGTGGGAAAAGGTTTAAAAAAAATCTCAAGCAACAACAAAACCGAAAATGTTATGAGCAGAGAGAGACAGAAAAAGACCAAACAACTATCCACTGTGTTCCTGATAAAAATGTTGAGTGCGGTTGTTGCCATAGCCAAGCACAACAACAGAGCTTGGACACATAAGTTCATGAATATACAGGGCATTGTCAGACATGACTGGACAAATTAATTCTGAGCATTAGAGAGAGACCAAATGGTATTTATTATCTCAAAATTCAGTTTCATCTCGATGTTACTCTAAATCCTGCTCAAGATCATTCATTCTCGTTACTGACATTGTAGTTCATCCTTTAATAGATTCATTATTTCAACCTGTAGCAACTTTCTCTCAAGGGCAGTTGATCCTGAGCTCTGTTGATTACCAGGTTAAAGAAAACTGTTTATATAGATATTGTTTTTAAAATCACTTACAGATGAACTTAGAAACTTACGTTAAATTAATAGGGAAGTCAAGATTTATAAGCTTTATATAGATGAAAGATGCTAAACCAGGGAATTTTACTGCTTGTGAAAAACAATTGGAAAAGAAATTTAAGTTAAAATGATGCAGAATCACAAATCAACTTTTTGTAGATTCACAGAATTAGTGGATGTTCTAGCTCACAGAATCTTCAGATCATGTCTTTCTGGAAAGATTGCATTAGTTAAATATAAAAAATTAAAATTATAATTTAGTTACATGGCAAAGTTAGGATAGCTGGTTTAATTGTTTCTCTGCCACAAAATTTTCAGTGCAAAATAGCATCCCATAAAAGGAAGAAAACCTTACAGAAGGTTTTCCTTAGTTTTGTCATATTCATCTCAGAACACTTTGAAAACGTAACATAATAGTAGCTGAAATCAGAGGCAATAAACTTGTATGACTTCATATCACTTGGGAATGGCATTCAGCCATTTTCCTACAGCCTTCCATGGTAAATGTCCTAAAGCTTTCTTTTTAGAAGTGCATTCTTTGCATTGTGATTCTTATTTATATTTAAATATATGATTCTTATATAAATGTTCTTATTAATTTATATAAGTGATTCTTATAAAAAACAAACAAACAAAAAGCAACTAAAACAAAACAAAAGAAGAATTTTATATATATACAACATTTTTGGATGCTAAAATGAAAATTAAAACTCATTAGACATCTTTTTATGGTAATAGGAACACTACGTGAAAATGTATAATTTAACAGAGAGGCTTTACAGAGAGAAGCAAATGTAATGGGTTTTGCATATCTTGACGTATTGAGAAAATAAAGGTTTTTTTGTTGTAATGGGTTTATTTCAGGCCATGATTAACTTTTTTCAATTCCAACAGAAAATTGAAAGTGAGGGCTAAATTGATAAAACTCAATGGGAGGAGGAAGCACTAATTCTCTTCTACCAAGTAGCAGAGGTTTTCAGAACACAGCCAAGAAATCTGGAGGTGCCTCAATTCTCTAATTTGTTTCAGAGCATCAAAAGCCATTTCTTAGCTCTCCCAAAAGAATGCCTTATCTTACACAACTGCAGGGCACAAGGGTGGGAGGATGCTCTGAAGCTGAGAGTGGGTGGATTTGAACCAAAGTCACCAGCAAGCAGCTGAGTATCTTCACTACTGAGTCAACTTCACAGAGGCTGAAAACACTCACGATGGAGTTAGATCACTACGTGCCTTTAAATGATAATTAAGAGAGAGTACAAGAGAGTGAAAGCGACATTTTGGCCCAGTAATTATCCATGTACTCGGGAGATGCTGATCTGTTCTTTGGGGCACATATTATTATTCTGGGTGAGTTAAAACTGTCTTATCACCAGGAGGAATTTGTCATTTTGGTAATGTATTAAATGGTATGATAAAACTATTAAAATTTCCAGATTCAGGGAACTGAGAAAAGGTATTTTGTGACCAGGCCAGAATATCCTGTCTATAAGGCTTTGGATAAAAATGTGGCACTTTATTCTCCTCCTAAAACTTCACTCTTCCATGTATGTGTACTACATATATATGATAGGATTTGCAGTTTCCAGTGAATTCATAACAAATCTAAATTTAACTAGAAACCCTGCATTGCTCCACTCTGAACAATTTCCCACTCTCTTCACAAACACTTGGCCTTGGCTTATCCTTGGTATAGCCCCTATCAAATCTAATGTCGGATTGTTCAGTCAACTTTCACCATCACTTCACTAATGGTGCCATTTCTTATCATCATCACAGACGCCTCTGCACCCTCTCCCACTTCCCCTTGTGCTTGGGAAGAAATTCTCAACTACATTTTCAGTCAGGAGAGTGCTGCCTTTTCTATCCTTCAAACCTGCTTCCGGTGAGATACCAGCATTGTGGATATTAATGTGTACCAAGATTATGCTCTTATGCTCTTTTGGATTTACAACACATACTGTAATGAAATTAATAAGTAGTAATAGATCTTATGGGGAGAAGAGTAAGATTTCTCTTACAGGAAAGTGAAACCCTGCTTATTCCTAGAATTTTGTATCACAGCTAAGTCGAAGGATAATTTAAGACAAATATGCTCCAATTTTTCTTTTTTTTTCCCCCAGAGAATAACTTGTAGAAATGGCACAAAAATGTCAAAGCATCTGCATTGTCAGAAATACAGTTTAGACAGGTAGGTTAAAACATAAGAATGTGACAATGAATAACCAAAATTACACCATTTTAACACACTTCACTGATTCAGGTGAATATTTAAAAACAAACTGATCTCAGACACTTTGATATCTCTATATGATTTTAATTAGAAGAAATTTGAATGCAAAAATATATGCAAAAAATATTTTGAAAAGTTGATCTAATTTAAGTGGAAGGGAAACATTGAAAAATTAAGTTTTCTTATAAGGCTTTCTTTCCTGTTTCTTTCTAGCCTGTTTCATAGGGGCTGAAGAGGTCTGGGAGGAGGATGTTGAAGTATGGCCAGAAAGCTTTGAGATCCTGTTAAATATAAATCTAATAGATGTTAACAAGGATGTTCTTGTAGTTTCAAAGCTGTTCTTATAAGTCTGGACTAAAATATACAATGCTAATAGATGAATGAAATGCAGAGGTGTGATGCAGCTCCTGTGTCCGGCCTCAACCATTTAGAAACCACGAGCCATACAACGAGCAAAATAATATTTTTTCATTTAAAAAAATTAAAACGAGGCCATCAATTTTCTTAGTCATTGGGTCAGACTGGTGTCACATTTTACTACCATTTCTTTACAATCTGAAACTTGACATGTGCTTTCTTCTCTCTCCCTTTTAAATTAAAACACCTTGTCACAAGTCAGGGAGCTGGACTTAGAGAAGGAACACAACAAAAACCAAACAATCAGGATCTAGGCAGTCTTTTAGGAACAATACAGCCACCCCTTCAGCAAGTGAGAAAGGCACCAAAGATCATCCCACACTTGCTGTTCTTCAGAGCAGGGCTTTCTGCCTCATGCATCTCTGATTGCCAGCTGCTTTGGAGGTGATGCTTGTGCTCTGAAGTAATGAACATTAATAAGAAAGGCCAGCAGGGAAAGCTCGGATTTTCTTGAGTCTTCTTTACTGTCTCTCTTCTTTTATCACCACTAAGCAATTGGAGAATTGGCAAAAGCTGAGGTTTATGGTATGGCTGGCTCAAATGACCTCTGGTGATGGAAAATTATTAAGATTTAGATTTTCTGTGTCAGAACAAAGAATAAACATCAGTGGCTATGCAAAAGCTAAAGTCAGTTAAAAGTAAGTTTTTAAATATGTCTTCAATATGGTTTGGTTCTTCAGCAAATATTTTAAAATATTTATATAAAATGCTTGTATCTTGTCTGTAGGAAAACTGCTAAACATCATAGATTGGGACAGTCTATGGCACAAACATCCCAATCACAGTACAATAGACTTCTTGAGAATTTGTTACTGCTACTTTTATAATTATCCTAATTTGAGCCAGGACTTTACCAGCTAGAGAAAATAAATGATTCTTATTTACTCCATTTTAGCATTTCTATCTTTATGAGGGCTGAAAATTGACTTGTTTATGAGGCATGGATTTCTTTCCTTCTAACTAGATGAAAGATTTGGTTTTCCAAGTGAGATTAAAAATGGCAAATGTCTTTCTTGTTAGATTTATGGAAACGTTGGTAGACTTCAACAGAAAACATAGTACTAGACAATAAGTTCTCAACAGTGTTTTTATCAAAGTAATCATCACATAGAACCCCTCTACTACATGATTTAAAGATTATAAAATTCTGATTTCTCATAATTTTTTTACTTCAAGCAATTTTTACAGAAACTTAGTCTATTTCTGTAGAACACTTGCTTTTAAGAGCTACAGGAACGTTTCATTAGGAAACTATTCATCTTAAAGAGTATAAAATGTCTTCACTTAAAATTGTAGGAAAACAGATTAAAATTACCTGTGCCTCTTTTGCCTCAAAACCATAAAGAATTTTGAAGATTCAATTCATTTTGCCTTTTAATAATTCTTCATCCTTTTTATATTTTATAAGCAGGTTAATTCTGTCATAATATAATGGTCTGTTAAAATAAAAGACGCACAGAAAACTGGGCATGAAACAGTCCCACAGATTGCTCTAGACTTGACCCAGAAAGGACTCTACTAGAATGAACCAAACAAATGTGCCAGCCTTTTTCTAAGTGCTAGAAATTTTAATTCCAGAACTTGTATGTGGGTGTTACAGCTGCCCAGCTTGCCTCAGAATGGCAAGACTTAGAGTCATCAAAGGAATAAATTGAGGAACATCACTTTTATCCCACACCACAGGACTTTAGAAGCAGCCGAGATGTTATTTATGTTTACTTATTAATGATTTAATACATGTTTATTTCAGCATGTTTTGTCAT
This sequence comes from Thryothorus ludovicianus, assembly GCA_013397245.1. NCBI lineage: Eukaryota > Metazoa > Chordata > Aves > Passeriformes > Certhiidae > Thryothorus > Thryothorus ludovicianus. Next base: position 204,983 of record VZTB01010494.1, read on the forward strand.
CCGACTTTTCAGTACTTGTTCCTGAAAAGAACATAATAATGGAATTTACTAGAAGATTAATGCTTCACTTCTTCATAATGCACATGGCTAAAAAGTAGAGGAGGTTTTTTGTGACACCACCTTTGGTAACCATGCACTGCAGAGTTAACTGCAATGAGAACTAGAAAAGTTGAGGGAGGTCTGGATCCAAACTTTACCAAAGTTCAAGCATGTGGGTTTGATCCAGCCTTTCCAAAATGCAACCTCTCCCATTAACATTGCATTTCTCCAAAGCCCAGAGCAGTTTAGGTGCCAGGTTTGGTTTCTGTCCCATTTTCATTCAGTTATAGTTTACGGATCATTGCTTTAAACCTTGGTGTACATTTATGATACTATATAAATAATAACAGGGACACAATAAACTGCAAAAATATGTTGTTAATAATGATATTGTGAGTCAAAGATAAAATATAAAAGCTGGGCTTGAGCTACAGTATTCTGATCCAAATTGAGATTCTCCACTCTTTCAGTGGTTTTCATTGCCTGCACGCACAAAAAAAATGGGTAAATTAACTATTGGCTTGCTGTTTCATCCAAGCATGTGTCATCTTGCAAGATGCAAGAAAAAATACAAAGAGGGGGAAGTGGTCTACATCATCTAGCAATTGCACATCCGCATGTACTATTTGAAATTTGTGATTTGTGGCCAAATGCTGCAACAGCAATGACCACAGTCAACCAGATTTAGACATTATCCCCCCAAAAATATCAGATGTTTGTAATTTGTTTTCACATAGCAGTTATAAAAAATGCAATGAAAGGATTGAAGTTTTTAGATATTGTGTATGTGCAAGTATACTGATTTAATCAATTCTCAGTAAATTGTTTAATTACATAGTCTCAGTATTTTTTAATTTCTTATCATAAGCTAAGCTTTGATTTCACATGACAACTTGAATCATATCATGTGAAACCTCTCTTCCACCTGATTTTGCTTAATGTTAATACCTAGTTCTGTTTCTGTTTGGTAGGGTTTCAATGCAGTCACCCAGGGCAGAGCTGGCTTCCATTCCTTTCCAAAGTTACTAAGATGCTCTTGTGTGGTATTTGCAAGGTTTTGTTTAGCTGATATTCACTGGCACGATTCAGCTGTGACACTGATCCCAATAGTGTGTCTACTTTCAGGGCAGTATCCTTGGCAAAATCAGCTAATTAAACTGAGATGTCTGCAAGGAGATCCACAACTGAATTACCTGCCTTGTTATTCCAAAACATGGTGCCTTTCTGCTAAACCCAAGGCTCACTGGTAGGATTTGCAGGGGTGGATGTAGTTATAATTTCCAAAAGTAAATAATGAGTTTGAGCTCTTCCATTTTTCTGTAAGAAAGTAGGTGCATTTCTTGGTGGGCAAATACTCACTTTGTGACAAAATGAATCAAAATCACACTCTTTTTGTATATTTTTGCCATGCTATCAAATACAGAATATAACTTCTGAATTCTCTGAATAACATACCCAGAATGTTTTGATAAATGTGTTTACACACACGTAGCAATATTTCAATATATTAAATATTGAATAATATAAAATTATTCTTTCTATTTAATTTTTCTCCACATGCTCTGGATGCTATTATGTTGCATATCACACACTGTGCTATATTAACATTTCATATGTATATTTTAATATGTGCAGCACTCCCAGTTTTGAGAAATGAGCTATTTAGAAGAAGGGATATTACCTACTGGTAGCCATTTTGTCATTGTAGGGGACAACATTACAAACTATGGAGCCCAACCTCTGTCAAAAAACCACTTTTTGCATTATTCAATTTGTGTTCAACTCCCTCTAAAGAAAGGACCACTGAAATGATGGAAGGATGTTGCTATTTTATACTATGTAGCACTCATGGAAAATTTTTCAGGTGAGTCAAATTCCTCCATTCTTGTCCTTACATTTCCTACACACTCTGTCTTTGGGCTTCTAACCACTGCAGTTTCTGCTGTTAGTCAACTGAAGTATTTCTTTCTAATTAAAAATATTAGCCTGCAGTCTTCAAGTTGTCCTTCCTTTGGATAGGCACCCAAACAAAATTTCCTGCCTTTCCTCCTCAATTTCTAGGACTTCTAGTATTTTTGTACTGTTTCTGAGTACTCTTCTTCTCTCAAGATATGCTCAAACTACTTTTTAGGGTCTCTAGAATAGCCCTCAAGATCATGCAAGCCTCTCAGCCAGAAGCAGCTCAGATAAGTGTAAATTAAATTTTTAATTTTGTTTTCATTTCTATCCTTCACTTTCACACTTTAGCATTTGGAGTTTTCTTGGGCATAGGTCTTGATGTACTTAAATGAGTGTGTGATTAAATCATTTTGTGTTGATTTTTATTCTTTCAGTCCCTTTCTGCTTCATTTTTCCCTTTCTTTTAGTGGCTTGCAATGCTTCATTTTCCATGCCATGTATACTGCTGAATAAATGTTTGTATATTGCTTATTTCTGATCCTGGTGTTACACAGGAAACAGACTAAAAGTGCCACAGCTCATATGCTGGGAAACAAGTATCATGTTCTCTGGTGTGGCAGGGAGCACACAAGGAAGAAGTTCACTTTCGGGTAAGCAACACCAGCCTGAAATAGCTCTCACAGACATTAAAACCCAGTGGCCTATTTCTATTTTACTTTCAGCATTTTTGTTCCATTTTGTAGCCATGCACTTCAGTTATGTCTCAACTTACACTGATGGAAGACAAAAGAATTATGAGCTTTAAGACATTATTTGATCTCATTTTTATGGATTGAAACTAGAGATTTTTTCCTCTTTAATTTTATAGAACTTTAAAATTATGCACATTAGAAAGAACCTCCTGAGGTTTCCACTTCAATGTCCTGCTCAGAGCAGGGTTAGATGTGAGATCAGGTTTCTCAGGGCTTCCCAACTGTATCTAGAAAACCTACAAGAGTGGACCCTGCACAGCCTCTGTGGGTAGATTGTTCCAGCGCTCGACCATCCTCATGGTGAAAATGCTTTTTATTTAATAGTTGGTCAAAATCTACCATGTTTAACTTTATGATCATTGAAGTTCATCCTCCCACCACACACTTCAGTGAGCTGCCTGATCTTCCTGTAGGTGTGGGTAGGATACTCTTAGGTCGTCAAACTAATTTCTTCTCCTGTAGGACCAGCCTCAGTTCCTTCAGCTTTTCTCCTAAGTCACACACTCCAGCCATGATCACCTCAGTTTTTGACATCTTTTAAGCTGAGGGGGCATACAAAACTGGATGCAGTATTGCAGATGGGGTCTAATGAGTGCCAAATAATCTCTTCCCTCAGCCTTTTGGCTATGCTTCTGTTGGTACAGCCCAGTACAGCCTTCATCACTGCTGGGGTGCATTGAGTTCCACTAAGAAGCTTTATGGATTTACACCCCTCCAAGCTACATATACCAAATTGCTCTATAGTGGAGCCTAGCTCTCCCCATTTCTTATACAGGGAGCCTAAAGGGATTAGCACTTTTTGCCTAAAGTTAGATCATGTGAATTGGTGCTATAGGCTTGATAAAACAAGTGTCCTGTGAAACCTTCTCAGATATGATTTATAAAATTTAACAACCACCTGTAAATTGTTGCATACTATAGATTGGTCACTAAAGCAGCAATATGCTACCTAAGGATATAACTGAATAATTTCAGAACAAACTGCTAAGGAAGAGGAAAATCCCAGTCCAAGCTGAAAGAATGGGAAAAAGACAGGTCTTCAGAGTGGAACTAAATTCCTACTACTTAAAATGTCATAAAAGAATATTCTTGTGAAAGAAAAGATGAAGAAAGCAGTGACACTGTCCTTAGGAAAGGAAGAATACAGGGTGTAAGAAAATATCAGATTGTGGAGAAGCTGAAGTTATTTTTAAATTAGGGGCTTTTTATTTCTATGCTTTTGTAGATGTTTCCACGTCTGTCATAAAGAACTTAACCTTTTTCCTTGGTTAAAAATCCCGTTTTTTCTCTTTTAAACTTGTTTTTGATATAAAATTACTTGGGAGAAATTTCAAAGACATTAAGAATAAAACTTTAAGACACTAGTTGAGACAAAATGAATGTTTCAGGCAAGTCCGTTTTGATGTCCACAGCCCAGGGAAAGGCTGATAAATGTTAACTTTCACCTTGTCTTCCCTATAAGTGAGACAGAACCATGAAGTTCCAATGAAAAGGCAGAAGATACTCCTGGCAAGTGTTATCTCATATTCCTCTTGGAAGAACAGAAAGTAACAAATTGAGGAAAATTCTTTCTTGGTATTTGTTCATTCTTCAGAATGTTAAATAATTATTTGGGATTCTATACCATGTTCCACTCTCTTCAGGTCTAAACAGAAGTCTGCTGATGTCAGGAACATTTTTATTGTTTTCAATAGACTGAGAATAAACTTTTCCTAATCCATTTAGTAGCCTGAAACTTTAGAGTAATCATTTATTAGTCTACTGACAAGCAGAATATTGAAGGCACCTTTAAATCAGAAATCTAAATGAAATGGGAAACTTTTTTGCCTTGGGTTGATATAGAGAAGAAAATATTTCAAGATGGAGTGCTCCTTTTTGAAGTTACTCTCTGATTTTCTTGCAACACACCAGTCTGCCTGAAAATTACCTAAACATGTTTGATGGCTGTGTTCTGTTATTTTCATAAATGTTTTGAAGAAATAAGATGTTATGTAGCAGTGATATGCTGTGACAGGAGAAATTCCATATGGATTTTCTCCTCCAACAACTACTAGAAATGAAGTTCCTATGCAATTCTTTCTCTTGGTGAAAGTTTCAGAACCATGGTGATGGGAGCTAGCAGCAGTGATGCTACTTCAAATGCTTTCTTAAGAAAAATAGCACAGTGTGTGAGACTGAACAGAGAAGGAGGAGCTGGATTTTCAGCCTTCATGTCTGTGTTTGGTTGGCTGGCTTCAATTAACACATTAAAACTCATGTCTTCATTCTCTAAATGGTGATAATTATGAGTTCTTCATCACATCTATGAAGATCTATGAAGATTTGTTAATGAGAAAATGTCTTATCAGTGTAAGGTATTATTCTAACCCAGCTGATTAATGGAAATATGCCTGCAGGGGAGGGGGTAGCAGAGGAGGAAGAGGGTGAAAATAGAAACCATACTTTTGCCAGTTTCAAGGAGCTATTGAAGAATGAGGACAAAATGCTGCAATGCTTTGTAGAAAATTAAGGATCACAGCTACATTTATCACCATAAATGGCTTGCTTGAATTGCTTGCATTCTCTGTCTGGGCTGCAATATTTCATTCAACTAACCATTCGTTAAACTCACATCCTGAAAGCAAATAACTTCAATGTAAATAATTTGTGAAGCATTGTTCCATCTGTTGAAAATGTGCAGTAGTAGTTTCGACCCTTGTCTAAACCAGGCAAGCTACTTTCAGGCAAGTTTGGGAGGTAAATGAACTGTCTGGCTGCTTTTCTTGGCAACATCTCTTATTAGTGGGAGGTGGCAGTAAAGAGAACATGAGGAAGACTGAAAGTGTTTACTTAAAACTTTAGCCAAATGGCTAGGGAGAGTTAAGATAAATCATAACTGTCAATGATGACAACTTTAGACTGCTACTAGTTCACTCCTGTTTATGCAGTTTTAAATGTTGCACTTAGAAATGTTTTGGAGCAGACAGATCTTTTATTGACAGATGCCATAAGTTGTTTAGATGTAAATATTTTGGACTTGGTTCTAACAGTGACATAGAAGATTTGCAGGAAGAAGTCTGTAAAGCTTCACACAACACTTGAGAGATAATATTTTTAAGAGTGTCTCCAAACTATGCATCTGTGACTCATATTTCCCCAAAGAATAAGGTCCATAGATCAATGCAGGCTTATTACACTTTCTCACACAAAAAAAGCCAAAATAAAATGTTACAGCAAATGACCATGTAGAATTATTGAACAGAGTCAGTTTTTCCTCTTTTCCCAGTCTTGTCTTGAACACCTTTCCCCTACCCTTTCTTTCAGTTTGTTTTATTTTGTAAAGTTTTTTTGTTGGGTTTTCATGTTGTAGTTTTGGTTTTTTGTTTCCATTTTTCTTTGACTTGGTTTGGTTTTGCTTTTTCTTTCTCTTTTTCTTTCTCCTTTTTTTCTTTTTTTGTTTTTTGTTTTGAGATTTTTGTTAGTTTAGTTTAGTTTAGTTTAGTTTTGTTTTGTTTTGCTTTCCTTTTGTTTGGTGGCTTGCATGCTAAAATTTAAATAGCAGTTTAAACGTCATAGCAAAAGGCCAATAGTTCAGCCAGTAACCTCAAGATTTTTTCTTAAATTACTGAGTCATGATGACCAATGCCATAAGATACAGTACTACAGGAAAGATGAGGGTGAATTGATCAAGGATTTAGATCAATGTATATTTTGCTTTTAAATGTTACAGCTGCTGCTTTGAATACACTTTAAGTAAACAGCACATCTAGATGGTGCTTTGTTTATGTAGGTCAGTAAAATTTTCTTTGTAGACTGTAATACTTCAATGCTAGTTCCAGAAGGAAATATAGCCCAAGAATTAGAGTAGTCTAACCCTGGGCTGAAATCCCTTCTCTGTTTAGAAATGGAAGTATCACTAATAGACTTGCCCTCCTAATAACTTTATTATGGAAAATAATTTTTTAAATAATAGGTATTTAGTACAATGGTACTTCCTCGTGGGTTTTTCACGTATTCCTGTGTGGATGGATGTCCTCAGAGGAGTTTAGTACCTTGGATGAGGAACATGCAGACATAAACATGTTGTTTCCCAATTCTGCATGTTGTGTTCTTCCACACTGAGGTGAGGCACCCATCAGCTCCCTGGAGCAATGGGGCTTTGGTTCCCTTTGTGTCTCATGTGCTGCACTGATGGATTTCCCTATTTTGCCAGAACTGGGGCATATTGACCATGCAGGCCAGCAAAAGGTGTGCCATGGATGCAGAACCCAAGCAGAACCCAAGAGAGAAGTGAGGATGAGAAAAGATTCCTGCATATGGTTTATTTCTCCTCAATGATCCCTATAGTAAGTCAAGATGGGCTGTGCACTAGAAGAGCCTATTTCTCAGTAGACCATAAACAATATCTATTTTGACAGATATTTGGATAGATGACTGATAGACAGATAGACATTATCTTCAGTTACTAGATCAGAAGAAATATCTTCAGTAAATCTATCTAAAAATAGGAGTTTTTAAAACTTTGTTGTGGATTCAATTATCTCATGTCATTTTTGACACAGCAGACTGCCTAAGACATCTGCAAATGTCTAGTAAGCATGGCCCAAAAACTCCATCCTTTTCTGAGGGATTTTTTCTGGAGAACATTTTGAATCTTCTCAAGTGATGCTGGAAATCTACATCTTGCAACTGATTTGAGCATTCTAAGCAAATCCAATGCCCTTTATTTAATAAATAACCTTCTGCTGGCTTCTGAGAGCAAACAGGAGTGTAGCTTCAGGCTCATTTAGACTTGACACATTAATGTCACTGATAATGGTGATTTAACAAAGCCAAATTTATTCTATCATGTATGTATCTGATTTATAATAAGAGGAAATCTGCTGAATCTGAAAGTAGTTCTAATGGATCAAAAAAACAGAGATGTAACTGTTAGTCATTCTTTACCTTAGCTTTGAAGTAAAAAGAAAGCCTAAAGAACTAAGGTTCTTTAACAGTTTTAAAGATAAAACATGAAAAAAATAAGTATTCTTAAAATTATCTCTGTGAAGGGATTTTTAAGAACTGAAATTTTCCACCTATATACATTTGGAAAATTGAGTTGCTCCAATATTCTTCAAAACTTGGCTTCATATTAAGTCACTAAAATTCACAAAGTAGCCAGTTTTAAACATTATAAAAATAATTTTTATCCCAGAAAGACCTCACTTTATAAATGATGGCAAATCAAAAACCATTACAAAAGTTGGTAACCTGTGTTGTAATGAAAACTCATTTAACTCACAGCATAGAGGTTCTCTGACAACAAAACAATAGTCTAAAATAGTTCAACTATATTTCAGAGGTTTTATACATTGCTGAGCATATTTCAAAAACTTGTGTAAAAATTTATTGTCTTCACAATATTCAGTCTAAACCTGCATAGATGAATCTGTACAAACTTTATGGAGCAGCAGTGGAAATCTTTGTGGAACTGTGGAACATTAAATAGAAATCTGAGGGAAAAAAAAGGCACTAAGATTCACAAAGCACTTGGGGTTGCCTTGCAGTAGAGTACTGGAAAGCTTGTTTTATTCAGTTAACATACCACAAATGAAATGAATGGATAACACACTACAGCTCTGCACAAAGTTGAAAAGGGCATTCTCAAGGAACTGCAGTCCCATCACTATGGTATTTAATACAGACTATAGTAAAGGACATGTTATAAAAGTAAATACATGGTGCTAAACTAACAGAGATAACAAGAATGATTTAGAAAGAAAAGGTCTTGGCTAACTTGATGCTTCAGGAGGCTGCAGACAAAGCTGATAAAACACAACATAATTTATTTGGATCTTCAGAACATTTTGACAAAGTTCCATACTACTGGTCTCTGTTTAAGCTAAAAGTTGCCAGGAACTAGGGAAGTACACGGGAGTGGATAAAGTGCTGATGGAAAAACAGAAAACAGAGAAGCTATGTTAGATTGTGGAAAACTAGATTTACTGGGGCCCGACAGGGGTCAAAATTTAGGCCTCTACTGTTCATGATCTATAAAAATGATATAGGCTAGTAAAATACGCTGACAGCACAATGTGGAAGGAGCTGTGAACCTACAACGTAAAGCTAGAAAAATTCAAAAGTGTTTTTTGCTTAGCTTGCTTGTTTTCTTTGCTCAAAAAGCACTAATAATCTCCTTTGTGCTAGCTCGTCAACACGAATGCATTTTAAGAATGCCTAAGCTATAAGGTAAATAAAGACAGGCTGGAGACAAAAAAAAGGCTTTTGGCTCATATGCAAATAATACATTAGCGTGCCTTGAAGTCCTGCATTGCTTGGGGTGATGCCAAATATCAAAGATAGAACCCCAGGTATGACATGAGTGAATTCCCTGCGTTTATGCCCTTGCTCTTAAAGAGTTCATGACTCAGAAGTGTTAATATAGGAGTGGCAAACAGAGCTCTCCAGTTATAGAGAAAAATTGACAAGAAGAAAAATCAGAACTGTATTATTGTTTTGTAGGCATTCTTTAACGACGCCTTAAAAATGTGAAGACTTATTGTAACCCTATGTTTGATTTCAGTGGTGGACTATTAACAGGAGTTTTGCAAAAGGTGAATTCAGTGCTGCTACTGATTGATCCCCATCAGGAAAAGTAGCAGGACGAGAGAGATTTACATGGAGTTAACAATGCAAATTTCTCTTCTTCCTAGGCACAAACTATTTTCACAGGCTTGTGTAAAGGTAATGACAATGCTTTGTTTTTCCAACCCTCAAATTGTTTAGATTTTTGTATATTTGGGGCATGGATCATCTCTTCTGGAGTATATATTTTTGTTTAAGTTAGGGGACATCCCTACATTTGTAGATCCATAAAGTTTGGTTCAGGATTCTGGTAGTTCTACTTGATAAATTGAACTTCTTCAAAGGAAGTACTTGGAAACAGTGTTGCCACTGGTGCTTTCTGTATTTTTGTAAGCATAGTACTAACATCTGAATCGAGAGTTACCATGTAATAAACAAGCTGCATTTATTATCAAAATATTCATAACAAAATGAGAATCCATCAATCAAGTAGATTGGAAATAGGAATGTATCAGGGACTGTACACAAGTTTTTCTTTCAAATGTACTTAAATGAAGAATCTAGATTTTCCCTGCTGCCTTTTTTTATTTATATTTTGCAAAACATACATTTTTCTAATAATAATGTTTGCTGAAAAGAGTCTTCAATACTGAAGTACTACTGAAGTGTGTTTTTCACAAGCTCACACACTTTGTGTGGCTCCTAGAACTGTCATGTGCTGCAAAATCCCACAGTTGTGTGAGTGGTCCTATTGAATACAACAGTATTTGACATCTAGGAGGGGAACCCAACTTATATGTGAAAAGAGGAATGTATGGCAGTGATTTAACATTTTAACACTGAAGTATTTAAAATTGCAATCAAAATACACTAGGCATGATTTTCATTAAGTGTTCTCATGGAAAACAACATTTCCTGACTAACTCTATACCTAAGCCTTTGCTGACATTCATCTGACTATTATGGTTCCTAGGATAAGCATCAGAGAGCAACATCTTCCATATTCAAATTAAAAAATTGATCTGCAACCCAAAGTCAATGCAGTTTTCTTAGACTAATGTGACGAGGGTCAATAAAATAGAACATGACAATATGACAGTATATAAAAATGTGAAAAGAAACCTTAATACTATGTGTGTGTATATATATATATATGTAGGACACTTATTAGACTCATTAGTATGGGTCAGGTCCACTGGTTGGACCTGCAGAACTTCTGTTCTCTTACTTAAACCCTTTTTTCTGTGCTCACAATTGTTTTCCAATGCACAAGCCAGCATCCCCCTACAGTTTACCCCCACAGAGGTAACTCACTGGAACATGATTTTCCCTGTACTCATGGTCAATAATGCCTTGGTTAAGAAGTCCCAAAACAATGGAAACATCAGGAAGGAAAAGTCTATTATTTTGCTAATAGTGAGAAGAAATCCGTAAAACTACTTCTGAATAAATGCAGAATTAAAAAATATACCCAAAGAATGCACTTAACATGGGAATTACTAATTTCCTCAGGCTAGCTATGATTCTTTCTGAAATACTATGCTGAAGTGATGCCTATGATATTTTCAAATGAGAAGCATACATTTTAGATTGCGAAATACCACAACAAAGAACCATCTAATAATATTTTTACTGGGTATTGAGAACAGAAAAAGATTCAGACCATGATTAGCAGAGCCAAATCCAGATCCAGAAAGAGAATCGAATAAGGTCTTAATTAAATTTAAAAGACTCAATATTATCTTGTAAAAGCTTGCAATGAAGGAGAAACAGCACAAAAAGGATAGACAGCAATCCCATCAGGTTCCATAGACGCCAAATCTTTCAAATTCTTAATGCCATCCAAAATAAATATATTTTTAATAGAAACATTTGCTCCTCATATACCTGCCAATATTTTGGGGTAAGGGAGGAGCATTCTCCTCTGAACTGAACGTAGATGAAAGAAGGGTAGCTGAGGTGTATGTGAATTATATAACCTCATTTGGATGATAAAAAACTAATATTGGTGAAAGGATTGGCCAGTTGCATCCATTTGCTTTATAATAATGGATAATTTCTTGCACCTTTGCATCCTAAATTGGCATAATATTCCAAACCAATACTTCCTAAACATTTTCTACTACAAGCCAAAAATCCTAATTTTTTAATTTCACAAATCAATGTAAGGTTTCAGACTCTGGTCTGGGATCTGCCACATTAGTATAGTCTCAGGAAAGCCTGATGCTTTCTATTTCATTACAAGAATAATAAATAAATTCTCTGGGAAAACTAGAGCAACAAATCAGAGAATGGGGCATGGAAAGGTTTATTCATGCCTAAACTGGGACTTTACATCTTAGACCTAATATAGAACCCATGTGTCTAAGGGTTTTTGTGGTTTTACAACTATATAAATTAGTAAAAGAAAAGGTTATTTATAAATCTTACCTTGTTTATATCCTGTGAAGCATTTTATTAGTATTAACTTGTCCCTGTCCATTCAAATCTGGCTGTTATCCTGTCTGTCATTGTCACTCATGTCTAGTAAAAATGTTATACTTGAGAAAGGAATCCAGGTGTGTATGTGCAGGATCTTCCTCTTATGCCATGTTTATTCTCTCTTACTTAAATTTCTTAATCTCTTTCAATTTCATTGTGCCACAAAACTCTGCAGTGAGAGGAATGATGTAATAAATATTACATAATTTGAATTTTGAAGGGACTGGATGGGTCAATGATACTCAGATACTCATAGGCTGAAGCCTCAAGTTTGAACAGATCTGCTTCAAGTTTCATGCTATAGGATTTACAATTTTCTTTTGACAAATTAAGAATGCAGAAGAAGGATGCAGAAGGAAACCTGTGCAGCTTTTTGAAGAAGAACAATAAGAAGGGAACAAACTCTCTCTCAAAAGCAAAGATAAAGTTATACACAAATCCTCTGCCAAATCAAAGCAACTTTCAAGCTTTCTTTCCTTAAATTCAGCTGTGGTTTTGAGTCCCTCTTCCTCTGTTAACCAATGTTGTCTTTTCCTTGGCATGAAATAGCTTCAGATTTCAATATCATGTCCTTTGTTACACAGGAGAGTTCATTCTACTGGTGGGACCCTTTCCCAAATGAACACTTCTAGCCACAGTTTTGATGATGATAAAAAGTATCAATTTAACCTTAACACAGGTGGAGCAGACAATCTTGACTTTTCAACTGATATTCACATTTATGCATTTAGAATAGCTTAGGTGGTAAGTCCCTTTCTCTTACCAGTGAAAATGCAATAATACTCAATCAAAGGAAATTGGAAAAAATTTGCACACCAAGCTGAAAACCTCACTCAGATGCTGTAGCAGTATATTTTCCACCAATTCATATGTGATTCTTTCATCTCAATTATGACAGGAAGAAAAATAGAAGAATTTTATGTTTTCTTGGAAAGTACCTTCAAATATTTCAAACAAAAATGGTAGTTAGTTGAAATCTAAGATCATAAAACAATTATAATGAAGAATACTTTGTGTGTGATTCTGTGTATGATTAACATCTTTGAGATGATTTTTTTCAATTATATGAGTATAAAAAAATAACAAGGTGGGGAGTTTTGTCCACTGTTTGTCTTCCATCTGAGTAGACAATTTTTTCAAGTGAGATCTACTTCTATCTTTATGCATTAGCATGGAGCTCTGACTGGAGTGAATACTTTGGTACACAACTAGATGGCAAATGCATGCATAAAGAGAGCAGTGATATACTATTCCCTCAAAAAAAAATCTAAATCTTACACCACCCACTGAAAATTGGCATCAAACCTTTAACTAACTTCCTGTGGTGAATCACTGAACTTGTCCTCAGTCTAAGGAATCTCTCACAGGTGGTCATATCTGCAGGTTTAAACTAAAATTAACTGAGAATTCAGTCCTGGGAAAGCTGAGATATTTATTCATCCACAGTAAGGCTGTGGAAAATGCATAAGAAAAGCAGTCCCTGTTCTCCACAAGGAAAATCCTTCAGCTGTCTGTTGAGATTAGTCTCAATCTCATGAGTTTGGGGATGTTTATATTTATCTTATAGGTAAACAGACATGGTGAGGCCAACCTGGATTTAGGCAGTATCTGATGGAGGTGTTAGTTTTCTGGTGTTACTAACTCAGAGATTAAAATAACAGCTTAAAAATGTACAATGCTGTTTACTTTGGGAATCTAACCTGCGTTCAGTAACCAAAATTTATGAGCATAAATTCAGTATCCAGTCACAAGCAAAAATAGGGTACACCCCCAGGAGAATTCACAGTAATGACTTAGATCCATGAAGTTAAGGTAGAGTGAATGTCACCCCTTGAAGCAAAACACAGTCCTTTATGGAGCATTTAAGACATTCAATCGAATAGTAAAACAGAAATATGAGCTATTTAAGAAGTTCTTGATTTATTTGGGTCTGACATAGATTTTTCAAAAGTTATATTTCTTAAGATGTGACACTTGGTGCTTGAGACAGGTTACCTTATGGAACAAAAGATATCACAATTCTTCATTTCCTAAGAAAAACACCTGCATGATCTTACTATTTATGACAGCCATAATGATTCTGGGATTCATAGTGATCATCTATTTCTGATCACCTGAGCATACAAACTTGCTAAGGAATATATTAGAGCAATATACCTTTAAAATCATTGGCATGAGATAATCAAAATCAAATGCCACAAAATCAACTGATATTTTTATGTGGGCTTAGGATCCAATAAGAGTCAGTTAAGACAAGTGATCAGGTTATGCTGTTAATTCATCTGCTGGTCTTCACTTACAAAGGGGGAGAAAAAGGTACCCTTTATGACAATATTTACTTAAAAGCAAATGAATCTTCTATTAGCAGCATTTAAAGAATGTAATCAACAATATTTATGATTTCTATCAATTGATTGTGTTTAATCAATACTTAAAGCAAATGCCCTCAGTATATGCTCCTTTGTTTTATTATTCTAATAACACAGACTAAATATATATATATATATATAATAGCATTGAAGGAAGGCTCAGAGCTGCTGAGATCTCTTAGATTCTCTTGTCAGCCTAAAACCCAAACTTTTTCCTTGGACTTGGCTTTTTAATATAGGCTGACACATAGCTTTTGTTCTTTATGATGTAAATATTTCTGGTGAAGATAAAATACTGTGAATAACTGCAGAAGCACCATATGTTCATCCCTCTTGGAAAATATTCTGGAATTTGTGTGAATACTTCACTCTTGTCCAAACACGGATTGCAATTCGTGTCTTTATTCTGAATTAGTGTGTATTATTTGTCATCCTTTTAGCACTCTTAAAGCTCCTCACAGTGTTTTGATTAAATTTTATAAAGGTCCAAACTCATTACTTGTTGATCATGTGACAGTTTTTGTTTGTTTGGGATTTTTTTGAACTTCTAAGATTTGTGTTATAACCATTCAGTCTGTTGACAACTGAGGTATTGGCAATAACCCCCTCAAAAGAAACAAAAAAAGACAATTTTTCTCCCTGGTAAGCACATATTAGTGAATCACTTTTAGAAAGAGGTTGTATTTGTTGAAATTTGAGGCCCAGAACACATTCAGGACCTATTCCAGTTTTTCTCCACTGCTCCTGTGATCAGCCTGGACTCATATCCCATGCTACACTGCAACACATAATATCAGATATTTGCACTTTTGGAAAGGTCACTGAGCTGTCATACAACTCTGCAACAATACAATAGACAGCAGAAATGGTTGAGCCATGTATAATGTGAGGAACCAGCCATTCTGAAAATAAGCATGAGTTATGGTGAGCCTTGACGTGCAGAGAGACTTGAGGCTTTCTCTTCACGATGCTGGCTGGGTTACCTCAAAGATTTCTTTGATAGTACTCCAATATGTGCAGCCAGTGAATTTTGCCTCAAGCTGCCTTTGATGGCTTCTTCCTACTTGGATCAAGATGTCAAAATGTCTTCTGTTCCTTTGACTCAGCTCCTGATTTAAGCAGTGCTTGGCATATCTCCAAAATGAGATTAACTCTTGCTTCTTTTTGACTGTATTTTGCACAGAGTTACAAATACCTGGGCCACTGTCTCTACTATTAAAGAGTAATGTGCTAATATAGTGAGCAGTGAAAACATCAGGAAGCCAGCTTCACTGACAGCTGGATTTTACTGGGCTCTGTAGGCACTGAGATCAAATTAAAAAAAAAAAAAGTTTTCATTTCTTTAGCTTCATGTCAAAGCTCACATTATGCTTGAAGTCTAGAGACAATTCCAGGTATGAAATGAGTCAAGGATTTCCTTGTGTCTTGTATTCTCAAGAGAACTTTCCTGTAGCACCCTGCCTAATTGTCTCACACAGCCAGTCTCTCTTTCTCTTCCTGAAGCCTTATCAGGTGAATGAAGCTACATCCTGATCTCAGTCACAAAAGTACTTCATCTTCTCACAGGATGAGCACAGAATATAACACAAAAGAAACCCTCTGGTTCAGCAGACTGTCATGAGCCACCATGTTTACAGCTCTATTAAGCTTACCAAGCTCTGTTTTGAAAATGACTGAATTTGGGTCTCCACAGACTCTTACTGAAACATATTACCAAAGAGGTGAAGGAAGAAAGCCTTAGTTAGGCCTGTAGTTCACTACAATTTTACATATCTTTCCCTCTGGACAAATCCTGTCAGACTCATCAAATGCTCAAATTTAGAGGAAAGATTTTAAAAGCAGGATTTTTCAAAATCTCAGGGTTACTCACTGAGGGGATCTCTCTTCTTCCACTGACCGAGCAGGGCACTACAATTCTACAGTATGCTACTGTAATTGCTATTTCCCAGATGAGACACAAAATCAGATTTTTACCAGCTATGGTCATTAAAATAGCTTTGTCACTGCTGGAAGATAATTCCAGTTAGGACAGTTAGATTCCTTTTGGGTATGGGGTAAATTAAACCAGTCTCAAACTAGGATTATTCTGTGCTGATATGTTTATTTTATGTTTCATGTCACAAATCAAACAAGATAAAATGTAGCCTTAAATAGTATTTGGAACATGATACCATCCAAAAGTCTCTTGAGAAGTCCTCTGAGGAATATTCCTTTAGACAAAGCCTTGCTGGGGACAAAGCTTGCACAGAAATTTATCCTATAGAAAAAGGTTTTGTTATCTCTGTCATTCTGAGATACCAGGAATTTTTCCAGCCGTGAATACATTGATGAAACAGCATCTTTTTCTGGATCATGATAAGCACACCCCTTTAAGAAACTTGTCTATGTTTTCTCAGTTACTCTGATTCTACTTTGCTTTCCTAAAATATCTCTTATCATGTGCAGGCAAATTTTGCTTGCACAAAACATCTTGCAGTCCTCCCAGAATGCATTTCAATAGTGAATGAGGGCTCTCTGTGTGTTTAAAGCCAGATTCCCTCAGCTACATTTGGAATTTCCTCCCAAACCACAAAAAGAGAAACAACTAACAAATGACATTTATGGCACAATGTATAACACACACCAGATATATATGACATTTTTTATTTGGACTTTTCTAGCTAAACAGAAGCAAACAAATGTTTTATGAAATTCTCTACGGTTGCTATGGTTATTTCTATCTTATTATCCACAGCCAGAAGGATTATCTTAGGTCAAAACCTTAGCTCAGTGAATGCCCTTATTTAAACAGTAAGGTCATTTAAGAAAAAAATGAGGACTAAAAGACACAATAATATTTAATAATAATTGCTGTATTCTTGGCTGAGCTGCTCTGCAGCTGAACACCATGCTTCTGCTCCCAGTACTATTTTCCTCCAACCTTCCAGAATGATGAGTGTACCAGTTCCAGATACACTCCTTGTGTGGAAATTTGCACTCTAGCTGTTCTGGTTTTCAAGAGCTTTTGACCCAGATTCTACCTGGAACTTCATCATCTTTTCTCTGTGCCTGAATATTTGCAGGCATATAGGGTAACAATTAAGGTACTCAGAAAATATATTGTACCAGCAGTGCAAAATGGAGACTGAATCCACTGCAAAAGACAGTCAGAAATGGAAAGATGGAAACAAACAGGCAGATTTCCATATAATCAAGGTACTTCTGCCATAATCTGCATCATGATTTGGAGCTGACATCAAAATCCACTTTCTTTATTCTAATGCAACAATGTCTTATTGCTTGAATGGATATATGATCTCAAAATCAATGTTCTGGTGGCAATTTCAGTAACTAATTCTAAGTTCTGCTAATTAGCTAAACACTGTCAAATTTAAACTGCTCAAAACCAAGCCAGAATGTGTTTCTGAAATTTCTCTTAGGGTTCTTTTAGTGTTTTGTGTCCAAAAGTACTCCAGAAAAATATTTATTTGTATAATAAGAAATTAGTCATAGTCCAGCTTCCACTTGCACCAAAGGCAATTATTTTAGTCAGAAATGTAAAGGAATGGACCTGAAATCAAAATCCAGTTAAATAAACTTCTTAATGTAAGGAAATTCCCTTCCTGCCACTTTGATATCAGCCATAGCTTGTTGTACCTGAAAAAGAAAATTTTCAGAAAAAATAAGGAGTGTAAGTTGGTAAATAGCTGATATAAAAACTCTGAAAGACTACTGGGAATGGAAAAGGGTTTGTTTTTTTTTTTTAATTTTCTTTTAAAGATAAAAGACAAGTGAGGAACAGATAGTGCAAAATGATTTAGTCCTACACAGTGCAGTCTCTCAGTTCATCTTTGTTCTGTATCACTTGAGTGAAACAGAGACTTTGTATGAAAGAGTTTCCAAGGCAAGAAGCAGACAGGCAAGGAGGAGTAACACTTGTGTTCAAACTGAATCCAGTGGCATTTCAAGAAAAAGAAAAAACATAGAGCACATTTGTGGCAGTGATTAAGAAAATAATAACCCCTGCCCCAAATCACGACACATGCTTCCCATATGTTTGGCCTGGGAATTTGCCAGATACAGCAGGATCTGGTGACATTTCTGTTGAGCAATTCAAGGCCTGAAGAAGCCTTCCTACCCTCAATATTGCTGGGGTGGGATAGGGTAGGGCACTGAAATGGGTGCCTGCTTCTTGTTTGATTTCCCACTGAAAGGAAAACCATTAAATAAAGCTGGCAAAAAGAACTCTCAACAGCACTCTGTCAGAAAGAGTATTTTTGCTAGAGTTGAAAAACTGGTGGAAAAATGTCTTCTTCTCTGAAATTTGGCCTTAAAAAGATAGAAAAAGGGAGAGTCTGGTTCAGCATGTTCAATCAGCTCTCGAGTGCACTTTTGAAATGAATCCCCCGTTTGTTCCCACTTACCACACTCCGGTTCACATCACGGAGCGGTCTCTGAGCGAGCGAACTGGATTCCTTTCAGATTAAATTCAACTGGAAGATGTGCTCCAGAAGCACAGCTAATGTACTGCAAACAGTTTCAAATGTTTAAACCATGGGAACAGACTGGAGCTAGTGTGAATCAAAACCCTTGAAAGCGTGTCTAGTACAGATGTCAGGTCCTCAACACCAAGAGCTTCTCACTGCAGTCCCACTCCTGGGCTGCACGACTTGCTCATGTGGACACAGCCGGAGCCTCCCACTACAGCCTTCCAGAACAAGCTGTTTTGATTTTGGAGTGACTCTTCTCTTGATTTGTTTTTAATATATAGTATATTATATAATACAAAACTCAAAACTGTAATACAATGCTTTGACTGACCTCAAACCATTTTCATTGTCTTTCATGGAGTCCTTTGAAATAACTAGGTTTCTTTCCAAATGTGAATGAGGACAAATTGTGAAATCTGAAAATCCTTCCCAATTCTCAATTTCTGTGTTTCATACAGCTGCGCAAGAGACCTGGATTTCCCTGTAAATGAATACCTTTGTACTTTAAACCTCTGAAACATTCAGGTCTATTCAAATCGATGGTAGGACATCCAAATGCAATTATAAATGATGGGAAGAATCTGCTTTTCCCTCTGGTATTCCCTACAGGACAGATCATACTTTATAGATTTCCTCTACTCTTCAGCCCCCAGTTTGTCCTATTTCCATAGACTGAGCAGCTTTTGCACATTTAAACTCTGCAGGCTACTGCCTATAGGGTGGCAGTCTGAGCTGAGTATTTATGAAGGGAGATACCTTCTTATACCTATAAGAGATTACTCCTTCAACCATGAACCCAGCTCTTCACTAGGCAGCATATTCCCAAAACTGCCTTATTAAAAAAAAAAAAAAAGAGTTTCTTACAATGGCAAAAACAATGCTTTAAAGATTTGAGAGTGCTCTAATTGCCTACATTACTGTCTCTTTAAGCCAAGGAATGGACCCATGCTCACATCTGGTAGTCAAAACTAAATGGAACCAGCTGAGAGAATACCCTCTAGAAATTAAATTGTACAGAAGATGGCTAAGCCAGAAGGACTTAAGTGAAAGGCTCTTTTTAATAGCTCCCTTGCTTTGCACTCATGCCTTTTGTTTACTTTGTTTATTTTTGTAATAAGCAAAAACAAATGAAAATGTCCCAGTTGTTAGCATTTAGCAAAATGCATCCACTGTGCATTTAGGAGTGCATTTTCCATCCCATTTCACAATCAGGATGTCATTCATGGCCAGCAGTACTTCTCTGGAATGTTGGCCTGCAGCTTTATGAATTGATTTTAAAATGTAATGGAAATATACTGTATGCGCACAGTAGCCAACTCTTCCAATGTTAATAACTGGGACATTTTCATTTGTTTTTTGTTTATTAAATAAGGCCTGGTCCTAGGAATAGCCATCTGACTCCTTGTGCTGAAACTGCCTGTAACTGCCTGCTTATGGAGCTGTCTTTAGCATGGCTCAGGCCACACGCAGCTTCCCTTGGCTTGTTTCATAAACTGCCAAACCATGCAGAGATGGGATGATGTCTTGCTTTCATTTTGCTAACAAACACATCCTCTACACAAAGCTTTTTGTCAAGCTGGTAGTTTCTCTCCTTTCTGCCTGAATTTATAAACCTGATATTTTACTAAGTGGAAAGCTGCAAGTAACAGCCCAATCCAGCCCCTCTTCTACTCCAGAACAATTCTAAAATTCTAACCAAAGTCAATAGAAACTACAGAACTAAGTGCCCAAAGACAGAACCTTGCTGTACAGATGAATTAGAAAATTTTTAATCAACGAAACCTCTGGAAGATGTCACATTCATTAGTAATTCAGATAGTTATTCATACAAAATATTGGATCAGAATAGCATATTTTGAACATTTATCACCAATAACAGACAGATTTGTAAATTGAAGCAGCAAATGAACCATTTCTGACTCTCTTATGCAAAGGAAATTTAAAGAAAGAAATTTACTATTGATATTACTTCTGAAAAGGGAGCTATTTCTAAGTGGTATGTGAAAGAATCCTGCCACAGTATTCACAACCTACAATATAACTAAATTTTCTTTCAAAGTCATACAAGAACTACAGGGAGGTGGAAAGTTAAATATTCCTGCTGGGAGTTTGGTGCGAGCTCCCGCTTCCTGAATAGGAACAGCACCATCCAGGGAAACAATGCCTTAAATGCAGTCTTTCCAAATGTTTACACTGTTCAGGTATTCATTCCTTATATTGATGTAAAACGTTTCTAAACTTCAAACCATCTAACAAACACATCCCGATTAGCTGATATTCACCATTGCGCATTTTTTTATACTTGGTAACTATTGACATTGAGAGAAGATTCTTGCTTATATTCTCTCCTTATAACTGGTGTTTATTTATAACACTGCTGCTGCTCAAAGACATGATGGATATAGGTCATGACTGGCTTGGACTGTGCCCCTGTACAGACTAGGCAAACATTGAGGTCCTGTCCTTGTGAACTCAATTTGACTGTAACAAAAGTGGAAAAAGTGTTTTGAGTGAACAAGTTACTGATTACCATGCTTTCAACGTAGCAGATTTATTGTACTGAATATTCTATCACTTTTCACAGAACAGTTTAGGTTGTAAGGGACTGAAAAGGTCATCTAATTCCAGCCCCTCTTCCATGGGCAGGGACAGCTTCCACAAGACCAGGTTCCTCAAAGACTCATCCGGCTTGGTCTGGAACTCTTCCAGGGATGGGACATCCACCATCCACAACTTCTCTGGGCAAACTGTTCCAGTGAAAAACTTA
>VZTB01010494.1:226375-244146 GCA_013397245.1 Thryothorus ludovicianus
AGAGAGATAAAATATAGGCCTAATAAATAAAGACATCTGTCTGCAAGAGATCTCTTGGTGGTACCCTGAGTGTCACAGGACTCTGAACATATAATCCTTTCCCTTTATAATGTAATGGTACTTGCACTGAGAGTACCCAGAAAATGATACATGTGTCCTTTGGAGAAAGTTTAGCTCTGCTTCTTAAAAAAATATCCAAACAAACAAAACTCCATGTTTCAATCTGGTGGAAGGACTTCATAGGAAATTGCAGCTGTGGAGCAGCAGCTCTCAACCTCTGGAGAGCTTGCAAAAGTTCACTTTGAGCTACTCCACTTGAGGCCTTGCAGTCCTGAGACTGACATACAGCAAGACCTCTGATGGGGCATATATAAGTCCAAATCTCTCAACTCCAACAACTCTGCTGTCCCAGAGCAGCATGGTGCAGAATGGTGCTATGCAGCATGAAGCAAAGGAGAAAATAACACAATCTGCCAGTCCAAGAAGGAGCAGTTACAAAATAGGACTCTAAAACCTTGCTTGCAGTGCTTGAAACATAGTGTTGCATGCACAGATGGGGGACAAAATCCCCTTGCCCTGCAGGCAGAGACTTGAAGGAACTGAGATGTACTGCTGGGGGAAGACAATCACCTATCACATGCTCATTTTGCTGGTGGTGCTTTCTGTTGCTTGAAGCAGAATACTTGCCCTACTGACCTTGCAGACTTAATGAGATTAATTCCCTTGGGCTGCAAGTGGGGAATTTGCAACTCTTAAGCATTGTTCTATTCTTTTCTTTTAAAAGAGTACAGATATATCAGAGAACTTCTCTATCCTATTCCTTACTATTGCTATGGCTCTGTGCCAGCAAAAAATAGTGCTTCAGCCTCTCATTGTGATCCTGAGCCAAGTACAGCAATATGAAGGAAGCATCAACATAATCAGCACAATGTAGTGTCTCTGAGCCAGCAGGAATATGTCACAGCTTTATGTAGAATTCCCTATCTTTTTATTTTATTATAGAGACCACAGACTGGGATATTATGGGTCACTCAAAGGTCATGTTACAAAGAGCAGCTTCTATTTGGAAAGATGAGCCCCTTTTTAGTATGCCATTAGATTATTTTCCTTTTCTCAGTTGTCTGCATGAAGGTGCAGAATGAATGTTTGTTTTCTGGATTCCTTAAAAATCCTCTCTTCTTCCTGTATTTTTCCCTTTGTCACCTGTTTGGAAAGAGACAAAGACTTACCTCCCCAGCCCTACCAATGTCGCAGTTTTGAGCTGTCCTGTTAACCAGCAACTCCAGTGAAAAGCAGTAAGTCTTGGGTCCTTATGTGCCTAAGTCACATGTGTAGATCAGATTTGTGGTTCCAAGTCATGCTTGTATTGTGTGATACTTTTATACTTACTGTAACTCTTAAATTCCATTAAAAAGCATTTCTTATCTCAATAGTTCCCTTTTGCTTTTCTTTCAAGAATACTCACACTTTAATACTGCATAAAACCATAAACACAAGGTCTCTTATCTCCACCAAAAGCCAATGGAATTTAGTTACTGGAATTTTTTGTATTCATAGAATTCTCCATGCAAGGCCTGGCACTACAATCAGTAGGGTCTGAATCAGTGACCAGGATTTCTGTCTCAGCTGCAGTCTACAATGAAAGTCAGAGCTACCATGACCTGTGTTTCTGAGCTAATGGTAGATGACATAGTCACACCACTGCAGTGCTATGGTTCTAATTTTACACTGTAGGAAATGATAATGCAGCTACTTACATCTAGAGAACAAGTCCTGTAAGGAGAGGTTGAGTGGCTTGTGAGTGTTCAATCTGGGGAAAAGGGGCCTCAGATTAGATCTTACTGATCTCTACAAAAATTCCCTGAACGAATGATGTAGTGGGGTGGGGTCAGCATCTTTTCCCAAGTGATAGGACAAGAGGAAATGTACTCAAGTTGTACCACAGGACATCTAGTTTGGATATTAAGAAAAAATTTTTCACTGAAAGGATTGTCAAGTATTGGAACTGGAAATAGTAGACTCACAAGTCCAGGAGGTATTTAAAAGACATGTGATGCTTAGTGACATGGTTTAGAGGTGGATATGGCAGATTCAGGTTTACAGCTGGACTCAATGATCATAAGAGTCTTTGCCAACCCAAACAGTTCTATGATTCTGCTTGTGGCTATAACACTCATACTTCTCTTGAAACTAAATTTTTACATCTCTGTGCTCTTCCTGGCCAGTCCCTATCTGCTGTCTGGACATGTGACTCTACCAGTCTCCTTCTTCACTTCTGTTCCTCTCTCTAGAGCTGGGACAACACTGTCTGGTGATATTTTTGTTCTAATAGCATAGAAGAAGAGCAATAGTGGGAACTTATCAAAGGTGAAATTATATTTGACTGCCCAAATTTCCTTCACTGGCTTTGTGGACAAAGACAGAAAAATGGATGTTGTTGAGATTGAATCCAGGAGTGACTTTGAGACAGACTTCCAGAGCATCACAGTAACCAAACCAGTGAAAGATGGATTTTGTAAATACATGATCATGTAGAGGAAAGATTGGTTGTACCACCATTCAGGGGGTTGTGATTAGAGGAATGAAGTCCAGCTGGTGATGGTTACTAGTGGTGTCCCACAGTGATTCATATTTGGCCTAGAAATTTTTAATGCTTTAATTATGGAGCTGATCACTGTGATGGGGTACATCTTTAGTAATTTATAGTCTATGTTAAATTGAGAGGAGCAGAGCTGCCCTTCAGAAGGACTTCAACAGAGAATATTCTGACTAGATCCTCAAGAATTTCAAAATAGGCAAATGGAAAATCCTGCATTTGGGATGAGTTCACACCATGCAACAGTGCAGGCTGAGGGCCAATTGGAGAGAAAGCAACTTTGCAGAAAAAAGGCTTGGAGGTCTTGATGGACAGCAGATTGGGCATGAGCCAGCAGTACTAATGTGCTCATGCCCTACTGGGAATGGTCCCTGGATTGTGCTTGCTTCTGAACCATGTTTGGACATTGTTTGAGAGAACACTAATTAGCAAGTGCATTAAACAGGCCAAGAGCACTTCACAGTGTAACTCTACAGATGTTTACGTGCCGGTGCCTGGGAGTGATGCCTGCCAGCATTCAGTTTATTAGTGTACAAATAACCTGTACATCTGTGAGTAGAGAGAGAGGGAGAGTGTCAACATGAGGTTTCCATTCAACAAGTGGAAACACAAGAGAGAAGTGTACTTTGAGGGTATCTCACCCCTGTCCAAAAGGTTTAAGGGCAATACTCACACCACGAGATATAGTGAAAACTTACTTGGCTTTGGCATCAGGAAAAAGTCAGGCTTCACCAATGTGAACCATGGGCAGGCCAACATTTCCTCAAAGTTTCACTTCTGCCTTTTTGCTGACTTTAAACACCAAATCCTCCCTTTGCTCTAGTCTATTCCTGTCCCAGCACATTTTGTGTCCTTTTTTAGTCCAGTCTACAAATAATGTGTGAGTGTGTTTTGAAAAACTATTTAATTTGTTAAAAATTTCTGGAAGTGTAACTTTCATTTTATTAATGAGACATCCTGGAACTACTGTACAAGGCTTTACATATGGGTCATGAATGGATCAGTGCAGCCTGGAAGTCTTGGAAATGGACATTTGCACCATGAAACTCAGCCATGAGACAGTCGAGGTCTAAACAGCCTCAGACTTCACATATTTTTATAATAAATCTAATGTTTTTTGGGACTCATTTAATTTAGCCTGTACATGGCAAAATCTGGTCTCATCTCGGAAACATTCCTGCAGTCCAGTGACCCCTCCTTCTTCTGCCCAAGGAGGCAGCTGGGACAAACTGCCCCTCTTGCTCCCCTTCAGGAGGGCTCCACTTTTCCCTTCACTTCTTGGCAGCAAGGCTGCTCTGTTCTGAAATATATGACTAATCATGCACAAGTGCCCCTAAACTACTACAATATATATTAATTTAAACAGGAATGAGATTAAGTTTACAAGCTACCCCATCCCCCATTGCATATTTGTTACAATTTCCTGCTATTGTTGTAGATTTCTTTTATGAAGCAATAGAAAACTTTGATGTAGAATTAACAGAACCTGTTTTACCTATTCAGGTTTTGTTGGCAGTAGTTTTATGCTCTTGGCTTTGGTCTCAATGCACTATGTGCACTGAATGGAAATTTTCAAACATTAATATTTTCATTTCAAATAAAGAAGAAAATATAAACTCTAAGCCCACCTACTGCTTGCATGGCAACACTTAATAGGGTAATTTCTTAACATGCAGGAGCATGGGCTTAATTATAAAATTACTGTAAATGCATTAGTGCTCCACTGTTGGTTTTACATGCACACACATATATACATTTATGTACAGAAGTTTCTATCATGAGTTAGAAAGAGCTAAATTTAGTCCAGATGCTTGTCCTCACAAAAAAAGATAAGTAAACTCTACGTAAGTGTTAGAAATTGAGATAGTTAGAAAGATTTTACCTTTAGAAAAGACTCAAATATTGAAATTTCAAAATTCCTTAGTTTAAAAAACCAAAGCTTTCTTCATGGCTTTCTGCTTTCTTACATTATTTCTTCCCTCCTGCTCACCTATGAATTTTTGTAGTTCTCCACTTCTTATCTTTTTCTCCTTCCAGTGGAATAATAAGGTAAAGGAAAGAACACAGGAAATAGTACAAAAAATAAAAATAAACCACCTCTGTTTGCTTCATTCTGTTTTGACAAAGTATACAAAAAGATTTATTTCCTAAGGTATTAAGATTTAAAAGTTCTTCATATTTTCAGACTAAAAAGTATAGACATTCATTCACAGGTTTATAGATTTGTCAACTGAACAAGGGAAAAATGGGGATAGGGAAACAAAATCAGGTTTAAAGGAAAAAAAATAAACTTCCAAGAATAGATTTTCTTTCCCATTCTTCACTTTTATTAATTGTTTATTGTTATTCTTGTGCTTTCTTTAAGAATGGTAGATAATTCAAACCACAAAAAATATCTAGAAAAGGTTTATAACTTCTTTTTATTCATATTTTTTTTTCAGTGGAAAACACACATCACAACCTCTTATAAATATACTAATTCTGAAGATTGTCAGACTGATGTATAATAATGCATTGGCTCCATTCCCTCGTAGTGTAACCATCTATTTGACACTTCTGCATCAGAATTTTAGCTTTCCTAAACTATGTTTGTAATAAATGAAGATGAGTAATCACATAAATTGGTACAAATCTGAGATGAACTGAGGTTTTCTGTCATAATAATTAATATATTTATTATAAATTTTATTCAATATCTTTGCAACTAAAAAAAACCAAACCAACAAAAAATCCTCTCAAAAACTTAATATAACTACATTTCTTTTAGAAAAGAAGAGCTAAATTAATGTGGTGTTGGTTAAAATATCTGAATTAGTTAAAATAGTTGTGTTGCAGGTACTGATTATCAACTATTGTTACAACCCTAACTTTAATTGTGCCACGTCATGCTCTAGACAAGCTGCTTTGAAGACAGAGACCTTGAAGTTAATTCTGCCAATACCCACTTTTACCTTGTTAGATGTTAAAATGCATTGAACAGAGAAAAAATTTAGGAAAATTATCTGAGACTGAAATTTAAAAAAAAGTGGTAGTGTAAGATTATATTCCAACATCATCTTTTTCTGATCCTAGAAAGGACAGAGGAGGCCTGTAATATACACAGAGAAGGAGAATAAGGATGACCATGTCCATGAATGATCTGACCTATGGTCAATATTTAGGCACAAATTCATTTCTTCAGAACAGCACAAGTTAAAGTGATTGGAAGATATATTGCAATGATTTTTTTTTCAAAGAATTTCCCGAAGAAATGATTGACAAAATTGTTGGAATGGGGGTTTCTTCACTTTTTGCTGTTTTGAAGTATAATGTACTGAAATTGTATTAAGAAGAGGACTTTTGAGAATGGCAATAATTTTCTTTTTTTTTTTCTACCAAAAATCTTTATTAAAAATGAGAATTTTTAAAGTATTTTACTTTGAAATACTTTATGTCTTTTAAAAACTATGTAATGTTCCTTACATAATACAAAAAAAGGTTTACATCAATTTATTTCAGGTTCTCACACCTTTACATGTTGTGTTATTAAAGCTGGGTAACACTAAAGTAAAATTTCACATAAAAGTTTATTCATAATATTCCTTTTCTTGTGTTCTGTTCTGAGGTGGGGGAAGGGGGAGGGAGGTTTGATTGTTTAATGAAGATTGGGTTGGAGGGGAAGGAAAAGGAAATGCTTTTCCTTCATCTCATCCCAACCTGGTATTCAGAATAGCACACACTGCCAGTGGTGGTCACTTCTCCCTGCTGGCTACAAAGGGAGCTGGATGACAAGTCCAGAGATCCATACCTGATCCACTGATGCCTCAAGGTGAGCTGAGTCCTACTCATTGCTCCTGTGAGAGGGGAACAGGAGGGAGCCCAGGCATCCTCTCACACTTCTGTTTGTAACACTGCAGTTTAGAATGACAGAACAAAACCCTGCAGGGCACTGGTGTAATTGTCTCCATAACCACTATCAAATCGGAGAATCACAGGATGGTTTGGGTTGGAAGGGATCCAAAAATCACCCAGTTTCAGCCCCTCTGCCTTGGACAGGGACACTTCCAATTAGACCAAGCTGCTCAGAGCCCCATCCAACCCAGCCTTGAACGCTGCCAGGAACGGGATATCCACAACTTCTCTGCACAGAAGTAACATTTAAAATGGGAAATTTCTTCTGCTCAGGTGTAGAACTTGCACATCTATGATGAAATATGTTGAAGGTGAGGACCCATCCAGCCTTTCCCCAGAGAAAAGTCAGGGGAGCACTCGAGCACAGCCTGAGCCCAGAGCCTGGTGCAGGTTAGCCCTGCCTGTAACTGCACTCTCTGGAACCTGAGATCAGTAACTGTGAGGTGGCTGAGCTGGATTGTGTCTCTGTAAAACTATGGAAACCATGCTTTATGGGCCTCTTGTTCCCTGAATAAGCATGCAGCTGACATGCCTTTGAAGTATATGCAGCTGCACATATTTACCCCTTTTCTGTCTGATATGCAACAGGAGATTTATATTTCCCTGCTAACTCTGTGCTTTTCTTCTGCCACAGCTCTCATCTCTAATTGTTTGGCTATTAATTAATAATATACTACATAGGATTAGGTAATCAGGAAAACCAGCATCATTTACAGCAGTATTTACTACATTTATCTTTGTTTTTATACTTAAATTTCATGTTTCATTCCAAGGTTTTACAGCCACATTTTTATTTCCATGCCTTTGCTAATGAAGACTGTTTGTGGCCAAAATACAGGATAAAATAAAACTTTATGATCTTAACTGTGAGTTGGTGTAGGGTCATTAGTTTTGGCAGTCAAGCAATACTTACTTGGAGTTCAATATCCAGTGATTGTTTCCAACTTGATCCACTTGGGCATTCGTAACAATAAATGTTAAGCTTTCCTATTTTACAATATTGTAAGTTCCAGAGAAGCGTTAAGATTAAATATATGTTCAGTTTTACCTCCCTTGAATTAATTTTTGGTGGGTTTTTTTTTTTTTTCTCTCACTGCTTGCGATGCTGCCTTCCTCAGGGATAGAGAAGGAAACTTTGATTTCATGGAACAACACCATTTTGAGCTGCACAGTTAAACAGAAATGATTCAGACTGGCATGAACATAGCATCTATATAAGAAAACTCGTGCACTTCCAAACTAGGTCTAACAATTAAAAAAGTGACATTACTATCCTCAAGTAAACATTGAGCCATTACCTCAACATGATTTTTGGACATGAAGAATAATATGATCTTTCAGAGCTCTAAGAATCTGAACACTTGTGTTTTGATATATTTTTTTTGTGAAATGAGGGAATTTGTTTGGCTTCTTGGCTTCTATGCTTTTCTTTAACAATCCCTGTATTTACAGCTTTTTCTTTCTACTGTATGACCAGATAGTCTTTTTTTCATTCAGATTTAAAGCCTTGGCATTTTCTTTTGATTTTTACTACCTCCATATTATTTAGGATTCATTTAGGATTGGTAATTTACAAATTTAAGATTTATATTGATATTTTACAAATTTAAGATTTATGGTAATAATTTTCAAATGTAAGATTTATAACATCTGATTATTCTGTTTCTTGTTTATTGTTCCATTGTCTAGAATTTCACTATTTTGTTCTCTATCAGTCCAGAAAAAGCTCTGGGAAAAGCAGCTGTCAGTATTTAGCTGGCTGTCTAAATACAGATGCCATCTCAATGCATGGTAAGAATTAGAGACTTTAAACAACAGGATGAGTTTTTGTGTGTGTAGGTGCAGCTGTTTTCTTGCTACTATTTTCAAACAAAACATTTCAAAATTAAATCAGTGAGTGCTGAGTTCAGATAAATTAGAACTAGAGCTCAACAACTCCTAAGACAGTTCTTTTAACACGAGAACTTCTTTCAAGTCCAGCTTAATTGTCCCTATTGAGCAGTAGTAGGACCAAAATAGTTTTCCCCCCATGCCTTTTATCTGTGTGTGTCCAAATTTAGAAGAATTACTCTAAGAAAGTATGTGGATTTACTAAAAGGCTGATGTTTTAACATTCTCTAATATTTTCCATAGAATTCATATGAACTATTCTAACTCAAGGCAGTGTCTTGTCACCAGCAATAGTTAGCATGGCTTACATATTGTAAAAGTAGCTCATTAATGAGCAATCTGAAAGTAAATTTCTAAAAGTTACCTGTGGTACAATTAAAAAGGATAATTTGGATCTTCCAACTCAGAAAGTGAGCTAAGACTGAAACCAATGAACAACCAACATGTGTATATAAATGTCTTGACCTGGTTGTATAATCATGGTCAAATCATCACATGTGACCTTCTCAGACAAATGGTCATACTAGCCTGAAAATATGGGTCAGCTACTTCAATCTGCTATCAGTAAATACCTTCTAATTCAGTATTTAGTGCACATATTTATTTAAGGGGCAAGTCCTGCCTAGGTTTAGGACAGAAAAATTCCTGTAGAAGTGTTGGGAAAATTCTAAACAAAAAAAATTGTATTCTTGCTTTGATGTGAGAATGAGGTTGTCCTACAGGGATCAGATCAGCTTGCCAACTGACCACAGCTTTGAAGGCCACTGGCATGCTTTCTACATACTGTGAGCCATTGACTCCATCAGATAAAAATTTAGAAGTTCTGAATAAACTTAACTGAATCATGAGTTCTGTGTTGACATGAGCTGTCTACTCTAAACAAATTTTAAAGTTACTAACCAGCCTTTTTTTTTGAGAAATGATATCTTTGGGGAATTCCAGAATTTGCTCATCCGTTATGCTCTATCCTCCCTAGTTTAAAGTATTTCTGATACTCTAAGAGGTTGAATAAGGATTACAAAACATAAGTATGACTCTGAGTTTAGTGATTAGGGATTTCATAGTGATAAGGGGAGATTTTAAAGCCAATCTGTGCTTTAAAGGAGTGAGTAAAATATAGATACATCTTTCGTGTCAACACAGGAATTGAGGTGAGTCCTTAAAACATTAAATTATGTGATTGTTTATCAGACTGGAGTATCTTTTTTGTCCTATTGACACTTTGTATGAAGAGCTCAAGAAATAGAAGATGAAAGAACTCCCTTCACCCACAGATTCATTTCTACCCTTTTCAGCCTCCTTACTTTTGAATGTTTTGGTGGAGTCATAAATTCAGGTGTCCAAAAGACTAAAGAGTTGAAATGGCATCTATAACAGCCTCGCCAACTGTTGAGGTCACTGTGCATGACCAAGAAAAGAGTTTTTATGTAGAAAACCTCAAGAACAAAAGTTGTGCATGTATCTATTTTCTTTGATGAGCCCAGTGAGCTCCTTCTCTGTAATTGAAATGTGCTTCCAATTCAACCTTTATTTTTATTTTTTATGTCTTTGATGAAGGCCGGGAGAATTGGAGGAAGAGTCTTTAACCCAGTTTGATACCTTAGGGCACTGGTAACCTTTAAGGACACATGAACTGCCTGTCAGGACACAGTGGTGGCCACCAACAGCAAGCTTCAACACCTCCTTGACACCTCAGACTCCTCTGGGTCAGAGGGCCTCTGACCTCACGGCTGTCAGGGGTAAAATCCTTCTTGACTTTAACTGGGCCAGGATTTTATACATATTTTAACTGCCAGAAGCCAAAGCTGTACATGGCCTTTACTCCTGTGTACACAACACTGCAGTGAAGGCGCTAGGCTAAAACTCAAGGGATGTGGGGTCAGTTCCCTGTTCTGCAGAACGTTTCCCCCTACAGATGCTTTCCCCTGAAGTTTCTGGCAAGGCATTTAATCGACTGCATGTTTTTTTCCCCTTTTTACATCATTTATCTGTTCTCATAAATTCTCTAGAGTGAGTCTCTGTATATATTCACATATTTGTCTCTTGTTTTTGTTGACATTTTTATTTGTAGTACAATAACATTTATCTAAAATTCAACTTTACTAAGTCATCCATGATAATACTATAATACATTAACAACAACGATTTTCAGGTCACCAGAGCATCTTGTGTTGCATAACTTTTGACATTTAGTCTGACCAACTAGGCCTGAGAAAGCCAAAAAAGTGAGCAACTGCTTCTGCTTTCTTGATTCATATGAAGCCACTTAAATGTCTCTTAATCTTGCTCCTCCTGTTTTTTTGCTACCACCAAGTAAAGATACTCATGAGATTCCTGTTTTGCTTGAAACCTCCCTTAGCTTTGTGCAGACAAGCTAAAAATATGCATATATATATCTAAATGCATGGTTGATAACTTTGCTTCTTAAACAAAGCTGTTTGTAGGATAAGGAGATCAAAGTTCACACAGCATAGCTTTTGCAGGTGCCAATAGGCCAGCTTTAGGCTTTGCCTGCATAACAAGATTAATCTACAGATTGGGGGAAAAAATTCCCAGCTAATTAAAGATAACCAAGTCAACTATACCTGTCCCAAGGTACAATGACAGTCACATAGACTCACCTCAAGATATATGCTTTACCTGTTGAATACACACAAAATTCGACCTATTTTTCCTACCTGAGAAGTCTCATTGCTGTGTATCTGATGGTATTTATTGTGCATGGCTGCTTTCCCCTGCAGTCTGAATGCTCCCATTAGGTTCAGCACAAAGAGCAACCCTGAAGACAACAATGAAATCTGAGCTACATAGACAGCAGGAAATGTTTGCAAGCTGTGCTAGGTCCAGCAGTGATACTTAAACAAAACACCACGTTTTGTAGGAGAATGCTGCATGCTGATCCCTTATGAACTGGACCCCCTCCCTTTTCTCTCAGAGAGGAGACAGTGTTCATCTCAAAGTACACAGAGAACTAAACTACAAAAATAAAAATAAAAGCACTTTGAGAAGCTTCCCTGTACTAGAAGGACAGATAGAGGCATCTAAGAATGACAGAGAGGGGAAGGAGGCAGAGATTGAAGAGGAGGTGATTCACACTGCCTGACTGCAGGCATTCATTTCAGGCTTCTTGCAGACCACTGGGACAGCAAGGCTCTGCAGAGCTCCCTTTGGGCTCTATGATTAATTTAGAGGAACTGGCATCCTACTTTAGGATAGCTGGGATATCCTGAAATGAATCTCTCTGAAACAATTACCTTTTAACAACATTATATTGTCTGTGATATTAATAAAGAAAAGAATGCGGTATTTAATAATGGATTAGGTCCTTGTATATAATTTCAACCATATTGATGATCCTCTAGAAGTCATTTTGCACTTTTTCAGGCTAGTTTCTAAGAGATAAAAGCCAAGTTGGGACAGTGAAAGGTGAGGAGTAGTCTTGAAAATGGGTCTGAGTTCTTTGAGCCAGATGATCTGTGCACTATCTCTCCACTCTTTGGCTGTTTTCTCTGCTTCAGCCTGAGCTGAAATGTTCAAGCTGTTTAAACAAGGATGAGCTGACCAAAGGGGCTGGGGGACCACCAGCAGATGCTGTGTGTGCTTGAGAACCCAGCTGAAGTTTGTGTCCTGGGTATCTGGTGTTCATGGTGCAGGCTTGAAGGTTAACAGCTTTTTGGTGGGGAAGTCTGGTCTGGAGAAAGGGCTGAAATCCCCACTGAAGGGGCACTGCAGATGTACCCCCAGAACCTCAGTGTCAGTGCAGCTCTCCCTCTGGTGCACTGGAACACGGGGACTTTGGGGAATGCCAGTGTCCCAAGAAACCCAGATTTTGCCTGGGGTGTTCTGCTGAGAGCGGAAGCTTTCCTCCCCTGTTGGTCCCACTGGATTCAGTTGTGGTCTCAGATCCTTGTCTTTTCTTCACACTACTCTTCCTGCCTGCAATTATATTCCGCACTCAGACCAAGTTTAATTTTTCAAAATCAGCTCACTAGTGGATATTTGCTAAATCCTTCAGACTCAGGGAGGTCATTTGAAACACGCCCACTGCTTCCTCCTTGGTCCATCAGTTTTTTTAATACTACTTCCTACCTAACAAACTGTGCAAACACGTTACTGCCTGTGGGACAACCATTATATTCTTTCTGCCTTGTTTCTGCCAGTAAGCACCCAGATTTGATCCCTGCATTAGCAACTTGGTTACACAACAAGTCATATTAGAAATTAACAAGAGTATCACAGGTTTATATCAATCAGGAGATGGCTACTTCTTTATAAAATGCACAAACTTTGTGTGGGAGTTTACTGGACCAACATGAAATCAAATGGAGCATTTAAAAGAGCAGTTTACTACTTCAAGCATGTTGCAAAAATATGTCAGTAAAGATAAAAAAGGGACTAATACAAGATGATGCAATAGCTTTCATCATTCAGTCTCATAAATGTCTAATCCCACTCACAGGGGGTAATTCCACTCCCAGAGATAATAAACAGACTACATTGATTTTAATACAAAATCCTTTAAATTGTAATCATGCTCTTTTCTTGTACATGACTAATTGTTTTATGCTACCCTTGTGAGCCCAGCTTTCACCACAGCATGTTTTCATATCGTGTGACCCAGTTAAATGACTATTTCATCCATTAAAGGAACTGGGCTATTGTAGTATATTTCTAGGGCTTCTGTATGTTTCCATGAGATATCCATTCCCCATGTTTCCCAATTTTCTTGAGTGCAAGACACTTTTCCATTTGGCTTCACTTTTTGAGGGTTACATTTTCTGCTTGAGGCATACCAGAGTTTTGGTAATTTGAGCAAGAGGAGATAATTTAATGCACAGCAATCATGATCCTGGCCCTCTGTCTGGACAGTTAGGTGCTTCACACAGTTTAAAACTGAGCAGAGTAATTTCATGTCAGTTGCAACTAAAGTTTTAATAGCTTCTTTGATAAAATGGTTCCCAGCCTGAACAGTATAATAGGATGTAGCTGTGGTTTCCTAAATCCAGCCCAGGAGGTTAAGGTTTAGAGGTAATAATTTTCTCTCTCAGTAATCTCTTAATTTAGAAAGCTTGCTATAACCTGGAACTGGTTACGATGGGTACATCACTGGAAATCATTCACTTTGAGCAGCTTCATCAATGGTTTGTTGGAATATGGTGCTAGGATTGCAGATTTCTGTTTCTCTCATATTTCATATCTTATACAAATAAGGTCATTATCAGTTAAAAAAAATAAAAGAAAAAAGTAGGTATTGTCTAGTGCAAATATCATGAAGCAGAGGACAGGAATCTCCTTTTCTCTATGCTGCCAGAAAAAAGGCACAATTCAGTACAAAATTTGCATCTCTTAGACAAAAACCTAACATTCTCCATTCCAAAATACCAGTATTGCAATTACATCTCTTTTATATATTAAAAAAAAGTTATTTTACCCCTTAATTTTGATCATAAAACTCAAATTTTTTCAAAATATGCTCCTGAAATATCATAAATGTGATAAAATAAAAGAAAACAGTCTTGCATTCCTCTCAGCTCCTCTCAGTTCTTCACTGTGGTTGCATTTAAGCATGGTTTTACACAGAATATGTCAGGAAGATGACTTCTGTTCATAAAGCTGTGTGGATGTATGTGGGTTTGGGGAAGGAAGCACAGGACTGGTCTCTTAGAGTGCTCCATAATTCCAAAGTGCATGCTTCTTATTCATGCATATATATTTTATATATATATATGTTTAGATCTCTGTGTGTGTACAACTATATGCAACTGTGTATAAATAATAGGCAAAACATAGTAAACTAGGCAATAAAATTCTATACATCACCATGGGATGAACACCAAATTGTGTGCTATCTTATCAGAACCCAATAGGAAATACATTTTAATCACATTTTTTCCAAGGCTGTATATTTCCCATACAACATTCAAAAGATATCACAAGATTTTAGTAAGAAATTTCAATGCTTTTATTATATTCATATAGGAAACATGACTGAATTCTTACATGTTTACTGCCCTTTCATAATACCCCAGTTGTAAGGAAAAAACAGGAAAATACTGAAAGGAAAACAGTTTTTATTAAAAGACTGAGCCCCCTATGGATATTCTCAGATCCATGAAATTCTTTCTCCGGATTTCTCTGATGGATGTGGAGGCTCATTGCCTGGCCATAGCACTGACAGGAAACCCCACACCTTGAACAGGATGACCTCAGAGAAGCTGTTGAGTTTTCAGACCCCTTTTTCAGCCTTTTTCTGCTGGGGCCAGTGGTGCACTCTATGAACATTAAAGATTCCATACTGCTCTTCAAAAGGGAGCCAGCCCTGCACTCCTTAACAGCAGTTGTCTTTGCCTCAGGAATTAAAGAGAGTAGGAATTGACCTCAAAACATAACTTTTCCCCAGAGCTGATGAGAATTTTGTCTCCTCCGGTCCCTGTTATTTTACATGCCATTTACTAGCTGTTTTCCCCTCCCTCCTATGACCCCAAAGGAAATTCCATGTTTTTTTGTGTTTTAGACTTGCAATTTACCAGCATTTTAGGTTCCTTCATAGGCAACTCATAGTAGTTAGACTCAGGTGTCTTTGCATTTAGTTCATAAGAACACTTTACAGTGCTGGGATGATGTAAATGGACCTCATTGTATATGAAAATCATCCTTTTGTTTTTATGTTTTTCTTCAAAAGTTCTGTGTTTTTCCCCCTACCCAAAATGAAATAGAAAAGTCATGACAAAAAATGTGATCCATCTGTCTCCTCCCTTAGGAAGGAATGCCTTGAGAACTTGTGCTACCAAAGTTTTATTATTGTTCACAAACTAGATCTTAGAAGCATTTACTGGATACAACAGGGCATCATTAAAAAATTAAACTAAACTACAGTTGTCCAAATAAATACACAAAGCACATTTTGTGATGCATTACCTCATTTTTATTGCACTTATCCATTTTATTGCTACTTTGCAGTTCAGTAATTTTTCATGGGTTTTCCAGGCATTAGTGAGAATTACCAAAAATGAACCACAAATATGATAAAACCACAATAAAATGGGGAATCTATTTTAAACCTCTTTTATCCAAAAGAGTGCTCAGTGTTCCTGGTCAAGGTGTTTGGGCTGAATCCATTCTTTTGTAATGATGTTGTCCTTTAGATATTATAAAATTACTGTGCCTATCCAACTATGTCCAGAAAGGAAGAAAGGAAAGCAGATGTGACAGTTATTCAACTTGGCAATGAGAAAAACTAACTCTTAAAACTTCTTAAATTTTTCAATGGAAAATTGAGTGGTTCTTTCCTAGAGCATCCTTTGCTTCCTACAAATTGTGTGAAATTTCTGGGTTTGTTTGTGTTATTTTGCATTTCTTTTGTTTTGTTTTAAAGAGTATATTGATATTGTAAAAGTCTTTTTACAAAAACTGAAATACTATTTCAAGTGAGATGCTGTGTCTTTTGTAACTGGAGTTCCCAGGCGTCTGATATTGGCCTTGTTCTTTAATGGTACTTGTTTGAAATCTTCCAGATGAGACAGCAATGCACCCTGGCATTAACAACATTAAGAGAACTGCCTGGAGGGAGGTTTAAGTAGCCCAAATGTTCTGAAATGGTGAGGGAAGAAAAGTGGCATCTAGTATATTACATACATTTTTCCTAATATTCTTGTAACACTCATTTCCCATAAAAGCTGGTATTCAACTGAAAAAGTATTTTTAAAAAGGCAAAAATATTTGAAATTATGTAGATTTTAAAATGTGTAGACTGGCTTACATTTTTAAAGATTCAGACATCTTTTCCAGCTGTCATGGAAGGTATGCATAGTTGCTACCTATCAACTGGAAATCAACAGCAATTCTCAGGGATGAATTAATTGAGAAAGGTGAAAAATGACTGGAGGACTAGAATTCAAGCAAAAGTTGTTGTTTTGGTTTTTTTTTGTGAAAATCAGCAAGGATTTTTCAAACTCTTCCCTTGCTTCTGGTGTTATAGTTTTGAATAAAAAACAAAACCATACCAAAAAACAACAGAGGACCTGCATTTGTAGTTTTAACTCAGG
Source organism: Thryothorus ludovicianus (assembly GCA_013397245.1). Taxonomy (NCBI): domain Eukaryota; kingdom Metazoa; phylum Chordata; class Aves; order Passeriformes; family Certhiidae; genus Thryothorus; species Thryothorus ludovicianus. The sequence continues at coordinate 242,798 of VZTB01010494.1, forward strand.
TGTAAATTCTAGATTCATCCCACTTCAGGTATGCAGCTGTGCCATTTAAATAAGGACCAAGGCTTGCTTTGTGTCTAAAGGTAAGAGATGGATTTGTCTAGAAGAGTGTTCAATTTCAAGAGATTTGATTCAGCCTTTGCAGATCTCTGTATCTTTCTATTGATAGATATTAGATGATAATTAGATTAATAGATAGATATTACCATTTAAATAACTTCTGCAAGTGTCTAATGCTAAGTATGCAAAAGATCCCTCTCTAAGAGTATTATAGCAAGAATGCAGCTTTTAGAACTAAATTTCTTTTTAAAAAATTCATGTATTCTGGTACTTCTCCAGAGAAGAATGTTCCATGCTTTATTTTTAACGATTAATGCATACATTGCTCTAGGGTGTCAAGTAAGATCAGAGTCTGTGGACCACTAACTTCATCCCTTTAGAAACCAAAGAATTCCACTCTGAGCAGGCAGCTGCTGCATGTGAGCCAGCCGTGTGAGCAGCAGATCAGAGGAGCACAGGGTGTGTTGGAATGGAGGAGGAGGCCCAGCAGGAAATGGTAGATCTGTGGACCACTCATGTCCTGTTTGAGGTCTCTTCAGAGAGGTGCAAATCAACCATCTCCAGCTTTAAAAAGGCATAAAAATCTTCAAGATGATGATTTGGGAAACTCATTGACAGCACACATGTGACTTAGTTGTGGTATGTTTTTACAAGATTACAGTATATGCTTACCTATGCTTTTTATTGTTCTCTTTTTGTGTTTTCAATAGGGCATTTTCTATAATTATGGTGTAGTAGCTCCTTTGAGCAAGAAAAAAAATTAAATTAACTCTGAAAAAAAGCAAAGGATTGGAAAATAAGAGACCGAGGCAATTGTTCCTAGCTCTGACACAATTCTTCATGAAATTTTAGAAGATTCCCTTTATCTCTGGAACTCATCTTCCTTGCCTGTAAAACTGAAGCAGTGCTTTTCCCTGTTTATATTCTTCCATCAAAGAAAGGATAAGAAAAAGAATAATCACTAATGAAATTTTGTTTCTCTTACTGGCTATATTACTGTGGAGTGCATTTCAATACACCAAATATATTTCAGGTTAATCATCACATTATAAAAAAATAAATAATAAATTAGTGTCAAAGCACAGTCCTTGTCCCAGGGACCAACTCATGAAGTCTGTCCAGGAGATTTAAATTATTTTTGCCTCCACAGCAAGTTAACTGCATTATACCATTTACTGGAATAATCCCTGGTCTGGGCTAGACTGTAAACTCTGCAAAGGTTGCTCAGGAAAGAGTTTATTTTCTTGGGCTGTTAAAACCACTGAAAAAACAGAGATGGCCAAGATCTGTGC
>VZTB01010494.1:244357-261103 GCA_013397245.1 Thryothorus ludovicianus
AAGGGAAGGGAAGGGAAGGGAAGGGAAGGGGCCTAGGGGGTCTAAGTCTCTGCAGAGTCCCTTAGAACTCCAGTAAATCCAATTTATTGATAGCTAAGAAAAGATACATTGGGATACTAAGCTTTTTTCTTCAACAGTAGTAGCTGCTGCTAAGAAAACAACATTTTCTTTCAGAGATCACTGTGCTTAAATGAAAACGAGGGTACAGGTGCCTTAATACTTGAGCTGGAGTAAGTTTTACATAGCTGTAAAATGAGTTTCAGCTTTTAAGTTACTGTCTTTTCCTTTACAATAATAATCTCTTCACTTTTACAAGCGCTATATTATTTTTAGGTAAGAAAACACTATAAAGTTCATGTTTTATTGTTCCTTGCAGTTATATAAATTACATTTGGCCAAAATAAATGTAATTCCTACTGTGCGAACTGAGAACCTAGAATGTTGATTTTCCTCAAGTTATAAACAATGTGAAGATATGTTATACTGGGTCACAATTTTCCACTGTACAGCAAAATATATAACTCACTTTTAATAACAAAACTGCATATATCATTAAAGTTTTCTACTCCATGGAGCACATATTATGTTTCTCTGCACAGCAAGGGATATCCTTTTTATGTACCACAATTTCTAAAATATTGTTTGACTGAATGAAAAATATTTTAGTGATTCATTAGTGTAACAGCTGTCATTTTGAAAAATTATTCAAATTAGTCAGTATTTTTATCAATAATATAAAATTTCTTTTGCAGATTTTTCTTTTTTTTTTTGCTTTGTAGATCTAAATTTTTTCTGTATCCTTTGAGTTTTCTTTTGATGTGGTTTTTGGAAAGAGAACTTTGAGAATTATTTGTAATTTGATTTTTTTTTTTAAATGGCTATTGGAAGTTAGAGGCATTTGTAAAATTTAACATGCTTAGCTATGAAATCCACAATGTTCATTATGACAGTTTGATTCATTAAGTTTCTAATTATAGGATTTCCAAACCATAGGCTATCCCAAAATACAGGATTTTCTAAAGCACAAGGCTTTGCCCTAACACTGCCACCATTCACATTCGTGGTTAAATACCCAGTGATGTCAGTGGAACTATTTAGGCCAATACTGAGTGGTTTTGAGTATCCTCTCTTAGAAGTGCTACCTGAAGATGACATAAATCTTCATCTGAATCGTTCTTCAAATCACAGCACCTCTGTCTAATTGTTGAGGCATTAAAAATCTGTGAGAAACAATGGTCATTGCAGCAAGCCTGGAAGGTTTGCAAACCCAGGCTCTGAGATGACAAGAAAGAAAACTCAAGAGCCCTGTCCTCTTCCCAAAAAACATGCTTGCAGCAGCTAAATAGCATAAAGAAGTTCTACCATAGAATAATTTAAAAAATTAATGTGGAAGGGAGCTCTAGAGGCCAAAAATCCAACTTCCTACTCAAAAAGCATGCTAACTTCTCAGACCATATTTCTAAGTCTTATTCTATTAGGCTTTTGAAGTCTCCAGATTTGGAGATTCCATTGTCTCTCTCAAATTCTTCCAGGCTTAACTTCTCTTATGAACATTTCTTTTCCACATCACCCAGACTCTTCTTTTAATGACTGTGTTTTGGCCTTTGAGTAGTCCCTATCTTGAACATATAGAGAAGAATAACGAAACTGCAGAGTACTTCAAATTAACTCCAAAATATTTAGGGCAAAAAAGCTTAGCAACAACATATTGACTCCCTTAAGACCCTGTGGGTGCCAAATGTAGCCTCTAAAGTGTTGACAGTAAACTGACTGCACAATGTAACATTCAACAATGCACTTGGCACTTGTGTGACCATCTGTGTGCAAACCAACAAACTTGGAGCTGCTGCAGTAGTGTGGGATTAGGCACTGAGTATCCTCCCTGCATGGGAAAGGAGAAAGAAAAAAAGAGAGACCATCACATAATTCTGTGACAAAACCAACCTTTTTTATTAAGACTCCTGTCAAACACATCATTTTTATCTCCGAGGGAATTTAAAAGTAAAGTATTATTGGAAATGAAGGAGCAGATTGAGAAGATAGGTGATTCAGTTACATCCAGATCTGTGTGTGTAACTGAGACACAGTCATAAAGGTAGGCTAAAAATGGAAGTAGATGTCTCATAAGAGTGTTGTTGTTGCTGTTGCTGTTGCTGTTGTTGTTGCTGTTGCTGTTGTCGTTGTTGTTGTTGCTGTTGCTGTTGTCGTTGTTGTTGTTGTTGTGAGAAAACTTTATATAGCATAATATGCATCTATGGGTGCAGTTCTGGTGGAGACAAGAGAAAAATAGCATTGGTAGAACAGGAAACTTCAATTTGAGATAAATTAGTAGTTGATAGTTAGCAAAGGTAATTCAAAACATGGAAAAATTAAGGGATCAATCCTATGGGATCCTATTTGCAAGAAGGAGATAGTGGGGGAAAGCTATTCCCAAGCTGAACTATGAAATACTTAGAACCAAAAAGAAAACTGGGTAAGAGGGAGAAATATTATTTTTCTTTTCATTGTTAAAAGATTTTCTTGCATGAAATAAAAAAACACTAATACATATAAGCCTAATTCCCTACTGTCCCTCAGCATATGTCTGTCTTTAAATTATAAAAGTTAAAATTTATTCTTTCTTGGCACAGGTGAGAATCATATTTGAGGAAACAGAAAAGAGAATCACTTAAAAGTGATCCTTTTTCATGCTTGTCTCTTCAGGCCTGATGTCTACATGGCAGAATTATTTATTCTTCAGTCCAGTATTATAAGAGCTTGAGAAATATGTAATGTAGGGACAGTTTACTATAGACCTTCTCTAAGGCTCAGCTGAGCTTCATTACCCCTCCCTAGGAACTCTCTTCCCTGCTGAGGAGAAAGATTGAAGGAAATGCTTGTGTTTCTTGAATTACTTTGGGTTACAATAATTTGCTGCTTTCTGAAAAAGAAAGATTTTTCACTGCATGTTGGGATTTTATTACCTCCATATATCATAATCACAAAGCTATTAGAAAAGGAAACATTTTCCTTTTTTAGCACTGTGGTTTTCAGGAGGAAAGATGATTTCCTATTTAGTAAATTACATTTTTTTTTTTTTTTTCTTTTGGCACAACATTTCGCTGTCTTGTTACTTTGCTAGTCCCCAAACATGGCAGGACTGATGCAACTTGAGTGAGATCATGGCTTACTGAAACATATTTCAATTTTCACAAAGTTGGAGCAGAGTAACTGGGACGGGAAGAATCCTCTGTAAAAAATCTGCTCTTCCTGATCCAGAGCAGGATCCACTTCACTTCTGCAGTCTCTTAGGGAAACTATTAAACCATTTGTGCACCTTTTGATTAATTACTGCTATTGTACGTCTTTTTTCAGTAAACACATTCAATCTACACACCTTTTGTTGCTATTCAGAGCAACAAAAGCTTGCAGCTGCATGGAGGAACCTCTGAAGAGCACTCGAGGGGATCTGCCAAGACAAAGGTAGTGTGAGGAGCTTCAATAGGAAACTCTTCAGGGAATGCAGATCTTGTCATAGGTACAAGGGGTTATTGCATTTAGCACACGATATTACAAGCAACAATGCTTACATGGATGCATTTCACACATAAATATATATTAACTCAACTTCATATTTCAATACTTTATCTCTGTAATAAGACTGCAGTAAGGTCTGGACTGAGGGATCATATTCAAGTCTCCTCCTATTGCACAAATTTTTTTAAACTCATCATCTAAGCACTATGGGATATTTTGCTCCCACTATGGTTCCTGAAAGAACATCCAGTAACTCTTTTGATGCTCAGAAACAATCAGCCCGAATCCTTTTGAATCTATTTTTTTATCTCAATATTATTGTTTATGGTTAGGTTTTCCATTCATACCTGTCTACAGACAGACATAATTTCTATTTTCAGCTTTCAAATCATGAGTCATATGTAATACTTTCTATTAGAATCAGCTCTACCTTTCCCAGAACAGTTTGACTTCAGGAATGGCTCTTCTACAGGCCTATACACAGGGACAGAAACTGAGAATTGCTCCATTTAAAATTATCTCTATTACATTATATGGTGAAATTTGAGCAAAATTTGCATAAGAAAAGGCTCATATGAGACCTCTGCAAGAACATCAGTGGTGCTGGTGACACTGCAACAAACATCTGGGAGAATCAAAGTGTTCTCACTCTGAGATCTGTAGCTGAGAATTTTGAAAGTAGTGAGCTGAGCAGTCCTCAATGCAAACTGGCCATGGGTAGTGGGGTGAGGGAACTTAGGGAAACTGCTCCACTGTTGTCTGGAGTAAAACTCCTGGTAGGAACAATCATTAGAATGAAAAAGAGAGACAGCAGTACTAGTGGTAACTTGTTTTTTGGCACCCAGCTCAAAGACAGCTCTAGATTACAGGTTGAAAATGACATAAATTCATGCTATCTGGTTGTGCTCTGAAGAAAAATTTGTGTCTTCCACAAAGAGGTTTTACAGCCTTGCTATGAAGCATCACTCTGTCCAGACATTTTTCTGATAGAGATTTTGGAGAGGGATGATTGTAGGCTTCCCACAATGATAAAGGAGTGGGAAGGAGTTTCAGAAGGCAGCTGGCTGACTCAGAGCATGTGGAAATGATTACTTTAATGGTGCTTTTATTTTATAGAATTATTAACAATGTTGGGGGGGAGGCTAGATGCCTTGGAAAGGCATCTTTTTAAATTATCGTAAATGTAAATGAAGAAATTAAATAAATCCATATATTTGTCATCTCCCTTACCAGATCAGATAGCATCACAGTAGACAAAGCCACACCAATTACAGCCTAGACACATGATCAACTCACTGCTACTCAACCAGTATCACACATTAATTGAGCTGTGGTATAAGTAGTAACCACAGCTCCACCCCCTGTAACTCATACCTTCATCACTTCTGTGGTGTGGGGCTGCAGGCAGCAGGAGAAAGGTCCACCCTGGTTGCAGGATGACAGCTTTTCCCTGAAGCCTGCTGCTCCTGCAGCCCTGCCTGAGCTCCCTGTTCCACACCTGTGTCTCTCCTGGCTCTGCTGCCTGCTCATGAACTGGTTTAGGAATAACCATGGAGTTACAGTAGTTCTGCCAAGACAAGAAGCAATAACACATTTGTCATATCATGTCATGCTACCACAAAATGCAGTGCAGGTGCTGTCCAAGATTTTTGTCTTTAGAGGCCATTCTCTGGGTAACCAGACAAGGGGTTAAGGAGTATCCTGCACTGGTGATGACTCTTGTACTTCTGCATGGTCTGAAATTCTGCTCTTTCCAGCTCTGTCCTATACTTGTGAGCCTAGCAAGAGATGCTGTGTTTGAGAAAGCTCTGCAGGCAGGTTCTCATGCTGCAGTCTTCCAACAAGAGTAGGTCTTGACCTGCAGAAGTAGAGAGTGATCTTCAAAGTACTATCAAAGTTCACCACAGATATCCTGATTTTTATGCCTAAGCTAGTATGTGACTTCAGGTTTTAGTGTTATAAATAAAAAAAAAAATAAAAAAAACGGAAGAGATATTTAGGTTGAAAGTACTCATTAATTCAACAATCACTGAAGTAAAAAACAATTGTATGCTAGTCAAAATCAATCTCTGTTGATGGAAACAAGATCAGATTATAAATCCTACAAAAATATCCACCCCAAATATGACTTGAATTGTGATTGCATTACCACCAGACACTGTTGTTTGCAAAAAAGTACTTTTAAAATAATATATGCCAATGTACATTCACTGAACAACATTTTTAATCCAGAATGGAAAAAAAAACTTCCTTTAACAGACATAATTTATTTTATGATGTGAAGTTCATAAATGAAAAAGGATAAAGTATTATTTTTTCAGTCACAGAATAATTAAAAAAAAAAAAAAGGCAGGGTTGTTTCTGATTTTCAACTTTCTCTTCTGTCTTCTGACCTGTGGCTCTGTTTCTGTTCAGGCATAAGTTTTTTCACAGCATGTACACCCACTCTCATCTATATTCATACTGCAGAGATGAAAGTAAGCTCAGCTACTAGAAGAAGAATGTCTCCCATGAGGCAGGTTAATAAGTTCTTCACTTGATAGGACTTTTTGCAGCTTGGCCATAGTAAGCACCAACCCCTTTAAAATGATACAGAAGAACCCTGTTTTTCATTTCCACCTTTGACTTATCTGTGTAAGCGCAGAAGTTTTAATATAAAGTGAGAAGAATTGGCCATATGAAAACACCTCGAAGCTATTTCTACCCCTCAACTTTTGTACTAGAAAATGAAATCTAATTCCCAAACCCACCAAAACAGAAAAGTTGATGTTGATGAGCAAGAGGAGATATGAAGGGCATTTTCCTTGTCCAATTGGGCTAAAGGACTTTCTACAGTAGAAAAAAAAATTCTTTTCTTTTCAGAATTCAATCAAGATTGATTCTAGGAGAATGAGCAATAGAATCCTCATTCTCCCACCATATTCAAGACCATCTAAGGAGCACAAAGGTGCAAAAACATTCAGGACCTGATCAGATGCATCCATGAGTCCTGAATGAACTGGCAGGTGAAGGGATTAAGCCACTATCCATCCTGTTTGAAAACAGCAAACTAAAACACCAAACTGTGCAGTTTGATGAAGTTCTCACTGACTGGAAATGGGGAAACATAACCCATCTTTTCATAAAGAAAAAAGGAAGTCTTGGGAAACTGCAGGCTAGTCAGTCTCACCCCTATGGCTGATAAGATCACAGGGCAGATCCTCCTGGAAATTATGCTAAGACACATGGGAAATAAAGAGGTAATTGGTGACAGCCAGTTCACTAAAGGCAAATCATGTCTGAAAAAACTGATGACCTTCTATGACAGGGGTACAGTGTTTGTGAATAAAGGAAAAGTTACTGATATCATCCACCTGGAATTATGCAAAGGATTTGACACTGTCCTGTATGACATCCTTGTATCTAAACTGGAGACATGGATTTGACAGATGGACCACTTGGGGAAAAGGAATTGGTTTGATGGTCAACATCTCAATGTTCAAGTGGAACCTAGTGACAAATGGTGATCCTCAGGGGTTTATACTGGGATTGGATCTAATATCTTATCAACATGAGCAGTGGAGTCAGCCAGTTTGCAGGCAACCCCAAGATGTGTGGTGGAGTCAACATGCTGGAGGGAAGAGGTATCATCCAGAGGAACCTTGATATGCTTGAGAGATATGCCTGTGAGAATCTCATGAACAACAAGGCTAAGTGTGAGATATAGCAGGCGAGTTTGGGCAATCCCAAGCACAAGTACAGTCTGGGCAGACAGTGGATTGAGAACAGCTCTGAGAAGGATTTGAGAGTGCTGAAGGACGTGGAGCTCCACATGACCCAGTGTCCTGGTTTAGGGCAAATTTGGGAGAGGGAAAGAAAGGAAAACAAACGAACCTCTAGATGAACCACCCCTCCCCTTAGCTGAATCGGGATAGGAAAAGAAAATTTCCGTTGTAGAAAGTGGAAAAAGTTGTATATTTAACAGATAAAACACTCCCCAGCCCAACAAATGAAGGAACAACCCTGAACAACAAAAAAACCTCTCGCCGCTCNAACTGCCTTAGGAATTCCAGTGTGTCTTCTTCACTCTCAGGTCCAATTTTTAAAGGTACAACACTTATTTCTGAATTAAACAGATGAATGGGGATACAATTCAGCATCAACCCAGGACACCCAGCAACTTGCAGCCCAGAGAGCCAACCTGCACCTAGAGAAACCTTGCCAGCAGGTAAAGGGAGGGGATTCTTCCCCTTTACTCCACTCTTCTTGTGCCCCATCCAGGTCTGGGGTGCCCAGCATAACATCCTCTGGACCTGTTGGAGCAAGTCCTGGGGGAGCTATGAAGATGATCAGAGGATGGAACACCTCTCCTGTGAAGCTGAGAGAATTGGGGTTGTTTCAGCTGGAGAAGAGAATGCTCCAGGAGGAATTATATCACCTCCAGTACCTAAAAAGAGGACTATAAGAAAAGTGGGGACAGATTTCCTTAGCATGACCTGTAGCAATAGGACAATGTTTGTAAACCAGAGGAGAATCAATTAATATTAGATACACAGAAGGAATTTTTTACAATGAGGCTGATAAAACACTGGTACAGGTTGCCCATAGAGGCAGTAGATGTCTCATTCTTGGAAATGTTCAAGGCTGGGTTTGATGGGATTTGGAGCAACCTGGACTAGTAGGTGTCCTCTGCAGAGGGGTTGGAACCAGATGATCTGTAAGGTTATTCCCAACCCAGAGCAGTCTATGATTTTCTGATTGTTACAGCAAGAAATATTTTGATTTAGTCGCCTATATGCACTGTGATATCTCAGAATTTAAGAGACAAAGTGAAATAACCCAGATTGCATTAATTTTCTTGCTTGTATTTTAGTTTTCTATATGTCACAGTTTCTGTGAAACTGTGTGGGGCTTTCTCAGGCTATCCTGATATGTTTATTTGGCAATACCAGTTTCATTTCTCTATCATCATGTCAGTGAGGCAAAAGCCCTTTGTCATTATTAACCTTATATTAGTATGAAGTGCAAGAAAGTATTTCCCTTGCAAGAATGCCAATCAAAAGATAATTCCTAATCCAAATTTTGCTGTTAAACACTCAGAGTTACCTCAGCAACATATTTCAGAAATAATTTCTCAGATAAATGAAATTGCATACTTTATTGAAAGTTGATTGGAAACCTTGTGAAAAGAGCAATTCCACTAATATCAGAATAATTTCAAAAGTTTCTTAATTTTCACCATAATTGAAAGCTATTCTCTAGAAGCTGCAGATGATCATATACTAGGTTTTTGGTACTTGCAATAGGAATAATTTTAAATTGAGAGATGCTGTGTCTCAGGAGAGGAAGGGAGGAAGAGGAAGAAAGAAAAAAAAAAGAAGGAATGGTGAAAAGGAAGAAAAGATTTATTAAACTGATTTATTAAGAGTTGCAGATATTTTCTCTGAGCCTTCACTGTGTGAGTTCTAAGGCAAACTGGTAAGGCAGAGAGAAAGGTAATATGTACTAGTGCTTCAGTGAACAAACTCATCAAGCTTACAAATTGATGTATCTTATTATTATCTCTGTCTTCTTAGAAAAAACTATTTTAAGTCTCCAGGATATCTCTCATCCTTTTGCTTGGAAAGGATTGCACTTTAAACCCCCAAAAATATATTGGAGTGCCATTAAAACTTTTAGTCATATTGTGCATTTTCACTATATTACACATATCTGTTGCTCTTATTTAATTGTGTGCTTTAAAATGCTGTCAACTACCTGAAGAAACTTGCAAGGACTGGTCTAGAAATGTCACCATTAAATATGTTTCTTCATTTATTTGATACTGAGACCATGAATAATGACTTACCCTAGATTTCAGTAACCAATTACCATAATATTTACTGGCAATGACTCCGTAAAACTTGTTGCTATAGTGACTTAATCCTGGGCTTAATCCAGGTCCCAGAGGAGGTGTCCATTATCACAAAAGCCTCTGCTGGAGCAAGTATCTGTAGCTGCAGTCTTGGAAGAGAGGGGCCAGGGACTACAGAGGCAGAGTTTCTAAACTACTGTCTCACTCCCTCAGGCCACTTGAGACCACTAGTAAGGCTGCATTGTCTTGTAATAAACATGTGCTGGAAATCTTTCAATTTCTTTGTGCTTTCCACAGAAGGTAAACATTTCTCACTACTCCCACTAGTTAACAAAACTACTCAGAAAAGAGGAACCCATCTGCAAAACTAGAGCTGAAGAGAAATATCCCTACCACCACCTTCTTTTGCCTCTTTTTTCTTGAATCATTCTCAAATCTACCATTTGATATTATTTTATTGATTCTTTAACAATAAATAGATAGAAGTGTTTCAGGCAATTTCTTTTTCTTCCTCACAATGTTTCTAGGAAGCATCCTCTAAAAATAGAAGTCGAGTAGTACTTTTTTCACCCTACTTGCCAAACATGGGGAAAGATTGCCAGGTGTATATGAGGATCTGACCAGAGTCTTCTACATGTGAGGAACCATTTGCTCCATTTCTGGCCCAAGCCAGGTCCTCCAGAAGTATCTAGATGGAGGTACAACATGGAATGCTGGAGTTGACTCCTCCAGCCCTGAACTTTCCTTCCAGCTGCCTCCTGTGCTTGCAGGTCAGCTGAACTGTCTCTGTGTGGGCATTCTGAGGTGGGTAATAAGTTTCAGTTTTTCCCTGTAAAAATAAATCATTTGTTATTTTAGCAAAATGCCAGATTCCCCAAGAGATATGCTGACTTTATGAAGTGGGACTTTCCAATAGAAAAGTTTGACTGACTGGCTGACTGACTGACAGACTTCCAGATTTACAAGTCTGTATGAGAAAAAAAAGCCCACTGGATTCCAGATGTAGTGCATGCCAAACAGGCTGTGTATATAAAGGACCTAATTCCAAAATTTCACCCAAATAAAGGTGATGGCTTTACACCATCATTTCCTTCTTGCTGCAATCCTGCAAGTGTTTGAAGGTGATACAGCATTCAGCTCAGGCTGAGAAGTCCTGAGAGGCTGGCACCAAGGATGGGTGCAGAAGCAAGCACTTCTGACTGCACAAGAAAACTGGCCAATCAAAGACCCTTTTCCTCATATTTTTCCTTATTGCAGGACTTTCCTCCTCTCCAATCTCCTAAGCAAACACTCCAGGTCATCTGGATGTTTAAATAGTATTGTACTACACTTGTAACATGATGTAATAGAAGTGTTAGCGTGATCCCAGATTTTTTTGCTGCATGTTGTCTAATCTGGAAGCTTTGGACTGTGTTGGAAATATTCCTTCTCATGAGCAGGAGTGTTTGCTCTGATCTCTGAGCTGCAACCTAAACTTGTCTTCAAAGGGACAAAGCTGACCTTCTGCATAGCTCCGATCAGAGATCGCCAATTCATCCTGAAGACACTAAAAACAATTTGCAGTTAGCTTAGAGTGACAAGTTTAACATTCACTTATCAAGTGCAGCAATTTATTTTTACAGTGTTGCAAAATGGCTTGGGCCCAGCAAACTTCACTCGGAGGAACAAATACTGCCACAGCCAGAAGGCACAAAATGTGCAACAATAATCCTTAAGGCAACACACTGTAATTTGCCTTCTTCTGTTTAATGCCATGTCAAACAGAAGGATTTCTACACATTTCAGATGGTGGCTGTGTTGCCTCCTCTTGGTTTGAGTTTAAAAAAAAAAAATTGATTTACTTCAGAGAGCAGTGATAGATGAAGGATATGACATGCACTGAGCATGCCTAGTTCCTTGCTCATGCCAAAAAAATCCCAGAAGGATAAATCTCGTTTCCTGCCTTACTTCACAGAATTTAACTTTTTAAACAAGTCATGTTCTGTGGTTTGGATTCTGTGTTTATATCAGGGTTTGTTTCCAGGCTCATGGACAATAATAGTACATGGGTCTGAAAAATCTGAACATTTTCATGTGGAGGGAAATCTTGGTGATTTAATCTTACTTTACCTCTTATTATTTGCATTAATTCTTATAAAACAGCCCTTACAGATAAGTTGCAATAAAAGGTGATATTTTCCAGGTATAGACTGGAAAATATGTGAACTTGAGCTTTCATTTAAGTCAAATTTATTTCCATGATGTCAGGCTGTACTTATATATTCATTCTGTAGACTTTATTTATTTTAGTAAATATGGAGCTGGAAATTAAGACTTAATTTTAAAAATATGTTCTATGTTTAAACTGACTTGTGCATTTTATACATACCCACACACACATACATATATAAAACCTTTGTATTCGACTGATTATAGCTGGATTCAAATTGAATTGGAAGCAGAACATGAGTTCTATTGAACCTGTTTGCCGACTGCATTTAGAAGATTGTAAGAATACACATTTCTTTCTGGATTTCCATTAATAGCAAAATCCTTTAAAAAAGACACTTCTATGTGATTTGATTATATCTTTCAAGGATATGCAGTGTTATCCAAACATCTAGCATGAACAAATTTAAAAAAGCATATGAATAAAATGTGTTCCTATAAGAGGATACATAAATGCATACACAAAGGGAAGCCAAGATAAGACCAAATTTGAGACTTAATATGGCTTGTTAGATTTAAAACTTTAATCACGCTCTGAATTATCTCCATATAAGTACCTAAAACTTTATTTGTATACAAAATAGCAGTTCTACCTAATAGGCAAGTGATATTCTGAAAATGACCAGTCATGCTGTAGAGAAAAGCAAAAAAATACTCCAAAAATAAATAAAAGAGCTGATGATACAGAATCTTTTCTAAGCTTGATGGAAACCTGGAAAACAGGTAGATTCTGGTGCACTTTGTCTGTAGCACTCTAGCACTCTTTGTCTAACTCATATTATTTTCAAACCTCAGCTAACTCTAAACTATATTTTTATCTCCTCACATTCTGCATTACAGTGTATTATAAAAATGAATAATTTCTACCTACTTAATACATACCTCACTAAGCTTACACAGTAGTTATTCCTAGACAGATAGCTGTGAAAATACATCTGTGTCTGTGTGTGTATGCACTGACATATAAATATATGTATATGCATCTGTATAAATTTATATACACTCATGAAAAATATGCAAAAGTTGCTGTATTTTAGATTATTTGAAAATAAAAAATTCTTGGACAATAGGGAGAAGAGTACCCCTTGGTTCTTGGCTGAAGTCTGAACAGAACAGCTGGTGTTTGTCCAAAGTAGCAGTTCTATGTGTTGCTGTTTGCTTCTACTGAATGGTCTTCTTATCACTATTCTTTTAACAGTGGTATTTTTTTTTCCATGACAGTATGCTGTTTTATTATTTCTTCTCAGTGTAGGAATAGGCTTGAAAATTTTAGGAAATAGTAGTAAAATGAAGTGCACATGATGAATTTGTTCAATATGACTCCTTTATGTTTCCATTTAACCAATACCTATGAGACTACTTTTCAGAGCTCCAGCTTTATTTCTTGTCACTCAAAACAAATAGTAAATATCCTCTCTGCTTTAATGTTAATACTCAGATATACATCCACAAACTTCAGTTCTTCTGTTTCTGTACAAGGATGAGCAACCTTTATGTAGGAACTCAAAAAGCAGTTCAAAGAAGAATTCCTTCAAAGAGGGATTCCTTCAAACTAATGCAGACATCATTCATTCCTTGGCCCAAGGAGGAGTAACATAAACAGCTGCTTCCACAGCATTGCTGAGGAGGAGGGGTGAAAGAAATGGGAGAGAAGGAGGCTGACATGCTATGCTCTTGTTTCATGTGGAGCCATGTGGTCCCTGTTACACAAGACCAAGACATGTGCACCTTGGACATAATCCATGTATGAATCAGGATGTTCCTCAGCTGCTGCTCCAGCACACATCGCCATAAGAACAGTTACACCATATTGGACTAGGGAACACCTGAAGAGATGCAAAAGTAGCCCCAAGTACTCTGAGATTCCAACTATTTTTAGTGGATTTTCTGCATTTGATATGATTTATTAAGTCATTAATCCTCAATGTATTTCTTTTCTGTGTTCTTGTCCAGTCTCCCCTTGAGCCCAGGTAAGGTTTTGTATCTACGTCATCCTTTGGGGAGATATTTCATAGGTTTGCTGACTGGTGGATACACAGAACAAGCCTCCTTTGGAACTTTCTGTTTGATTCTTCTTGACATCTTCACAACACAGCCTTTCAAGGGGTAGTACCTAGCTCAAAGCACCATTAATGAATTTCCAGCCATTTGTGATGGCCATAGTCTTATTTTAAGGACTGAGAGGCTCCCTGCATCTTGTGTCCTTACAGCTAAGAAAATATATATTTGAGTTTGAAACCTTGTTCTGTCCCAAGGCTAAGGTAAGCTCAGCTTGATGAACCTCTGTGGTTTTGCCTCAGCTTCCTGTTATGCTGAGATCACTTTTCCAGCTGAATCTAAACCTCCTGCCCCATTTGATTGGTCTGTTTGCTTCTTGGGGTGTGGGCAGCCTCATATACCCTTAGTGCCCAGAACACAGAGACCAAAACTTGTCTGGGTAACCATGGCACTTGTAAATAAATAAAATGTGTATCAATCATTTCTACCATACAGTACTCCCTAAAACAAAACTGTCTCTATAAATGGGTAATTCCCTGTGATTGCTCTCCTGGGGCCTTCTCTCCCTCACAACTGTCCTGGGAACACTGCCTACACAATCATAACTCCAAGTTCTCAACCTAGTACCTTTTGCTGTCTTTATATCTTGTTTCCTTAACTCTTTCTGTAGCCAAATACAAGCAGTTAATTTGCTTTGCTTTTTTCCTATTGTCCTTAAACTCTCTTTCCACCATAACTGAACCCTTTAAGTATCCTTTACTTTGTTTCTGTGCCAAAAAATATTTGATAAGTAAATGTTTTTCTAGCTTCTTAAATTTATAAAATAGTACCCTTAAATATTAAATTGAGTTCTTGGAATAGTTTTACATTTAATTACTCTTGCTGTAACAGTTTCCTAGATGCTTCTCTTTTGACTCATCCCCTAATGAGTGTGAGACTCTGCAGTGTTTACCTGAGAAGCAGGTATCTCCTGAAGATCTGCCTGCTTTTATGTGAATTCTTTTTTTTGCACACCCTGCTGATGCGCTGAAGTAGGTTTTGGAAGCACGTTTCTCTGATAAACTTGGGGGTTATGCCTCTGGAATTCACCACGGCATAGATAATCTATCTGAGAAAAGGAAAGTTTCAGGTGCTTGTGCAATTTTAACAGGATTTTTATGACTGGACCAGGATTATCTTTACAGCTTCATCTGCAGGAATTTATCAGTCTTCTTAGAACCTTCCTCCCTATGGACTCAACTGCCTCCTGCAAAACCCCTTATCACTGAGGTGTACACTTCTTCAGCAGCAGAATCTCTTCTTGAAAGCTATAAAGAATATCTTCAGCTTACCAAAACAGTGAATATTGTCCAAACACATGAAGCCATAGGAAGAGAAGTGAAGGAAAAGGTATTTTTCGTATCTGGATTCCATCTGAATTACTGTGTCTGACTATAGGGCCCCCAACACTAGAAAGGCATGGATCTGTTGGAATCAGCCCAGAGGAGGTCACTAGGTTGATCACAGGGCAGAAGCACCTCTCCTGTGAAGGCAGGTTGAAAGTTGTGACTGTTCAGCCTGGAGAAGAAAAGGCTCCTGGGAGACCTTATACCACTTTCCAGTACCTACAGGGGTTACAGGAGAGATGGAGATGGACTTTTTTCTGGGGTATAGTTCAAGGAAGAATGGTCTTGAGCTGAAAGACAGCAGGTTTAGATCAGATATTGGGAAGAAGCTCTTTACTAGAAGGGTGGTGAGGCACTGGAACAGGTTGTACAGGAAGATTATGGTCTCCCTATCCCTGGAAGTGTTCAAGGCCAGGCTGGATGGGGCTCTGAGTGACCTAATCTATGGGAAGGTGTCCCTACTCATGACAGATGATTGGAACTAGATGATTTTTAAAGTCCCTTCCAATCTAAACCATACTGTGATTTTATGATTCTATACTAAAAAGTTCTTTGATTCTCTACATACTCAACACTCCAATTCATGCTGGAATTCAAACTAACTTTATTTCTGGAGCTTTTGCCACATTTTTTAGCCATTATGTGCCCACCACACTAGTAGCTTAAATACAACTAGTAAATACTCCCAGCCACTGAAATTTCAGCAGCTACACCATTAATTCTCTGGTTAGATTTTTCAACAAGGTCAGTCAACACATTTCAGAACAATTTCTACTACAACTCAGGATTTAGCAGGAACTCTTCCAAAAGGTGTTTTGTAGGGTCAAGTAATTTAATACTGTGGAGGAAGCGTGGCCTTGACTTTGGAATTGGAGAACAGAGAGCAGCCCCTGGCATATTTAATTTACTACTGCTATTGAAGATTAGGAAAAAACTGGTCCTGAAATAGAAAGTTCACTACCTTGCCAGCAGAAACTGCTTTTCGATAAGTACTTTAGAAAGTCTCTAGAGGAAGACACCATAAGCCTAACTGAAGTATTTGGGATTAGATACCATCTTTGCTGACTACTTTGGGACAGAAGTCTGTAAATAAGAGAGAACAGTAATGTCATAATACTTCTGCAAAGGTTTTCATCTGAAGAATCACAGTCATTAGTTCTATGAAAGAATTATACTCATTAGGAAGAAAAAAAATGAAGCACAAGAATCTGTAGTTCTCAGGAAGAGAACTGTTCCTGTCACAGGCAGAACTCAATCCTGCATCCTACAACTCAGTCTCTCTTCTCCCACTCAGGCCCTGTGTGATGAAATCAGGCAAATCAGGCTTAGGTTGCATACAAAACAAGCTAATATTTCTTTTGGATGGTGTCTCTTTCCTTAACGTCTACTTATCATGTAATGTGATGGGACATGGATTAACAACTTGTTGAAGCCAATCATGCAGTCACAGAAAATGGAACTGAAACAGGATTTTGAGAGGTCATGTGGTACTTTGCATTGCCCCAAGGCAGAACCAGCTCTGCTAAGGACATTGTGGACAGCTGTTGTAAAAACAGCTGTTTTAAAGGCTTGTAATGATGGTAATTCCACACTCTCCTTGAGCAATGTGTTCCAGTCCTTCACTATCTGTACTGCTGGAATGATTTTCCTAGTGTTTAACTTTAATCACCTCTGCAGCAATGTAAGCCTGTTAGTTTTTGTTCTATCCCCTTCTGGCACAGTGAACAGATTTCTTTCTTCTCTGCAGAAGCCTGTGTTAGGTTTGAATAGTTAGTATGTTTCCTTCTCAAATCTCTCTTTTTTTTT
>VZTB01010494.1:261542-307819 GCA_013397245.1 Thryothorus ludovicianus
TTTTTTGTTATGCATGTCCAGTGCTGTCAATTTTTCAGCAATGGTCATGTTTTCTAGCTTTTCTGCATGTGCAGTTACTCATGGGACTACACAGACTTTTGGATGATCTCCCTGAGCCAAGCAACTGTGTACTGCCAAGAACAAGGAAGAGGACATGACCACATAATTGGGGAAAAGGTAAAAAAGAGCAGTAAAGCTCTTTATAGCAGCATAGACTAAAATTTACTTAACCAGCCTTGAAACCTAAATAAGAAAATCAAGTGATAGCAGCAGTAGCAGGAAAAAGTTACTTTGAACAACAACAACAAAAAAAATGAGCTTTTGCATACTTCCTTCTACATGAAAATGCATCAATTATTGTGAATAGGTAGATATTTCTTTTTTCAGATGAAAACTTACAGCATTTGTCAGCTTTTCCTTGCACTTTGCTGTGTTACTTCAAACACTGATAGAAATGGGATCATCTAGGTAATCCTTACAATCCTGAAGAGCTCAGGCTGGATATTCCTTCAGCTTAGTTCCATGTGAACTGGATAAATTTTAGGATGTCTGCTTAAAGCCTTGGTTAAAATTCCTTGTCTTTTTGGCTTGGAGACCAGATTTTATCAGGACTTTGTGGAAGAGAAGAGAAAACAGACAATCTGAGAGAGCAAATTCTTCATAAAACTCTATGTTACTTGGAAGTGGAATTTTTTGGGGTGTCTCTAACCGTGTAATGAAGTAAAAGAGTTATTTCCTCTAATGTCTGTTATACACCCACACAATGTAGTGATTCTGAGATTTTCCATTTTGAAAACAGGTATGTAAAGCATCTTGAACCCAGAATCTTTGAGTATAATTGTATTAGTGAAGTGGACAGGACCAGGGCAGCAGCCCAAGAACTGTTATCTGTATGGTTAAATTGTTAATCTGTTCCCTGGTGCCCTTTTGGCTCATGTCAAATTGCACTATCTGTCTGGGAACTAGCACATGCCAAAGGACCATTCCCAGGGGGAGGTTTGGATGCAGCCACCCTGTTCTGTAATGTAAAGGAATTTATTAGTGTGATTGTGGCCAGGACATGTCAATTGGCTTCCAGGCCAACAAATATTTCTGTCCTTGTTATCCTCTGTTCAAATAGTCTTGGTGTAACAGTTTGAGAGGAGCAGGTAACTCGAAAGTCATGTTTTTAATATTTTTCATCATCTACTATAATTCTTGGAATTCCTCAAATCTTCCTATGGATTAGGGTTTATAACTGTGAAGTTTAAACACAAGTATTTCTGCTAAGTAATTTTTTGACAATATTAAATATAATCAGGACATTTATCCAATTATGACTTCCTAGTTTTCATTGGAAATTTCTTGTTAACACAGATTATGAAAACTTAACTTTCTGTTAAAATCAAATTCAATTCTGATTGCAATACAAACCACCATCAGGTAGATAAACTAAGACTTGAGGTGAATCTCAGGGATGTTGGGCTTTGTTAATTTCAGGTAATCTACTTTTTCCTTTTTATCATACCATACTTTCTGGTAAATACAGGTAGAATGAAAGAGTTAACTGAAGAAGAAATTTTTGTAACAGTTTGTTTATATCATTTTCAATACTGGCCCCCAAATACAAACCAGTATTAACAGTTTATAATTACAGTGTTAACATTTTCTTTTTCTAAAGTAAGCTAAACATTTAGGAAAGCTGTATTGCAACACATCTTTGTTGAATTTAATGCACCAGAGACTTTTTTCTAGTTACAATACATTTAGTTTCAAAATTTTTCTATTTTTGCAAATATAACATTTATGTGAAATTTCATCGATTCTCTCTCACTTATCCTCTAAAAAAATACCCCATGTCTGGGAGGTTTTTTGTAATTACTTTTTCTATTTTGTTATTAAATGTTGCATAAACAGAAGGATATACTCTGATTACTGCAACTTTCACAAAATGAAAAGCCATTGGATATACTAGGATTAAATTTTTTAAAAGTCCACTCCAGACAGCCAGAGGTAGCTAAAAAAAAAGAAAAAGTTTATTTTGCTTTCTATTTGAAAACATTTTCATCTATGGCAGTTAGCCTGATCCCTACTGGGAAAACAGAGACCTAATTTTGTCCTGTTTAATACAAACAGAATTCCCAGTGACTTCACTGGGAGTTTTGCCTGAACTAGGAGCACAGAAGGCAGACTTATAAACTTTCAAGAATATCCCTCTGCTTTCCTGTGACCTAATCTACTCTCTGTAGTTTACCAAGTACTTACATTGTTGTTCTGCATCAAAGTGCTTTGCAAATTACCACAATTTTATGCAGTAGGTCTGGACTTTATTGATAGAGGTCATAATTTTTGTAGGAAGAAAACATAATTAAAATTTCACATGCTCTATGTAGTTCCACAATCCCCTCTATAGAGTTGATAGCTCTGAAAGTTGAGTCTATATCAATGATGATAACATTTCCTTTTCCAAGAGTTTGCTGCTAACACATTTAGTTAATAACAAAAAATTGATATCTTGGATTCACAGAAAAGTAACTCTACCATAGAAAAGCAAACAATTTCCAAGAATGTATTTTCTCTATGGTTAGAAAACATTATACTCTTCTATTGAGGTAGTTACTATTTGGAGAGGGAAAAAGGAGAAGTCTGAATGGGAGAGCCAACTTTGGCAGGAGCACTACTGCTGGTTTAAGGAACAAAAAACAGAAGTTAAAAAAGAGAAAGAAGAAAGAGATCAGAAAACTTGTTTTTCAAATATGTATCAGACAAAGGGTAGATTATGGTAAAGAAGTTTAAAAACAGAAGTTAAAGAAGAAAGAGTAAAAAAATGGTTGCTGTCTTTTTTTTTAAAGATGGAGTGCAACTGGAAACAGCATGCAGCCAAAGGTCAGGGTCAAGAGTAATAGAATCCTGGCACTATGTGCTAGTTTATCTTCTACACGATGAACTCCTGCCAAACCATATACACAATGTCATACAGCAGGGAAAAGTGTCTGATGCATCTCCAGAGTATTTATGAGGGCTTCTGTTTTGAAGATAGTTTCTTAGGTAACAGAATAATAACATAATGGGACTATTTCTCATTTATCAGGGACTTTATTTGTTTTTTTTCTTTTTGGCTTATTCTGCAAATTAAACCATGATAACTTGTTTCCCCCTTTCTGAATTCCCTCTCCCAGTATTAAAACGATTGGAGGGGTTCTTTAATTTTTCAGATTTCTTTTAAGAGAAGGGTATAGGTGGTGCAAGAGCTGATTCTAATAAGACCAAGCCTTGCTCAGCACCTTGGGAAATAAATACTTCAGCTGGAATGATATGCATTTGCAAGATTTAAAGGCGGTGAAAGAAGGTCTTGACTAAGTTGTTGCTTCTTGGACTGTGTGCCTTCCTGTCTCTCTTATAGCACTGTGTGTTATGCTTTGTTTCTTTTAGTCCTGGTAGTATATTTATACTCAGCCTGCAAAGCCCTCTCCCTTCAGTCTACAGTCCGAGCACAATCCAGTGGTTTGTTTTTCCACAGCTATACTCATTTCACAATTGTATAACTATTCCAAAATTAGTTTTAGAAAACAGTTTATCTAAAGCATATCACATATTTTTAACCAAAAACCTTGCAGGTGTAGAGCAAGGAATGCAAGAAAACAATATGTCAGATTCTGATCCAGCACTAGGAGCAAAATGTCTTCATTAATGGAACGTGGATTAAACTCACAGCAGCTGCTCTGTAATATTTATATTCCAGCCTCTCATGAACTTTTATTAGGGGACAAGTGAGATCACATTAACTGCAGAAAAAAAAAATAATCCACATATTCACTTACCTCAGAGTAGCCCAGATCTAATTTTCTGGCTCTCATCTGGCTTCTTTCCAAATAAATTATTCATGTGGCTGTGAACAATGCTGAACAAGTAAGGTAGCACATAAGATGAGTTGCTACCTATTTCAAAGCTCTGACTTCAACAGAAGCATCCACTGTGTTTAATTTTTTTTATAACAATTTGTAAGAAAAATATAGGCACAAGCCTGGTTCGCTCTGATAAATTAACTCTTTCAGTGAAATCACTTGCCTCATAGGGAGCAGAAACTTCTCATGAAAACTGCAAGAATGCCAAAGATGCTCCTTCTGGTGCAGAAGTCCATCTGAAATCCCAGCAATGGGTTTTAAGCTATTAAGAGATGAGAAAATAAATAAACTTCAAGAAGTCAATATGGAACATAGGGTTCAACATCATGCATTAAACAGTGCAGGAGCTCTGTAGTATAGGAATTCAGAGCACAAAACAAAGTATTGAATCAAAAGACAGAAGAAATAATGCTGTCATTTCACTCCTTCACTTGAGGTGAACAAGTTTGTCTTCTCTCTCTTACTAAGTCAGACTCCAGAATTGTGATGTGGTACTAAAAGAGCCATCAAAGCTGAGAAGGGACTGTCAAGCAGTTCTGTGTAACACTGCTCTGAGTACAGCCTAAGACTGCAGAGTTTGCCTTGCATGTTTTTTTCCTGGAGATACTGGCTTTCAGCTCTAAGCTGACAGCCCTCAGGGACTGTGACTCCCAGTGCTGCTCAAGGCTTCATCAAACTTTGTCCAGCACTGTGTGAGTTCTTAATTCCAGAGAACCACTCATAGGTTATAATTTACACAGTGGGCCAAACACTGAAAAACCACCTGCAGCTGCAGGTCCAGGACTAATTTTTCTAGATCTATGGGCTGTTTAAAATTCAGATTGCTAGAAGGCAGCATTGATTTCTGAGGGGTGTTACTGGTACCTGGGCACACAGCATGGAAAATGGTAAGCAAAGGGTGTCACACACATCCAATATGAGGCAGTAGCGCTGCATGCATAAAAAAAAAAAAAGTTTATCCCTGCCTATGCCCCTTCAGATTAAACATAGGTATAGCAGAGTTTTTAGCAACACTGACTGAGCAGCTGCAAATGACAGTCCTTCAATGACATTCATCTGCTTGCATTTACACTTTTGAAGGAGGACATTTTCTGATGCATATTCTTCTTACTGATACATTTTTTCCGTGTCTCAAGTTTTTCTGACTTTCTAAAGTGTTCTGCTAGGTATTCTCACTCTTAAATGTAAAACATCTTTCAGAAGAAAGGTAATCAACTGTTTCCTTGTACCACATGACTTTCTAAGTGAAAGGCTACACTGGAAAAGCAATGATTCCTGCTGTAAAATATTGCTGACCAGTTTCTAGCCTTATAAACAGAAACAATTAACTCCTATATCTTCTTGCATACCCAAACCCATCACTTCAGATTCTCAGACAGAACTCAGGACCCACAATGAGTTCTGCTAAGAATCTCAAACTCATCGCTTTTGAGATGACCTTAAAATGTAGAAAATTCAACTTTCTTTGCTTGAAAGTGAATTGCATTACTAATGAAATATGAAGCATAATTAAATTTAAATGGTACTGGCTTTGTATACAAACCAACAAAATGGTTGCCTCCGGAAAGCTACTGCTGAGTAGCAGTGAGGGTTAATCTTACTAGCTGTTGCAAAAGCCTGTGTCCAAAATGTGCACAGAGTCACAGAGTAATGCTGGCTCTAATTATTACACTGTATGGAGAGATCAGTCAACTTTATTCCTAGCAATTCACTAACTTTTCTTTTGTGTAAACTTGGCACAGAAAGGCTTTTGCTATTGAACTAAATAAAACCCTCAGCACATGGCCACGGCCCAAGGGGACACTTTATCATTTGTATATAGAAAGACATTTGATTATGGCTTAATTATACAATATGCTGCTATTTATTTTCAATCAGTCTGCAAACTCTATAATTGTGGATTATTTACTGATGAACTACTTACAATCCATTATTCTATTATGTTAATGTATTCAAATCCAAAAACATACAAATGTTTAATAACCTAGTTTAAATCAGTTGGGCTTTTATTGGTCTTCAGGAAGAAAGATATGTGGAAACTGACAATTTGGTAAATCAGAGTTACACAACATTGAAAACAAGCTTTGTTTTCTTTCATTTTTTTCAGTTTCCAAAAAAAATGTATAATTTATCATATCAGTATTATTTGCTACTGTACTTATGGTTTTCATCTTCTCTGGATGATATTTAATCACTTGAAGAAATCAAATAAGATAATGGACAACATTTTCCAAAGCTCCAAATAATGGGATTTTTCCAGTCATAAAATTTCTTCACATCTCCCCCTTTTGACTCTTATTTTTAAAATTATAAATTACATCTTTCCTTTTACTTCATTTCTCTACCCAGTTTCTCCCTAGCCATAGTGGGAATTACTTAAAATATTTGAATTTGAGCCAAAATCAGAGGTTTTTCTGAGTTCTAGGAGGACTCAAACTGCATTTTTCTTCATCTCCTGCAGAGGTACCTAAGCCAAGGTGTTACAAACACTTCTGAAGTGGCATTTGAATGCTCTGCAAATATTTTATTCAATCTCTGGGTCACAAAGAAAAGACTAGAAAAACTCAGTACTCTGATGTTACAGGGCTGCATGAAGAGGCTGAAGTTGCAGCCCCTGCTTCTGTTCATGCAAAAGATTATGTATTTACTCCAAAAGAGCTCAGAGGCAAGCTGAATAAGAGTATTTTATATTCCAGATAACTTTTTAACCTTCATTTGTGCTACAGAAAAGAAGGAGAAGGTATCAGGAAATAGATAATCCAATTTTGAATTATTTTGTCAGCATGTACTGACTTGTAGCACCAAGGAACTTCAGCAGATCCAACAAAAGGAAGAGCCAAAGATGTGAAGCAAGATGGGTGCTGAAAATGCATCTAGAAGCACATTTTGACTTCAGTGTCGCAAACAAAATTTCTGACTTTTGCAGCTCCTTTCTTAAGGGCCACTTGAGATCCTTGGCAAATACATTAAGGATATGCCAATGTATCTGAACTTGTCAAACTGTTATCCTTACTTTTTTAAAATCAGTTGCATTTGATTTGGAACTTTGCAGACTTCCAAGTCTCCTCAAATCTGTAAAGGTCATTTGCTTCTCAGAAATACCCACCATTATTACTTATTACTGCCTTGATGGCAGCTTGCACTGGCAGTGACACAAAGCCAGGGCTCCAGCTTCTCCAGCGTGCAAAGACCATGAAGAGCCAACACCACTGTCATTCATGTGTTCCTGAAGGGCAATTCATAATTTTCAGGGGAGTTTCCCTTAAAATCTCCTTAAAATATCAACCTGCTGACAAAGATAGAAATTACACATTAAATATTTCAAGTAAGAAAATAAGAAATAAGAGACCCAACCCAACAATTGCCTCTCTTGCTAATTTCTCTTTTATGACTTCTCAGAGGATTCCTCTGTAGGCAGTAGGATCAGATGCAAGATTTATACAGTAAATTAACTGCATAACCATGACAAAGTAAATCACTAATAGAGTAATAAAACTTTATATTAAGGCTTCAAATAAATGGTTTGTACAGAGGTTAGTAATTGAATACTAGATATTAGAAATGTATTATATACTTTAGTAGTACTTGTTATGGACGGTTACAGGCACATTAGTAGGTGTTATTGATCTGGCCAATATATAATAACTTCTAATAAGTGATTTAGCCTTTACTAAAAGGTTATTATTTAAGTATCAACTCTTCAGACATTATTTATAGATATTCCATAATGCTAAGCCTGATGACTATATCAAGTTTAATAAAGCATTACTGTAGTTTTTTTGCCATTATGTTTACTGAAATAAATTCATTAAAATCTACACAAAATTTTAAGACCTCTTTAATCATGGGTAAAGTTGCATTGTGCATGTGGAAATAAAAATTGCTGCAATAATGATACCTACATTCAAAGACACTGAAATCAAGGACACCAGAATTTCAGTGTCTGTTGTAGTTTAAGCTATAAATCTCTTAAGCTATAAATCTGAGTCAAGCAGGGTCTCACATTGCCAGTTTGGTTTGCAAGGGGGAAAAAAGCAGTTAATTTTGCATTTTCTACACCAGCTTTGTTCCCATCAGGATGTGCAAAGTGGATCTAACAGTTCATGATGAGTGTGAGCATCAGGCAAACAGCCCATAAATGTCCCTGTAAGAGAACAGGAGCACATCTCTTCAGCTCAGCTTGCAATATTTTCATAATGAACAGAGCTTCTGAAAGAAAAAGTGAATGATATTCTGGAGATCAGAAAGTAGGAGAAAATATAACAGAATTTCTGCCTGAACAGGTCTGTAACTTCATGTATCAGATTGCTTTCTACTTATACAAATTATATATGTGTATACATATGCATACACATAATTTGTCATGCAGTTAATTTTAAATATTTTCTGTTAATCTCTAATAGTTTTCATATCACAAATTTAAAAATGGAATATTTTTTTCCCACTAAAATTAGTGTTTGTATTAAGGAAGATCAAAGCTGTCAACAGTCTTAAACAAGGATTTGTTTGGTTACTGAAATATCAGTACCCTTATTTACACTTGAATACTTTCAGGACACCTTAACATACACCCAAACAGTGTTTGTTTTCTATTTTTTGAAATTTCAGTTCTTCAAATCTTCTTATTTTGTGAGAATTCATAATGGAAATATGTTTCAGGCCTCAGAAATGAAAAAATACAATTCAGAAAAGATATCCTGAAATGCCTACAGGGATTTTTTGGTTTTTTGGGGTTTTTTTGTAGGACTTTTTCAGGTAGTCATCCTCTAGGATACTTTTTATCCTTCAAAAAAAGATTTATTTCCTTTCTGCATAAATCTTTATCACTATTCATTTTCAGGAAAGAATTTCAGAAATCTTAAAATAAGCAATGAAATTTTAGGTGGCAGCAACTGTATGAGATTAATTCTGTTAAACTACTTTTCTAATGAATTTTTCAATTAGGTATGTTTCTAGAAAATATTATTAAGACATGACTTACAGATGTTGTTGATTCCTTTGCTGATTAAATGCAAAGTAATATATTTGTAAGTAAATTTTTGTAAATATATTTTTGTTATTTCTTCATCCTCTTATTAATACTTGCCTAAATGTACTATTACTTCAATCCCTAAAGTATTTCATTTTATCAAGCATTTTATCATTAATACTTTTTTCATTTTCCTTAATAAAGTACTCTTTATGCTTTATTTTTCTGATTCATGTCTTTTACTCTGTATTCCCCAAACATTAAATTTCAATTTTAATCACATATTTTGGGTTTGTTGAATATTTAGAGGTTGAATTTTCTATTTAAATATCCCATATCTGCCTCACCACTGATGTCTTGCATGTAACAGATCTCAATGTGGCCCTTTGCATTTCTGTGTTATATCTTGGCCATTAATCTTTCTTCATTGCAGTATGCTTAACAAACTGTTAAAAATAATGGTAGCTGGCAATGAAAAAGTGTGGTGCCCTTTAAGAGGCATTGTTTGAACTGATATTTAAAGATTTCCAATTCTCTGGGGTCAGGAAAGTAACGTTTTCATGTTTTTACAAGTCATTTTAGAGCAAGACTTATATTGTCCAGAAATGATGTTTAAAATTTCAATAGCTTCTGGTTCTCTGTGCCACATCACCTTGCAATTGCCCTCAAATTGTTTCTGAATCACGTTTCCTCTGGCAAGGAGTGGTAGCCCTCATTTTATATTAACTGTACAATGTACAGTGCTCTCACCCCACTCATAACTATGTTAATGTCAGAATGAAAAATGATAAAGCATAAATTAAATAGCAACCATATGTTTTCTGTAATAGATCTTCTTTTGTTTTTTGACCCAGGTAAACAATTTCCTTATATCTCCTATTCAGATCTGCATTTTCTTCCTCCCAATTTGCCTCATGAACACCAGAGAGCAGGCATCTCTGTGTCCAGACAGCTGAGCTTGAACTTCAGTTAATACAAAATGATAGTGCTCATTGCTGCTAAACAGCTTCTTATTTTAACCAGTGAGCTTGCTAAATAATGTCTGTTCCATCAGAGTAGGGTCACTTTAGAGCTTTACAAACAAATTTAAGCTTCCAGTCTATGTTATAAGAAAGAACAGAGAATCTTTCCATGGGATTATTCTAGTAAATCCTTAGTAAATTATCCGAACAAATAAACGTTACAAAATTCTACTGTTGGGCTGCCCAACCTCCTCCTCCCCTGTGTCTTCCAGCAAGCAGAAGTTGCTCTGAGTGTATCACATTCTCTAAAGAGGAGGCCATCCAAAAGCTAGAGAAATCATTACAATAAAATACAAGCCACTCGTTTCCTCTGGTGCAGAAGGGAGACAGTTTATGTGCCAAGGACCTCTCCATGAGTGGATCTCTGGTGCAAAAGGGCCCAGCCCAACTGACAGGTCAATTCCAGGATGCGTTTTAATTCTTTTTCCCTGAGAGATGATTCCTGAATTGCAGGCATCCTATTTTTTTTGGTGCCCAGGGACTGTAACAATGATGTGTCACTGGCAGCAGAGGCAGTCAGGAGAGGCAAGGTGTGCCTGAAGGAGAAGGTGACATTCTCCAGGCAGCTTGAACAGCAGCAGAGAGGGGCTTTGAGCACTGCTAGGGTGCTCTGCACATTTTGTGTAGTGAGTATGCTCAGCTCCATGCTGGTGGAGGATTTCTGACAGATTCTCTGTTCTGGTCTCACTTGGCTTCCAAAACTCACCCTCCCAGCCCTCTCTGTGTGATCCTCCCTTGCCTATTTCTAATAGACATTTAATCAGTTCCCTAGAAAAAATAAAATATTTATGAAATCTTGTGCCTATTTTCTTATGCTTTTTGCTTCCTATGTTCTGTGTATCACTTTCAGCACCCTTTTTGATTATCTATTTCTCTTGCTTGCTAGTGAGGGCAGCTTCTCCTGCCATCTCCTCTCTGTGACAAGGGTTTTTTGCTGTGTGGTGATGGATAGAAGAGCACAGCCAGACAACTTGTGTCCATTGGTGTCACTGCACAACTGAAATGCATGCAGAGGTAATTTACTGAGAGGTAGGACATACTTCCTGGTGGCAAACTGTGTTAGATCTCTTGTATCATCTCTGGTGAGCTGCACTAGATCTGCTTCATCAGCTCTGGTGCACAAGCTTGTCCAGTTAGAAGAAAAATGAGGGTAAAATTCATAGAAGGTAAATAAAGTTTGTCTCTCTCTGTCCTGATGAAAATAAAGAGAGACAGCAGAGGAGAACATTTCAAGTAAAATGTCTTCTAGATGTGCATAATTTTCACCTTTGATTACAGGTAGAGTTCAAAGAAGCAGCCTGATCTTTATGCTTGGCCTTCAGAGAGCTAAAGGAGTCCATCCTGCCTACTTAGTGCCAACCTGTGAGATGTAGAAGATATTAACATTACTCTTTTCTTCTATCTAATTTCTCAATAATTATAGCTTAATAACACTGAAATGATGATAAATATTCAGTTTCAGTGTTTTACTGGTAATGTAGATTTTTCAGAACTATAGTGTTTTTACATGATCAGGCATTTTTTATCTAAATTTGGGGTTCTGTATATACTGAACAATAATCTTCTTGGCTTTCCTGCTAATTATATGTCAGTAGGTAAGACTGCAAGGAAAACTGTAAAACCTCACTGATTACTTAAGTCAACATTCTTTGTTTTTGGCTGTGGATGTCAGGTAATTCTTAACAGTTATATGTTAATTAACATATATAACAGTTAATTCACAGTTAATTCTTTAACAGTTATATGAGAAATAATAGGCTGGATAGTGCAAGAAAAATTAAGAGAAAGAGCTGTAAAACAATCCTGTATTAAATATCATGTATTCAGCATGTTAGGCTGATTAAATCTAGTGACAATATTTGTAAGACTTGCATAGGAAAGCACAACCTTTCATACATTCTTTTTCTCATCTTTTTTTTCTTGTTCTCCTGGAGGAAAAGGCTTTGACTCAACTCTGGAAATGTATTTTTAAAACCTACACATACAATAATAAAGACTGTTCTGATATATGCACTTCAAACTCTAACCTAGGTCTGAAAGGCCATTTGGACCTCAAATTATAATTCTAGCTATAAAGAAACAAATTTCAGGGAGAGCATTACTCAATTTGGCTGGAAATATCAAAGTGACATGGAAAAAACAATAGGTACCAAGTTCTCTCTGGTTTTACTGAGAAACTGTGAAGTTCTTGGAAAGTACTGCCCTTTTCAACCTGAAACTGGAATTTGGCAAGCCAAGGTTGGGCACCTTAGAAAATCTTTTAATTCTGAAAACAGATTGAGATAGATGCAGCCCTGCCTATTTGCAAACAAAGTGTAGCACTCAATAGGAAAACAGGACTTGATTCAAAGTAAATTTTTTCTTCCTCTTTCTGGGAATCCTTTAAGTCAGCTTTGCAAACAGTAAGATCTTTCTCTCATGCACACAATTCTATTCTCTCAGGGATTCCCTTATTTTACGGTTCCCTTCCAAATACTTTGTGGTTTTTATCTCCTTGAATTCTTCTCACAACTCCTTGCTTTCTGCTTCATCTTACCCTAAGTCATCCCTCCCTCTGGTCATAGGAGGGTCTGTGTGAAGTTCACTCAGAAATGTGTTTACTCCACGTGACCTCTCCTTTTTTCAGACAGACAAGCACTATCTGAGCCATTGCTGTGTGGCCAGTGCACCACAGCACTGAATCACAGAGAACCTGAGTCCAGGGAAAGGCACAGGGGCATCAGATCATCACTGTGCCTCAGTTCACAATCAGTTATTTTTCTACAGCCACCAGTTGTAGAGAGCTTGTGTTCTCCATGCTTTGGTCTGAATCAAATAAAGAATCTTCCAAGTCCTCCTTGCAGTACCCTGTAAGATGGCATAGCACACACCCTGTGCTACAAGACATGTGGCACATGTCCTCATCTCCCTGCAGACTAACTCTAAAAATCACACACTCAATAGTCCAAAAGCTTCCAGACTGTTCTTCTTATGTGAACTCTGAGGTCTTTCCTACTTGAGCCTATTCCTATAATAACATCTACAGGGACTCACTCACTGTTCACAGATAGCCAGGAAACAGTTTCTAGACTGTGGCTTCCACATTAAGGCAAGGGCTAGACAAAAGAACAGGGGAAGCCAGCACCTCCTCTTCCAGTCTTTGGATGCCCTCTGTGTCTTTGTCTTGCTGGAAGATGAAACAGTGAAGCCTGCCTAGTGCTGCCAGGATGAGATTATTTCATGCCTCAAGTTAAACATGTAAGCGTTTGAAGGATGGAGGTCATCATTCCTAAAGCTTTAATAAACTTTACAGTAGAAATAAGTTTCCTTTAACCCCATTTATTTAAACAATCTATATTGTTTTATATAGAGGAAACTATCCAATGCAAATACAGCTAAATATTTTAATGGTTTACACATTCATTTTAGAAAGTTTTCTTTTAATTTGTTAACTTTTGTTCCTTTGAACCAGTTCAACCTACTTATTTAATCCCTTGAGCTTTCAAGGGACAGCTTGCAGAAAGTTATATACACAAATAAAACAAACATTTCAAATAAAGCACAATGCATAAAGCAGAGAAAGGGAAAAATTTGACAACAGCTGCTAGATTTAACACTAATAGTTTTGAAAGATTTTGGCTTAAAGGTTAAGAGTATCTTATGACAATAAGCAGACTTTGTATATAATGTCAACAGCCCTGTTGCAACATGTCCAGTTTTAATTTATTCTTGTTCGCTTGCATAAGACAAATAATATAATTATGTATGTCTGGTTCATGACATTCAAGTTGGAAAAAAATCAAATAAATCATGTGTTTTTTTTAAGAGTAGCAACTTCTAAAGCTTTTGGCCTACGTCCCTTATTAACATTAGAGACATTTTTGTCTGAAAGTGATAACCTGAGAGCTTGCAAGTATTTATTTATTTTGATCAGATTTCATAATTTCTGAGCCTTTCTGCTTCCGAATATGCTAGTGGTAACTAGTATCCTCCTTAGTCTTTCTGTTCTTTTTATGTCTAAAGAACATTGCAAATTATATCAAAATTAGCAAAAAGTTAATGTTCTAAGGGCTGCGCTTTTCATGCTTTGAGGCTCAGTTTGGACTAGTTAAGTATGCTGAACATTTGGAAATATTTTTATTCTCTGCTTATATTGTTCTTATAATGGAAAAATAACACAAGGGGTATTAAAACTATTTTTCAGTCACATATCATAGCATATACCACATTTCAGTGTTTTTGCTAAGATTAGACATTGGTTAAACTTTTTATTTGCATATATGTATTAAAAAAGAAGGAAAAATACTCCTTTCTAATCATATGCTTATCTAATTAAAAGAAATTTCACATTAATCTAATTTGTGAAGCTCTTTACATGAGCTGAAATTCATATCACATGATTTTAAATGTGATGATTTAGATGTGCAATATAGATGATTAGTATCAACTAATTTTAATCTTCTATTAAGCTTAAATTTTGGAGAATTAGGCATTTCTAGAGGATGGTACACAATCTGTCTGAGGGAAGGATGTCAGAGCCTGTATCTTTCTTTTGACTCTGGAAGAAATCCAGTGGGTGATTTACTGTACATGTATAAATTCCAGGAAGATTTAGGTAGGTGAAATGAAGCTCACTTTAGATGGAGATTTGTACTTTTAATATATATTACCATATCTACTTTGAATAAAAATAGAAATACATTTTCATGGTTTCAAGTAATGCTTTTCAGACCTTAGCAGGGGGAACTAATGTTTAGAATTTTTTATCTGCATTTGTTTTATACAAAGGAACTGCTCTAGTTTCAGTTGAAAATTTCCTGAACTAGAGGAGATTAAATGAAATCAAAATCTCAATAAGGGAAAAAGGAGCTAGTACTAAGATGGATGGCAAAAATAACATCTAGTATAGAACGCATAGGCTTAGCATGAAATGTGCATGGGGAGCTTGGAAAGTACACTAGTGACATGTATCTGTGTAATGGTTCCAAAGCATTTTCTTTTGGATGATATTAAGATTTTACAAAACAAACATATGCTCATGTTAATAATGTTTTGAAGTAAATGTATTAATGCAAAAATGTCCAAACAAATGAGCCAGATTTCCTCAGGGTTTGACTCCCATAGCAGCAAAAGAAGTAGTCCAGAGTGTTTGAAGTACTTTCCATGGGGGTATTTTTACCCTGCCAAAATGAAAGCAGGAGCATTGTGCTGTTGTGGCAATGCAGAATCTCCACATCAAAGCTATTGCTGCATCATGGACAGGGAAGAGTCCAAGAGTCCTCCTTGGGTATAAGATGCAAGAGAACAAGGGTAGGTTTGTTTTACAGAAGGGAGTTTGAAATTTCATGCCAGAGACTGTGAACACCTTCTAATTTATGAGAAGAGAGCAAGAGAAAGGCTAATCCATGCCTTTAGTAGGAAGACTTATGCCTTTGCAGGCACATCAGTGCACTGTCACTGCGCTAAATCAAAAGAAATTGGCCTCAGTACAAGGGGTAAGGCAGGACCTCTCCATCACATTTACCAGCACAGACACAGGAGCTACAGGTTCTCCAAACCCCAGGGACATGCACTCTGTCAGGTAAAACCAACCCCAACTTTATTTTCAAAAATTGAAAGACCTGTGACCAGACACAGGATGAAAACCTCACAGTGTCTGGTTTTGTTTCTTGGTATTTCACACTGGTTATGCAAATACCATTTTGGGGAGAAATATGCTTTCAATAAATAGATTTGTTTATTGGTTTGCTATTGCTTCGATCCTCAGACTTTCCCACCACATCCAAATCTCTCATTAGGAAAAATGCTGGTAAACCCAGACTGGCCAACCCAGGCAGGCAGGGCACCAATCCCTGGAGATGGTGCTGTGATGATTAGAAGGTTAAGCCAGAGTTTTGCAGGCAGAGGACTGAATCAAGCACTTATTAACCAGATGATCTTGTTACTCCTATAAAGAGCCTTGGATAAAATTCTACATTTAAAACTCTTTATCTGCTATATATGCCAGACTTGGATTTACTAGAGCAGAGAGGGAAGAAATAGAAGAGGAAATGCTGAGGGAACTCTAGCCTCTCCCATTACTACTCATTATTTCAGCACATAAAATTGCAGTCTTTGCTGCAAACCCAAGTTCACTGCCTCTCCTATACTGGGTTTTTGTTCGCTGCCCAAATAAGTCAAATATTATCCAAAAAAGTTTGCAGATACATACTGGGTGTAGTTCATGGTTTATGCATATGTGTAAGTATATATACACACATATATAAATACATATTCCTTTATATAGCTACATTATCTTTCCTAATAATTTGCACTTCTGAATACTTTTTCAGCCTTCTCCTGGGTAAAATGTTAAATTACTGGGTTGTTTTTTTTTTCTTGCTTTCTTTATAAGGGTCAGACTGTATTGTTGAATTGCTTTAAATTCCGAGTCGGGAATATGTCACGAAGTTATAAAACAGTACTGCTGATGTAGGAGCCTAGCGCTGATAGGAGACCTATTGATTGCAGATCTACTTTTAGATTGGATTTGTGCTCTGCAGTCCTTCTACCTGGTCATAAAATATAAGTGGGGTTTACAAAAAAATAGCAGTCCACTTAGGAAGTCTCTTAACAGGTTTTTTGAGCTTAAATGTACATTCCTTTTAGTACCTGTTAATTACTTTACTGTGATGATGCGCACCTGTGCAATGTCAGACTGCCCACAGAGCCCATTGTTAACCTGCCCATCAGCCATTTACTGCTCATGATTCACAGTCAAGGGGTCTAGGATTATTGTCTACTGGGAATTATGTTTTAGTAGTACAACAGTGTGCTGGAGATGTCTTAATGGCTGCTCAAGTGAGATTGTTATAATGCCTGCATTGTTGTTCTAGCCAGCACAGAGCCCAATTGCTTTTTAAGTTATGGCATCAGCTAGCTCCAGGTCATCTGCACTTAAATCACATGCACATATCTGAAATGCTGATGTGGTAACTGGTAGCAATGTATACAATACTTTTAACCTCCAATTTGGTGGGTGCTTGGGATCATATTATATGAAGTGTGCATGTATGCTTCAACCTTCAGGGCTACAGCAAGTTTTGCTGATTTTAAATATCATCATAAATTTTGGCTTGAACAGCTCGCCTCAGCTCATGCACAGCTTTCCCCTTGATAAGCCAGAGAATAAAGAGCTTAAGTGGTTTGCATTAAAACACATGCATACCTCCTGCATGGCCCTGCTCATGAGTTTGCTAAAAAAGTGTTTAGATGAGTAGAGATGGAGGGTCCAGACAACATGTGCTGGTTTTGCAATACCACACCAATTCTTTAACTCCTCCTATTTTATCAACTACCCCTGCATCGCTACACTTGTGCACATACACACAGATAGATAAAAAAACTTATAGCCATGTATGCATGCTGTATTGCAGGGAAATAGGATAGGCAGACTGTAGAAACTCCACTTTCTGACATGTTCTGCTGGTTTCTTCACCACCACCCTGAAAGAGCTTGAGCTCATCAGCTGAGTTCTGGGATCAGCTGGAGCAAATAGGAACTTATCTTCTAATTCACTGTCAATGTGTCTGTGGCACTTAGATGAGGCACTTTTCTTCAA
Organism: Thryothorus ludovicianus; assembly: GCA_013397245.1. Classification (NCBI taxonomy): domain Eukaryota; kingdom Metazoa; phylum Chordata; class Aves; order Passeriformes; family Certhiidae; genus Thryothorus; species Thryothorus ludovicianus. Next base: position 278,997 of record VZTB01010494.1, read on the forward strand.
AATCACAACCACCAGGTTAAACTATTCTGTTGTGTTTTTTTTGGTGTGCAGATACTGACATGAATTCAACTAGATCTAAAAGAATTTCTAATGGGTTTGGAGACTTTAAATATTCCTAGCAGCACTTGTAACTTGAGCTGATTGAAAATATTGGATATTTCCCATAGAAAAATCAAAACAATCTTCCCAAAAACAAAAAGAAATGAGAACATATACACCACCCCTCTACCTCAAATTTTCCTCTGAAAAGCTGAAGAATGCAAAAACTTTGCCTAATCATTCAATTTCTCTTCTAGACAGCAATTTATCTCCAGATCCTTTTCTAGTTAAAAATCCCTATAAGTAACCCCTCCTGTCAGTTTTCATCTCTAAGAAAATTTGAAGGAAAATGTTTTAACTGAACCCATTGAAATGTCGAGAGTTTTACTGGAGAAAATTTTGTATACTTCAAGGCATCTGGTCGAACCTAGTACTATAAATATAAGACTCATCCACATTAAATGGATTTGTATTCCAAAAGTATTGATGCAAATATTGCCTCCTTGCCATTGCTGAACCTTCCACTTTTCAGCCTTTTTATCAAAATCACAGAACTGGAATTTTTAACAGATGGTATTTTCACTGCTTTGAAATTTTTACAGAGAATGAGCTAAACACATTGACTTGGGCAGAAGGGGAGGTACTGAAAGGAAACAAGGAGGGAAAGCAGGAAGAAGAGATTTTCATAAGTGCTTAATGCAGATTTTTTCTCCTCCATTAAAAATAAGAATTTTAGCTTAGTATTCAATGGGATCATAATAAGAGCAACTCTGAGCACTTTGGAAAAAAAATCACACTCCCCAATGTTATTAATATGAGTCATAATTAGAGATGGAACATTTGATCCAAACCCCAATTAACTTTAGGGGAAATTTGGATCCAAACTTTATGGCTTGGATTTATTTGCATGCTGAGCCAAGACAGAACTCCTGACCCAGTACTGTCCAATCCCTCCTCCACTAACAAATCCTTTGGGAAATTAAAGATGCATATCTGGTTCAAGATCTGACATTTGTGGTTTGGAGCTTGTTTGACAGTATATCTTGTACATAAAGGACGATTTCCACCTCAGAATGCCATTTGTGCTTTAAAATATGCATCTGTATAGGAGGCTGATTCTTAAGAATAATCAATAGAACAAAATTATCTGCTTCCTTCATCATCTTTGTAATGAAAATTAAAATATTTACAGATTACCAAAGTTCTCAGAACTTTTTTTGTCTTTCAAGTCAGAAAATTATCCCTGGAGTACCAAGTGCATTTTCTAGTTCAGGAAATGATCCTGAGGATTTGACTCTTTTTATTTTTCATGTGGAATCACACTGATTTCAGTTTGATTATTCATTAAGCAAGCCACTTTCCAGTCTGAAGATGTGTGGGTAAATTAGGTTTTAGCATCACAGACAGACCTGGGAAATATAGCTGCTAATCCAAGACTTTGTAAGACCATTTCTGTTTCATGTTGGTGGCATCTGACAGTGACATCTCCAAAGGGGTTCAGATGGAGGTTCAGGTGGTTGTACATTGAAAGTTTTATTCTAAGATCAATAAAATGAACTTTAACACTGCAACGACCCTGGAATGCATTAGAAAACGTTTTTCCCCCATGGAAATATAACTAAAACAAACAAAAATTGACACTAAGCATAATTGAATGTTACCCAATTTTATATAGCTTTAGGTCAGATAGACTATGACCTCATACATTTTTTCTTTCACTCTATCTAAGAATCTTGCCCCAAATTACTGCAAAATATTGTCTTTGGGAGGGTAATCATTAATTATTGATGAGAATTATTGTGCTGAAAGAGTTTAAGCTGTTTGCTTAAATTATAAACTCAATGGAGAGTTATGTAAAATCTTTTTTTCCCACCTTTAAAGTCATTGAATGATTCATTAATCACAGAGTATATACAAATATTGAAGGGGCAGCAGCACCCACAGGGTAAAGCATTTGCCTCCAGAAGAATTTCTTCTCTTCTAAACCGAGCTATGTAACAGAATGAGTCTCATCTCACACTATGCCTCAGTTTCCTGTATTGTACCTTGTCATGTCTTTTTCATGGAGATTGTGAGTTCTGTGGGTGAGAAATTCAACAGAAGAGTTTTGCTTTCAAGTTTGTGAGAGTAGGCTCAGAGCCTAAGTTGGACAGAATATGAAGTGATGGTAGGACTTGCCTTTGGTACAAGCAGAGGAAACATCTGAGTTTTTATCTACAGCAAGACTACAAGCTGGAACAACAGTAATATTCCAAGGGACTGCACTGACAATAACGACTAAAGAAATACAAAGGAGGGTCAATATTCAGAAGAGTGCATGGCATATGCTTTGGGTCTCAAATTAATTGAATATTGCACTGTTACTTTGCACAGGGGCAAACATCATCTGGCTGTGCTGCAGGCAAGGAGATAATTCAGGCAGAGCAGCAGAGGCACACAGGGCTGTGCTGGAGCAGCCCTGAGTGATCCAGCCTGGAACCGTTTCAGCACATGGACAATTAGCCTGGGTCTGCCTGCACTGGCTGATGTGGGCAAACCCTCAGCTGCCTGCAGCCAGATTTCCACCACTAACATTTAAGGACCTAAAAAGTCATACTTGTTTCCCATTTTTCCAAAGATCTGCAATAAATTTAAACTGAGGGTCCAGCACTTCTTACTTTCACAACATATCTAGCTCCAAGGACTATGGGCAGCAGGCTCTTATCCCTTTATTACATATCTAGTCTATATTATACAAGGAAGCAATCAGAGCAAGTTTAGTTATCATCCTTCCAAATCTCTAAACAGTTCTCAGGCTGTACCTGGTTTACTACATAAGAACAGGACTAATTTACCAGTGGTAAAAAATTTCCTGTAGATTTTGGATTAATTTGGGATTCTGGACAGATAGATAGCAAAGCCAATACTTGCTATAATTGCAACACATTGATTTACTGGATTCTGAGAAACAGGGAAACAGTAGGGTATTGCAGTAGTAACAGAGTTGTTCATGACTGTGTGCACATAGATAGATAAATAGGTGTATATATGTGAATGAATATATATAAAAGTAAGGGAAATATTCCAAATTGACAACTTTGTAGCAGAAAATATTGGCTCCTGTACAGTACAGTATTTTTCCTTTTCTTTTTTTTTTCATAAAATGTATTTTTCTACGGGTGAGAGAATTTTTTGCATCATGAATATTTTATACCAGACTTTAGCCAAAACCATGATATACCCAGAAATTAACTTAGGGAAATCTGGTTCTCATTATCCTGTGATGTTCATTGATTCATTTGCTTTCTCAAACAAAGAATTTTAGCCCCCAGACTTGGTATCTACCTCACTTATTTCCAAACCTTCTGGGAGGTGTGTGTGTGTGAATTTATTTCTTGGAAAAGTGTGGAGTGGAATAACTCTTTTTTCATGCTATTCAACTAACTTCTACTATTTACGTCACCATAAATCAAAACATTTTCCATCCATATAAGTAGAATTTGGGTCATCTTTTCTACTCTATATTCACATTTCCCTCTAAATGGCATGATGAGAAGGAAAAAAAATAAGGAGAAATATAATAATCTGAAATAGAATTTTGTGTATTCTTTAGCTATCTAAGATGTAAACTGCAGCTCATTCTCTTTTCTCCTCCCTTTTCAATCCCAACCCAGCATCTGAGTAACTCTGAAAACATCTGAACTCATCAGTCACACCACATTTGGACCTGGATGCTTTCTAGGCACCTGCAGTTCTGCATTGTGTGCATGCCCAGATCTACCCAGGCCTTAATGGAATCCAGGAACTCAGCTGCATGGTGCCAAATTTCCCTAAGGGTCTTAATCCCATAAACATGACTAAAGCCCAGCTCATATGTTGTAGTAGGACCAGGCCTCTCACAAGCCAGGATCGTTTCTCTTAGCTTTTAAAACAGCTTTTAGGAGAAGAAAGTGGTGTTCACTGGCTTCTGCAAAGTGGTCAGCTTAGCAGCAGATTTACCTGTGAGGTATTGAAACCTGAGGACAAAATCTTCACAGCCTGAAGGGAACTTAATCTACAGAGGTCTCTACCCAGCAGTTAATAGTGTGTTACAAAATACAAACCTGCTCACTGCTCCATTCAAAGCTGTGCTGTTGTACCACAAAGACAGCAACTGAGGTCCCTAGACTGTTTATGTATTTGGCATATGTTTTGCTCATGGCAACATAACTAAAAGTAGAATCAAGGATTCAGAAGTCATATGTTTTCTTGTAAATCCCTTCCAGTCTCTATTTGTTGTATAAATAATATGAGCTCAGATATAAGAGAAAATCAGTATACTACAGTGTAACTCAATGGTAATAAAAAATATCTGCCTTCCTGCAGCCCATGAACAGAGACTCCAACCTTGATTTCAAAATTTTTGCCAATTTGCCTTTCTCTGGGTGAGATAGCTTCACTTTTTAATTCTTCTCTTTGAAAAAAATGTCATACATACATATGGGCCACAGGAAGCAGACTTCCAGTACCATGGGGAGAAGCACCTTCCCAAAATTGTGGTTTAGGTAAAATGAGAAGAAGAGGCTTGGTGTCACAACTCAAGAAACATCCCACTGAAGATTACAGATGAAGCAGGAAGTGCAGTTCCCATGCAGTGACTTGTTGGACTCTGCTGGTTGGGCTCACTGCAGTAACTTAGTGAAGCACAGGACTGCCCTTTGAAATTCTAAGCATGCACAGCTTCTCTCAACTTCCCTTAAAAAAAAAAAACAAAAGAAAGAAGGCCGTAAAATTTCAGGATCTGTTTTTCTTTAGGTCCAGCATCTCTTGAGCTATTTAAATTATATAAAGGGGTTTAAAAATAAATAAACTTATAAGAACTCTTTGAATTAGAATTTTACAGGATTCTGACTCAGAGGACAAGTCCTAAGACTGAGGACTCGTACCTCATGGCTGTAATTTTAAATCAAATAAAGAATTATACTGACAGAAACTATCATTTTTTATGAATTCAGTAGCTTGTGTGAAACTAGACAGCTATGCCAAGCAACAATGTCTATTAATTCCAGTAGTTAACAGCAATTAACTGTGTCAATGCTTTGTTTCTGCTTACAAACATGAATACACATATCATCATCTGCTCATTAATGTTTTTGTTTTGCATCTAGTCCTGGATAAACAGGTAGAAGAAAGCATTAAAGTAAGCCCATGAGCTCCTCTGTCTACAGATGAGTGACAAAAAGAAGCTGATCTGAATTTAGGTCTGTGCCCACCCCCACCAGCAGACATTTCATATTACTGCTCACTCCAGCCTTCTGGTTTGCATTGTACAATCCTTCTTTTCAGGACATTGCATTATGAACATCAATATTAAAGAGATTTTTATCTCATATTTTGAAAATAATGTACTCTGGACAACATGCTCCATGAAATTCACCTGAGAATACAGATAAGAGAACACCTTAGGTTACCCATTTTGAAATAACTAGATTTCCTAACTTCCAATCAACTTGGCTCTCCAGGTTAGCCAGAACTGCTGGTAAATGTTGGAAAATATGTCAGTGAGCCCTTCTTTCAGTTCCTTCAGCACCCATGGCTGGATCCCTTCTGGCCCCATACACTTGTGTGTGTCTAAATTCTACACCAGGACACTGACAATTTCTCCTTGGATTATGGGAGCTGCTTTGGGAGGAATGTGCTGGTGTACCCAGAGACTCTGCAAAATCTCAAACTTTGGACTAGTGCAGCTCAGCTTTGCAGTTGCCAGGCTTGGAGTCAGGAGTGATGGAACCTTCTCCCAAGTCCCACGGTCTAAAGTGGGTGAGGATTGCCTGCAGTCTTCTGGGGTACAGGACACAGTTCATTCTTCAGGGCTGCTTGAGCATATTCACCTCTGAAATTCCATCCTGTTGCTCTTGACAGTGCCCTTTGGTTTTGTGTGTCTTTGAGATGCTTCGTAGTGTTTTTTGCACCTGGTTTTGTGGTAATCTAGGGAATATTTTGCAGTTTGTAACATAGGCATTAAAACAGGCAGTTTTAATTGTATTGATTCATAAAGTTAGAATAACACTCTTCAAGCCTAGCTAGAGACACCTTTATGAGCTATCAGCCTTCAAGGGCTGTTTTTTCTATATTTCTCCTGCAGACACTGAAGTGTGATGCACATTACCAGGGGAGTTTAAACCCATGACAGTTAACAAATTTTTCTTTCTGAGTAAGTCTACTTCTCTTCTTGAGCTATGAAAAGCAGAAACACAAGATAGCTGGGGGTCTGGGTACGTAGACAATATCTGGGCTTATTGTTAAAGACAGGCTGAGGTTCATTTTGAATAGAAAATGGCCAGAAGAGGTGTTTAAAGTTTTCTAGTGATAGTAGGTGTTCAAAGCATGTCAAAGCACACAAAGTGCTCTTTACAGCTGATCCATCTAGAGTACACCTGTGAGCTGGGAGACACAACTCTCTCAAATGGTAGAGCTGTGTCACTCTCTCCTGTATTATATCCCCACCAAAGCAGTGGTTCCATCATAGTCATGCTAATCAGGGAAATTTAGCAGATATCTGCCTTGTCTATTACAGCAAAACTTTATGGAATTAACATAATTTTTTTTTTACTGTATGGACTAAAACCAGTCTGTCACTGTCAGTCATCTTTTGTGTAAGACATTTAGAGTACATTTAGTCTTAATGAAAATATCCTGAAATTGAAGCTTCTTTTTTTTTGTAAATTTTTAAAAACAGTTCAAAATTGAAACATTTGCCAGTAACTTTTTACAGGCTTTTGCAAAAACACACAATTTATACAAGCCTAAAGGATTCCCTGAAACCAGCAGACACTACTTTAAAGAAAACAAACAACAAAAAACTAGTGTTTGTTTTCTTCTGAAAGTTGAAGTTAAATTTATCTTTGAAATTAAAAGGAAAAAAATATAGAAATAAAGGAATACTTACTTTCCTTCATACAAATTTAAGAATTTACTCTATGGACTGTTGAGTGAGAATAAATAGTAAACTCACTGTTTTCTATAGCATGCTATCTACCTTATACCATGCTAGCTTTCTGTTTAAATGCTTTGTACCACTATTACTTTTTTGAATTCCTGAAAATAAATTTTACCAGTAACACTAAAACCTCTCAATGCTAGTGTTATACTTGTAGGCTGTCTGCCAATCTTTTAAAATCCATTGGATGCATAACATAATGAACATGAGGGATTATTAAAAATAAACTCACATCTTGTTTCTTAAACATTTTCTCTGTCTTAAGTGATGGTTACAACATAATATTTTTTATGATGAAAAAGAAAGCATAGGCAAGGACAGCTGAGCTAGATGAAATTTTTATGTAAAAAATACATTAAAAATGCTCTTTGACTGTCTGCTGGTACCCTTGAGTCTCATGAGTACAGTTGGCAAGAATAGAAAATCACTTATGGACTCAAAAAGTGATATAGTACATTTCCTACCCTTTTAAATGCTTTAATGTGTCCCCAGCATCTCAAGTAATTTAGGGAGGAACATCAGAAAGTTTGGATGCTTTTCTGAACCTTGCTCAAAAAATTCCAAATCCTTTGTGTTGTAAAAATAAGATGGAAATTCTGTAAGAGATTCTTTCAGATTTTCATACCATTTGCATGAAATTAGTATTGGTCTCTACAGTAATAAAAGAGCATGGAAAAACTGCAGAGGTTAATCATATCTTTCCAATTTCAGTAATGTGATGATCTGTATTTCAGTTGATTCTTAAGCAGCAGGAGCTGTTCCTTTTGGGGACAATGGTAAGGCCTGGTGAACAGGCTAAACTAATTTATTTCATTTCACTGGGAGGTACTTTAGGGATTAATAAGGAACAGCAATTGATGTCTTGCCACATTCTCTCTGGACTGTGATGTCTTTTGCTCTTCTTAGCTGTTTCACAGCCTTTCTCAAGCCCAGAAAACAATCATAAATCATACTAAATATTTATATAGCTTTTTGACATTTTTCATGCGTGAGTGAAAAAGATGATGGGTAAGTTGGTCATAAAAATTCCAAGGGAAAAAAAAAGATGGAAATTTGCCTCTTTGTCAGAATACAAATGCTTTACAGAGGCTGTTTGATTTTGTTGATGTTGGGTGGATGTAAAGAGGATCTATCATGCTTGCAAATACACTGCCCTGAGGGAATGAACACAGTGTTCAGAATACATCCCACAAAAGAGCCATAAAATCCATCAGTGGAAATGCTCCAGATTTTTCCTTATGGAATACAAAGCAGGATTTAGTGTCAGATTTATGCTTTGAAAATGCTGAAATCTGAAGCATTACTTAGAGAACATGAAAGTAAGTAACTTCAGTAATAAGGATAATTAGTTAATGAATGTACAGGGCAAGGTCACTGTTACCTAACCCAAATAACCAGAATAGTTACCAAGGCTCCAGAACCTAACAGTGTTTATTTTCTCCAAAGATTAGCTTTTGGGTACACATGAACAATGATCAAAATAGAACAAGGAAACTAAATCTAGCTAGTTGGGAAGGTTGGGCACCCCATTTGTCTTAGATCTCCCTTTACACATAAATATTTACGTGCGGCACCAATCTCCTAATCCAAGGTCCAAAATACAATAGAAACTCTAAATATTTAATGTGACATGGATAATTTGATAAAACAGAATCAGTTTCTTCTCCTTTGTTAGTTCCCTTAACTGCAAGATTTCCAGAAGGATCTCTGGTAATGTGCACCCTGTGGGGCTGGAGGAAACATGGTGTCTGTTTACCCTGGCCAAAGATTTTTGAATTCTGTATATATATAAAGAGTATGTTTATTTTAACGATTTAAGGTGGGCTTTGGGATTGGCTGTGAGCACCAAAATTTGGTCAGCTAAGCTGTTAAACTGATATCCTGGATGCTAAAACAGTTTTGGCTTGGGCCCAGTTAGTATTTTCCAAAGTAGTTCCCAAGCACAGTTCAGAATTTGCCACATGCTCATTCTGTTCTGGGAAGATCAGAGAGTGGATGTGGCCAGATCATTCCAGCTGGACTCAAGACCAGAAAATGGCTCCTTGTTCTCTACTTTATGGGTACCCTACCATTGAACCCTCAACCATGGTAACCTACCATGGGTTACCAGTATAGCCAAGCTCATAATAGAAGCAGATTAAATAGTCCAGGTCTGCCTTGCTCCTGCTGCTTACCCTGAAGATGGTTATTCTCATGAACCAGCCACAATCTCACAGAAGAGGCATTCTCAAAAGAAATAAGGAATGTCTGCAACATTATTCATGCTCTTTCCAGCTTCCTATAGTAAGTATAGGTAAAGAGGGTACTTAGCTCAACTGTAGGCTGATCAAGAAGATCTATTCTGGAATGCAAATAACTAATTTTTTTTGTTGTTATTTTTAAGTGAAAAGAGTGAGGACCATATATAGGACTTCTGCCCTCTTCAGTCCATTGTGTTTATGCTATGTATGTATCTGAAAAATCAAGATATCTAGTGCAAAAATGAAATCAGGTACGCAGTGCTGTGAGCTACAACTTCGCATCTTAACAGCAAGAACAGTCTCATGATGTCTTCCCTATATTAAAAAAAAAATAAAAACTATGCCTGCCCTTAGACACAGAATCACAGAATCAGAGAATTAAAGAATCAAAGAATGGCAGAGGTCATCTTGTCCATTTCCCCTGACCAAGCATGTGCACACAACTTTTGACTACTCCTGGAAGGGAGATACAACCTCTTTGGACAACCTATGTCAGAGCTTGGCCACTCACACAGGGAAAAAATATTTTCTGATGCTCAGGAAGAACCTTCTTTGTTTCAGTTTGTGCCACTGAGCCTCTTTCTCTCTTCTTTACACCATTTGTTCAGATATTTATATATATGAGTAAGATTCCTCCCTCCAACCCTTCTCTTATAGGCTGAAATGTCCCAGTCTCTCAACCTTTCCCCATACATACATGCTCCAGTCCCTTAGTCACATTAGTTGGACTCTCTCCAGTATGTCCATGTCTCTCTTGTGTGGAGGAGACCATGACAGGATACAGCAAAATAAATCAAACCCAAGAAAAGTGCTAAAGGATAAGGTAAAGCTTGAAGTTGAATATACAAAAATAGAAAGTAAGGAAAGTCTACTTTTCTTCAGGCGATATGAATTCAGCTTGAATGCATGTATACATTAAAGTCTTGAGTTAAAAGTTTGCCTAATTGATCTATAATGAAAATAAAACAAAAAACAACCAAAATGAAACAAAAAAACCCCAAAAGAATGATAAAATATAACCTGCTAACAGCTTCTTATTATCATCCTATGCTATTACATGTCAGAAACTGAAGTAAAAATCAACCTAAACAACTTCTGTGGGCTTTTTGTCATATGTAGAAAGTTCAAGTATGTGAATTATGAACTTCTGCTTGTGTTGTGTAAGGGTGCATTGACACCTCAGGTATTGGAACTTGTGGAAGAACTCACTATAAGTTTGTCAACCAATTTTCAGATGAATACTACGTGTCTCCTGCAGTATTTTGCCCCAAGTTAGTGCTTAGATTTTCTGTAAAGTGAATGGATGGAAGGAGGTGTCTGAAGTTGTAACAGAGGAGTTGTTCATAGGCTGACTTTAGGCATTTGGAATTCCTTCATGCTTTCATCCATACCTGTTTTCTTTATTTAAAACAAATTTAGATGACTTAAACACTTTTGGAGTGACTGATTCAGATACATGAAAGGAATATATCTCACTTACACTGCCTGGGTTTTATCCATAACTTTCAGCTTTCCAAAGATGTTGGCTTAAAATTCAGTGGATCTATTGTTCAGGGGATAGGGAGGCTTATTATTTCCTAAAGTAAACAGCCTCCAAGTTGTCTCAAATTGGCCATAAGTCTAGGAAGAAATTAATCAGTGCTCCAAAATATAACTCAAAGGAGTTCTCAGTTGAATTGTGTCATGTCCCTGAATGTCTCAGATCTGATATATAGTTAGAAACAGAGGCTGTGGCTGTTGTAGTGGGAATCTTGACATTTTTAGAAAGTTAAATGTTCAAGATACACTTTGTCTTTCATTCCTGGGGCTTTGAAAAGACTTTAACCTCTGTCAGAGGAATACAATGATTTTTGTGTAATTTTATTCCAGGAGTGCAATCATATACATTCATATATATAAATATATAAAGATAGAGAGATATATGCATGCTCATACACATATTCATACATACATAGTCACAGAAACATATATGTATGTATATGCATACATTCATGTGTGCTTGTGTAAGGGTATGTGTATGTATGAAAATATATATAAATAGCTTTATAAATAACATTTTATTCAAATTTGTTGATGGCTTGAGTTAATGAGTGGTTGGAATTTTGGCAGGTCCCACTGGAGTGTGGATCCAGTGCTCATAAAACCAAGAAAAATCCTGAAATCTCATCTAAAAATGGACCTTTTGTGGCATGTCTCTTATTATTGTTTCATATGATCCATAAGGTCTGCTGAAAAAATCATAAAAAACTGGAAAGCAGAATTATTAATGAAAATCAGGTTCTATTTAAAGCTGGTGGTTTGGCATTATTGAAAAACTATGTGATTTCAGACTACAACAATTTTCACTTACCCATTTCGTGACAATTTCTTTTGATTATATTTAGTCAGGAGCAATTTCCATTTTTATTTTCTGACAATTTCTGTCTTCTTTTTTTTTATTATTTTTTAACAACGATGTAGTCTATTGGAATGAGTAATGGGCAGAGATAGATTTCTCTAAGTAGTCTGTTAGCACTTTTCTATGCTGCTGCATTCAACGCTTTAGAATCCTGCCTGAGCAACACCATGTATAAGTAACTTGCTCTCCTATGCTCTCTATATTTAGTAAAGAAGCTTGTTTGGAACCCCACTGTGCCCATGTGGTTTCTATATATAATTTGGTTGTATAATGAGAGACAAAGCATCCCATAACGCGCCCGATGCTGTGCAGGACACAAATGAAGATGCTCTCTGCTGCCAATGGGTTAGTGTCCAACATCTCCAGCTCGAGGGTTTCTCTGCTGGATGGACCCCACCTCCATATGGAGCTCTGCAACTGCCAGTGGGATCCTTCATGGGCACTGCTCCCTGCACATGCTGCTCATTATGGGGCTGTGGCCCAAAAGACATCCATGAGAAAGAAAACAAAGACGAGAGGAGGGAATACACACATTTCAGCTGGCACATTCACAGATTGCTCAAAGCCATGTGATCTCCATTAAAACACAATTGAATGACACTTTTAGAAGGCCATTTTGGCAGGTGGCATAAAAAAGGAGCAGTCCACCTGAAACAGGCAATATTCTTTATTGTTCCTGTAAGGATCTTCTGTGCATTATCACCAATGTAGATTGCAAAGAAATAGATTAATAAAAGGAATACATTCAACCCTTTGTAGTCTTACTGTTGAAGACTATTGAGAAACTTGTAGCTCTCTTTTAAAATTATTTGCAAATTAAGTTGGATCTTAGGTGGGATAATGCCAACAAGTCTAAATATTTTAGTCTGTTCTGCACCTTCAATGTGCAGCATAAAATAAACTATGTCATATATTACTTGCAGTTGTACTTCAGATGTAGTCCAAGTTACAGCCATGGAAACAACTTCAGCAAGGGTCAACAGAAAAGATTTTAACACACATGAACAAAATCAGTGGCTAAGAAACACAAGGGTGAAATCACAAATACACTTTTGCTAAGATTTCAGCCTCTGTAAAAAAAAAAGAATCAAGTGACCTCCTAGGGTGGAATTTCACTTGTAGGGGTTGTGTTGTCAGGATAAGATATGGCAGAACTGCCACTGTTAGAAATATTCACAAATCTTCCAACTACAGAGGTTATTGAAGTAACTTCTACAGAAATACAGTTAATTTTTCTGCATCCTAACCAAGTATTACAGATTTTTTTTTTCTGGGTTCTTGCCTGGTGGCAACTGCTACTGTAGCATGGATTTTGCAGTGGACATCGGGATTTGGACTGGACAGACAGCTTAACAAATTTTCACTGGTCTAATCATCTAATTATATTCTTGAAATAAACTTTAAGAAACCAAAAACCAAACAAACAGGGAAGGTGCGTGGGACAGGGGACACAGACACACGGTGTCAGTGTGGAAGAAAGAAGGGCAAAATGAAATACTTCTATATCAAGAAAGCAGAGATTTCTTCAGCTCATGACACCTTCAAAACAAGACTGGATATGTAAGTAGAACTGAAAATATTCTGCTAAAAATCAAGTCTATAGCTTGTGAAATGTAAGTGCTTATAATGCATGAAATTTCAAGGTAGGTAATAGCATTCTTTCTGCCCTTACTACCTTTGATTCAGCAGGATTGCTATGTTGCCAATAGAAAAGAAAACTGATCTGTCTTTATTCAAGGATGATTTTGTATTTCCAGTGCAAATTAGTACACCTAAGATAAATCCATAAATTTGTTCTTAGTTACCTCCTTTTCCATAAAATATCTGAAGAGAAGTCTAGGTAACAAACACACGAAACAGCCATCTCTTGCTAAATATTAGCATCATAGGGAAAATAAAAGGCAAATAATAGGATTGTGTTCATAAAATGAAAGTACAAACATTGAAACTGAAATGTCTTTTAAAAAATATTTTATACTGTACTAATTTTGCTTTTCTTTGTACTGTCCCAGTAGTATCAGTAATGTAAGATTTAAAATTGTGGGAAAGCAAAAAATAAAACCTAACTCAATGACAAATCAGGGAACCACCTTTCACCACCCTTACTTGATCTCATTTTAGGGCACTGGGGCACAGGGATGTTAAAAGTGAATTGCCCAAGGTAACACATGAAGCAGCAGAAAATCCTGGGAAAGCTCTGACTCACTTCTAGTCTAACAGAAATTGCTGTTGACTCCTTAGAGAGCAGAGATGCCTTGCAGAGAGACCTCAGCAAATCAGAGAGATGAGAATTCACCAATCTCATGGAGTTTAACAAGGGGAAGTGCTGGATTCTGCACCTGGCCGGGGTAACCCTGGCTGTGTGCACAGACTGGGCAATGAGAGGCTGGAGAGCAGCACGGGGAAAGGGACCTGGGGGTCCTGGCTGATACAAAGCTGAACATGAGCCAGCAGTGCCCTGGCAGCCAGGAGGGCCATCCCTGTCCTGGGGACATCAGGGACAGCATCACCAGCCAGGCAAGGGAGGGGATTGTCCTGATCTGCTCTGACCTAGGGCAGCCCCACCTCCAGTGCTGGGGGCAGTTTTGGGTGTCACAGTATGAAAAAGATGATAAATAATTGTAGAGCATCCAAAGGAGGCAAAAAAGATGGTGAAGGGCCTTGAGGGGAAGCCGTGTGAGGAGTGACTGTGGTCACTTGATCTGTTCAGCCTGGAGAAGATTTACATGAGTCTTCACTGCAGCCTTCAACATTCCCTGGAGGGAAAGTGGAGGGGCAGGAACTGATCTCTTTCCTCGGTTAATATTAGATATTAGTAAAAATTATTACCCCAAAATGTGGTTGAGCACTGAAACATGCTCTCCAGGGAAGTGGTCACAGCATCAAACCTGTTTGAGTTCAAGAATAGTTTGGACAATGCTCTGAGACTCATGATGTGACTCTTGTGTCCTGTGCAGGCCCAGCAGTTTGATTCAACAATCCTGATGCTCCCAGCATACATAAACTCAGCATATTTTATGATTCCATAATTCTATGATGTTAGAGATAACTTCCTTTAGAGAATAAGTGCAACTCATGGCATATTTCTGTTCTTCAGGGTAGCCTGCTTTGAATTCAGAGTGACAGATCCTTAGAAGTGCATTTGCTCCGCTGTGCAAACATGGATATGCATGAAATAGAAAGGGAGAGAAAAAGGGAAAGAAAAAAATTAAACATCATTTAGTGGTTGGAAGTTATTTTCAGATTGCAACCACTGGAAGGGTTGCCTGGAGAAAACTTTTCCCTGTGTTATTACAGAATAATAGCTTGTGGATGCTGAAAACCAAACACAAGTTGTGGTTTTCTTTTAAGTCACACTGCAGGGCTATCTCCCGCTTAGCATTCTAACATCCTGTTGTTTGGGAAAGGTCACGTTTTGACTTTCAAGACACCATTTGTCTCCAGTCCCCTCTTTTAATCTGCAAATAGTTACACAATAGTTTTGGGCCAGAAGCCAAGTACTTGGCTATAAAAGCTGCTTCAAGTGGCATTTTACTGTTCATAGAGGTCTGTATTGTGTTAAATAAATACAGGTAGCCTTCATCAAACTGTGCTTTTGCCTTTACTCAGAGCTGAAAAGATCAGCCCCAATAGGCACAGGAATATAGCAAACTGTTTGCAGTTTCAGGCCACAAATTCTTTTTTAGGGCATCATAAGTTAAATCAGTTACTTACTGTCAGTGTTTTGGGATTTTTTGGTCACTCAGACTATCTCCAGTTACAGCAGTCTGGAGTGTATTCGTTTTTTAGTTGCTTCAGCTAGACCCTAACTCTGCTATTCAATTCATACCAAGCTGCAAGTTTCCTTCAATATCTTAACTGGAAAGATTATCCACCACTGAAAATTGGATTCCATTTGATTTCAAGGTTGTAGATACTTATGTAGTTACTTATTGTGTAGTTACTTATGATTAAATCAGCAAGGATTCTTTGTTGCAATGAAGCTATTGTGTTTTTACAAAATGTGGCAGATAGCAGCATAAATACTCTGTTTAGGTCCATTCATCCATCATTCCGTATATTTCTTACATTAGCTCCTGGACAAATGTCATGGATATGGACCTTGCAGTTCCTACTTTTAGATGTGTTCACTATTTTATCAGATTATTATATATTCTCTTTACCTATAAATATATTGTTCTTTGCTGCAATTTAAAATGTGATTAATTTTTCCATGGAAGAGTTGAGGACAACTGCTGGATACTGCAATGAGAGATTTCTATATAAAAAGCAGGAAATTTATTCTCGGATAACAAAATCCTTTATGAGAGAATTAAAAAAATTAAAATGTTCCTTGTGATCCATATTTAATCAAATTAGTTATTAAATCAAACATAAGTATTATTATTACCCAAGGTCTTTTATTCATGAGGGTCTTTTTTATGTGAATATGAACCATCAACCAGTGCAGAAACACTCTATGAAGGATTAAATCAGACCTTGAAGGCAGTTTTTTGGGGTTTTTTTTCTGTGTGGAGAAATAAAAGTAATCTTTCCTCCTGTTTGCTCATCCGTCTGCTTTGAGAAATTTAAATGGAAAATTGACTTTCCAAAAGTGTTATTTTTTCTACCGAGCAAGTCGACATCTAGAAGAAAGATGTGGAATGACTGGAGGTTCTCAATTTTAAGGTCTTTTTCACTCAGAAAAGGAAGACCTGAGTATTTGACATCTCAGGATCAGATATGTCAACTCTTTCTGTAAAGAAAAAGAAAACCACAATAACAAAAATTGACTTTTTATTTTAATGTTTTCCAAAATAAAGTATTTAATATTTCAACTCAGAGCCATGATAATTTTGATGTATCTTGGGATCATTAATTGTAAAATAAAAATTATCAAGAACAACACCGTACGTTTTGAAGCATTCTGTTTAATCTGAATTTTATTTCTGCTTCACTTCTCTTGTTTTTAGTACTGTTTTGCAAATAGAAATCAACATATTATCTGTAGCCCTTGGGAATAGAATTCTCTGCAGAATTGACAGCTTCCAGGGATCTCAGTATGGCAGCTCAGTTAGCTGTGCAAGTCTGCTGCTTGAGAGACCTCCCAGGTGAAAAGTATCACAGTAGTGATCAGAGTGCTGTAAAACTCCTGCTCTGTTACAGGAAAATCACTTCACTTCCTCAGCTGCAGAGGACTGAACTTTGCACCCTTCCAGCAATAAAGGCTAACCCCATACTGGCCTACACCATGACCAGCAGATCAAAGAAAATTATTCTTTCCTTTTATTCAATATTCATGAGGTATGTCCAGTTTGGGTCCTCAAAACAAAAATGGAATCAGTGTACAGGAGAAACTTTAGAGGAAAACCTTTAGGATGTGTAGGGGTCCACAGCACATTATACAAGAGGAAAGGCTGAGAGAGATGGGTTTGCTTAACCTGGAGAGGAAAAGGCTAAAAGGGAATCTATTCGTTCTCCAAATATCAGGCAGATGTAGAGGAGACAGATCAAGACATTTTTGGCAAGCAGACATTGAAAGAAATACAAGCAGTGTATTTCTAATTTTAAATTTCTAAATTAAAAAAAAATGAGATTCTGGATTGATATAAATGAAAAAAAAAACATAACTATGCCAATTAAATATAAGAACTGAGTTCATAAAGTTGTGGAATCTCCATCCTTGGAGATACTCAAAATTTGAGAAGTCCTGTACTTTGAGCAACCTGGCTTAATTTGAACTCTAGCTCTATTTGAGCAGAGATTCAGAATTCCAGTTACTTCCAACATGAATTATTCTACATTACTGCAGTTCAAGACGTATTTTATTTTCAAAGAGGAACCCTTAAAGGAATTACAGTTGGTTGCTTTAAGTTTCAGCTTCAAAATTATTATTTGAACACAGACCATTGATCATATTGCTTTGTGAAACTGATTGAGCATGGGGATTTGTGGAAGATTATGGTTAATTGTCCCAATAAAGTTTGCATCTTATAAAGTCTTTCCTGTAACATGGGAGAATGGAAAAGTCATGACAAGATGTTGACTCACTGATAATAGAAAATGGTTCTACATAGCTGGGATACATTACCTGACAGATTTTCTAGAGTTAAGACTGACAAAGAATACAAAATCCATCCAGAGTTGTTGATGGTTAACAAATAGTTTGAGAATATCAGCCTTCAGGGAATTTTAGGATGTTTGTCTTCAAGATGACTTTTATGGATTTGACTTTCTCAAAGTATGGACACTGTCTAAGGACTACCTGGAATAGGCAAAATATAAATATAGCATGAAACAATTAAGTGATAATATTAATATTAATAGTCAAGTGAGGTTGGGGAAGAAAAACCATATTCGTTTGAGAAAGAAAAAAAGATATTGCATGCACTAATAATAAAAATCAGGCAACAAAATTTCTTGAGATTGCAATACCCCCAGCTGGGGCACTTTGAGCCTGAGGTGATTTTTTCTCTTCTCTCAAGAAATTACTGAAACAAGGAACCGAAAAGAAAGGAATAAAAAATATTTTAATGGAAGAGGTAATTATAGAAACTATTCATGGATTAAGAGAGTGTGAGCTAATTTAACTGATTTTAGAACTCTGTACAGAATCAAAGTAATGTTTTGGATTTTAAGAAACAAAGGGATCAGGTCAGCAAAAGTTGCTACACTGAAAAGAGTAGGAATTTGAATGTGATAAGACTTTATCTGAAATTTCTTTCCAGGTAAGAGGAAAGGCTAATAAAAGAGTTATAGGGAATGGGAAGAATTAATATCTCTACAGAATTAGGTCACCAGTAAGTCATATAAAAATAATTTAAATGGTAGTAGGTTTAGGTAACATTTGACAGGTGATTAATATAATGAAGAGTTTACTTGATGAAAACTGAATTTAAAAAATCTTTCTTTGTTTTGTCTTATGAAAAACCCTAAGTTATGAAACTTTTTGTAATAAAGACATCTAGATCATAAATATGAAAGGCAAAAAATTGTTATTTCATTTCAAGGATATTATTGGTATAGGGTAAGATGATGGATGAGCATAAAATATTTATGAAAAAACTTTGAGTAGAAATTTGGTGTTTTCGAGTTATCCACATTGTAAATTTTAAGGACAGTCTCCCATAGAAGATAGGTAGACATGAGGAACCTAAATTATTTCAACATGAACCCTGAAACTTTGGATAAATAAAAGATTCCATGACTGACTTAAGTGACGTTATAACTAGAAATAAAAACAATGCAATAATAATTATTTTTTTTTTAATATCCCTAAGGAACACCCTAAAGGGATCTTAGTCACCATTTTCTGAGGCTGCATTTCACACTGCATTTTTTCTATGTTAAACCTGTGCTTTGACGCTGCTTCTGATCTCAATTGAGGCTGGGAAGAAATACTTCTTTTTAAACTCCTTGTGTCATAGCTTGACTGTGCCAAGGAGTGGGAGAATGTTTTCCTTTGGAGACAGATCTGAAATGAATCTGCAGCTTTGGGAGGAATGTGCTGGTGTACCCAGAGACTCTGCAAAATCTCAAACTTTGGACTAGTGCAGCTCAGCTTTGCAGTTGCCAGGCTTGGAGTCAGGAGTGATGGAACCTTCTCCCAAGTCCCACGGTCTAAAGTGGGTGAGGATTGCCTGCAGTCTTCTGGGGTACAGGACACAGTTCATTCTTCAGGGCTGCTTGAGCATATTCACCTCTGGAATTCCATCCTGTTGCTCCTGGCAGCACCCTTTGGTTTTGTGTGTCTTGGAGATGCTTCGTAGCGTTTTTTGCACCTGGTAACTTGGAGTTTTGTGGCAATCTAGGGAATATTTTGCAGTTTGTAACATAGGCATTAAAACAGGCAGTTTTAATTGTATTGATTCATAAAGTTAGAATAACACTCTTCAAGCCTAGCTAGAGACACCTTTATGAGCTATCAGCCTTCAAGGGCTGTTTTTTCTATATTTCTCCTGCAGACACTGAAGTGTGATGCACATTACCAGGGGAGTTTAAACCCATGACAGTTAACAAATTTTTCTTTCTGAGTAAGTCTACTTCTCTTCTTGAACTATGAAAAGCAGAAACACAAGACACGAAGGTAGGAAGAAGAGAGTTTTCAGGAAATGCTAAGTTTGCATTTATGAAACATGCATATTGAGAAATTAGAACTACTCTCCTCTATGATACCTTACACTTGTAGAGAGCTGAACTATATGGCCTGTTTCATATTTATCTTTATATTCGTATTTTTCTGTCCTATATTTGGTAGGGGAATAAAAATAGTGACTTTAATTGAATGATGAGTAAAGATATTCTTCCCACACTGCAAAGAGACCAGATATCCAAGTCATTCTTCTAAAAAATGCTAGAGAAAAAAAATGAATCAAAGAACTCAAGCAAATTCAAAGTTTTGTCTGAAATTATCAAAATAACTGAATTAATTTTAAAGTGATGACTATAAAATTGCAAAACATTCTCAGAAGAAAATAATAATTTCTTAAAATATATTTATATATAAAATTAGCTTCCTTAATGAAGCACATTAGTGAAGTAATCCATTTCTGGTGTTATTTAAATACTGGGCAACCTCACATTAAGTGTTCAGTATAAAATTATGTGCAGATATCTGGACATACTACGATGTCTCAAACAGAGTCCTTGCCAAAGCTGAAAATAAAAACAGAGATGAAGTCAATAACTTTACAGCTGACACGGGAGATGTGTCTGTGTCCAAAGGCAAAGTCATTATGGACTGGATTTGAAAGTGTAGGCACATACATTTGCGTGCCTGCATATGAGCATGCCTAATACGGCCACAAATATGTCACATATGCAGGCAAATCACATTTCTGAAAACATACATTGCTAGTTATCCAGAAAAATGCCTGTTACCCTCAGGAACCAAGACTGAGCTTCAGCAAAGTCCCCCCAAGGGCTAGATAAAGAAGTATGTGAGAAGACAGAGCAGTATGTGAGACCCATAAGGAAGAGGATACTCTTGGAAATTTTTGTTCTCTTGCATGCCCTGGTAGTAATAGCAGCTGTTCATACAAACAGTTTTCTGTTGTTTTCTTGCTTCCATTGCCTGTTTTTTGCTTCTGTGTTCTTATCAGCCCTTCACTGTGGAAGAGTTCTCATTTTCTGTCCTCCTTGTTAGCCAAGTAACCATTCATTACTAAACACAGATGTAGCATGGACAAAGAAATTCATAAAGCATGTGGTGTCACTCTCCTCATCTGAGCCACTTTCTTCAGGCATCTCTTACTACAGGCAAAAAGACTGTGCAGGCAAGATATACTCAGTAAAAGGTGTAGAGCAGCTATTCATTAGCTGACAAACACAATAGGAGGACGATTGAACCTCTCAAATTGGCCATCTATATATGTCAGCAAGGCATATTCCAGTGTACATATTTTAACTTCAAAAGCCAATTCTGCATGCTTACTGTGTAAAAGGGAAAGCAAACAACTTTAAACACTGTAACACTGGTTTGTGCACAATTTTCAGGTTAGTTTGGGGTTTTTTTGTTGTTTTGGGGTTTGTTTTTTCCAAAACTAACCTTTTAATGAAATTGTTATGATACAAAGAACAATCTTTGAGAGAAATGCTTTTAAGTGGCCCTTATTTGCAATGATATGAGGGTGTCTTTGTAGCTAACCGATCTCCACTGTTATTTTTCCTAGTAAAGAATGGCAAGACATTCAGGAACCTGATTGGTTGGCATGGATATTGTTTGCTATAATAAAATACAACAAGGGCTGTCAAGACTTATTGCTTCAAACGAAGAGCTGTGTACAGCATGGTTCCCCATAGCAGCCTGCATATGGAACCCTTTAAACATTCTTAAGAGACCCATTGGGGCTTCTAATTATTGTGAAACATCTTCTGGCAGAACCATTCCTACCCTTCCAAGAATGTGCTGTAAAAATAATTAGATGATGAGATTTAGATCGAAACCGCTAACTAGTGATTTAAGTTTTTCTCGTACCGTATAGAAATCTAAGGGAATGAAATGCTAAAAATCTTTTCACATGAAAGGAAAACAATCCTTTGTGGTTCATGTATTGGGGGGAATACAGAGAACTGACTTCTCTTTTTCTCCATTCCTTTCCCCTCCTCAACTTTAATACTTTGTTTCCTGTGGTTACATGAGGGGGTGGAGATGTTTCTTCATATTCTAAACATTAAACCACTTGAGAATCTCTCTCCATTTCTGGGGAGCCTGCTATTAGAGAACGACTTGAGGAGCTTGCTTTAATCAAGCTTAAAAGCTATGAAGAATAGAATCACATTTTATGGCTTTAGAGGCTAAACCAACATGCAGTCAATTAGGTGACATCACTTCTACAAAAAAAGCAGAACATCTTTGTTTAATCAAAACAAACAAACAAGATTAGAAGTTAAGTGCTGTGATTTAGGAAAGGCTCACATTTTGAATTAAATCATGGAGCACTATGGACGTGGCAGTGATAAATATTAATCACATGAAATCTGGTGGCCAGCTTAACAATTGTGTTAGCTTAAATGTGAAGATGTGTATTTCTACATTTTGCCAAGGAAAATTAATTCATGGTGTATGCAGGTGTCAGGGATATATTTGATTCTTTTCCTTGTTTGTTATTTTCTTAATTAAGTCTTCAAATTTAGCTTTTCAACACCTAGATCCATAAAATTAATTTAAACAGAGCTGAGGGACATATTTATTTACTCTTATGTTCTATTAACTCTTTGCTACGATGTAGGAAGGGCCACATCCTACTAAGTGTTACAGAAAGTGCAGTGCCTTTTATAAAGTTATAAAAATACTGATGGTTCAAAGAATAAGAGTGTCACCACACTGCCATCGGTCCTGTCATTTACGTTCACCATTCATGTGCAAACACTGAGCCATTTCTCTGTGGGTATTCCTAGCCCGGCTCTATCAGAAATATTTTTCTTCACCACAATGTTTCTAAAATACGACCTCTCCCCCCAGCCCCCATGGCTACTCAAGGAAGCTCTCAGTACGTCATTTTTTGCTGATTACTGCTGTATCCTTTTTTCATGGCCCTGACAAATGCAGCCCTGACAAAGGACTTGTTTCCATGGGCCATCCTCCTACCCACACTGCTGTCCTGCTGCACCACTCCCCTCCTTCATATTATGTGGCAAACCTTCACCAGCAAGGCAGTTCCCAGATATTCTGCACATTTCATCTTCCTGATAGCTTTCTTAGCACTTTTCTTCTTTCATGTCCCATGTCTCACCTTTTGAAGATCCCTGCAGGCATCAAATTAGTAGAGGTTTTGTCCCCTCTTTAAGACATTTTTCTTGTATGATGAATACACATATGTTAAGGCCACCGCTTGTCACTCATTTCTTATTGTCCACCCCAGTTCCCTAGCTGTAGACTCTCAGCTTTTTCAAGTGGGAATTGCTCTCTGTTCTCTTTTATAGCACCTGGCACAAAGGGCTCTGGCTCTTAGATATACAGCCGTGCAAATAATCATAAATGAAAATAAATGAGTTGAGATATTGCCTGCAGTCACACAGCTGATGTAAGATCAGAAATTTTGGAACAGCTGTTTGGAAAACTTGAGCCTTACTCATGTTTTTCTAATTGAAAAGTCATATTTGGGATGAAAATTTAAGCTGTAGATGTAAAATTCAGGGACTTATCTTGCAAGGACAAAATTCTATGATATTCTTGTAACCAGTAATGCAGGCAAGTCCTACAGAGCTGATTTTAGGCATGTGGCAAAACTGCACAGTAAAAGTTTTTGTTTTCTTCCTTTGTTCTGCATTTTAATCTTTATGCCGGTGTTGTACCTCCTCATCTGCTAGAGGTAAAAAGTTTTTAGTCACAATTCTGTCTCATGCACAAACCAAGCTTGCTCACAAAAGGCATCTTTTTTGACCTATAGGTCACTCTCATACATCAGTGGTTAAGTGTTGGCAATAGCTGGGCCTTTGGGGATTGAAAGATAATCACTTTTGTTTTTAATACTGGGATTCTTTAATTTAAACTCTGTTGGCTTGTTACTGCATGAGATTAAACAGAAGTAAGTCTGACAATGTTATGAGAAGCAGAGGACTCAATGACATACCTTGAACCCAACAAACTGTACTATACACTGATGTGACGGAATTTACTGTGCAAAGGCTGAAGTTTAGTCCAGAAGTTACTGTTTGCAGTTTTTCCAGCAGCACTATTTATAGTTTCAATCAATTTGAAATGCCTCAGAGTTGGACAATGCTGCTGTGCATGTGTGCAGGTGGAGAGCACATTTATATCCAGCTAAAGCCTGTGCAGCCACCATTCCACAAATTTGTCAGAGCCAGGCCCTCTGAATAAACGTAACTAATATGTTTAAAGCCTCTTCATCTCCTGTAATCAAGAGAAACTTAACTGCTTCTTGGATTAGGGACAGTGCTTTGAAACAACTTCCTGGCTGTTTGAGAGATCTCATCTCCTTAGCTGATAAGAGCCAATATACTGTCTTCATTTAAGGACAGAAAAAGAGAGATTTCAATATAAAATATAGCAAATTTCTAAATGAGGTTTTATGACAACTTTCCAGCTGAAGTCTGAAAATTTTCCTCACAATGAAATGACAAATGAAATTACAAAGAATTCAACAGATTGTGTATTTAGCCTTAAGCTTAAAAGTAAGAGAGTATTTTTAGTTACTTATTTTAGTGATAGCAAGAAGATGTCCATCCCATCCAACCTGGGCAGTCTGCAGATGCAGCTACCCCAGGTAAAATGATTGCTCCAGACTGCTTAACAGCAAAGGAAGGAAACTAAGAACTTTTGAGGCATGATTCATGTGAGCCATGTTAGAAAGCCATGAGAAGATGACATGAATCACAGTGCAGAAGACTATGTTCTTCATTCATTGCAAAGGAAGTGTAGCATGCAGCTCAGATAAAGACATCAAGATTTAACCTCAAAAACCTCTTTCTCTGAACAACTCAGACACGTGTTTGTTAGTACACAGTTTCACCCTATAAATCATTTTGTCCAGATGAGGTTTGCAGAGGAGGCTGCTCAGAATTTTAAATACATATATATTCATCTGTCTTTTACTAGGAAAATCTTTCCATTGTTTTTATATAATTTTCTGCACTATGTATATTTTGTGTGCTTACAGATTTTAAGAATTTAGCTCTTTTAAAAAACTACAGTTTTTGCAACATCCTTTCACTAATTCAATTATTTGTTGTAAACTGTAAATTTTCAGGGAATGAAATAGCTCTTTGAAAATTTTCATAGTAAAACTAAGCACATCAGCATTGTCAATGTCTGTAAGTCCCATAGACCTACATAAACTTACAGCAACCCTGACCTGAATTTATAAGTTCATAATGAAGTATTTTGTGCAGATATGTTTGAAGAGAGCAGATGGTCAATGATTCACATTCATCCTCAAAGAGAGAACACAATGTGATGGAATTGAAATCCAATTGTAGAGATCTAGGTTAAATGTTAGGGAAAACAAGATAAACCTGAGGGAAGTGGTGCACACTGCCAACAGAGGTCACGGAATCACCATCACTTCAGTGTGCAAGGCTGGGCCACCCATCTCTTTGGAATGGCTCAGGAGTAAAGCCATCAATCCTGCTGGGATGCAGGGAAATGGACTTCATGACCTACCAGCAGTGTCTTCCAGGCTAAATGAGCCCATTATTCATAGGGCTAATAAAAAGACAAAGGGGAAGACTTCTGGGGGGAAAAAAACAAACAGCAAAACAGCAATTAAAATGTTTGTTTTTTCTTTTCCAGACTTACTTTAAATACCAGATTAAAGAAAAAAATTAAAGGCATTGCATTTAATCTTATTTGTTTGAAATTGTTTCTAAAGCAAGAGATTTGAGAGAAAGCTTAGCATAAATTTAGATCCAAGTTTTACACCAGGTCTTTCCCATATAGAGGGGTAAATTAAATCTTGATAGCAACTTCTCATCTTGATTTACACAATTTTATTTTCTTTTGTCTCAGATCTGTCAAGTGAAAGGAATATAATTTGACCTCCTTTTCCCTATTCAAAAATGTGTATTTATTTTCTTCTGATTCCATCAAAAGTGTTCTGTGGAAAAATTCTTCAGTGAAATATAAAAATTAAATACTTAAATTGTTGGGTATCACTCAGTTTTCCAGCGGAGCAGTCACAGTGGTGGTATAAAACATTCCCTCTGCTTTACAGACTACAAAAGATTAATTCAAAGCACAGATCCTTAATTCTTTTCAGACTCCAAAGTCCTATTCAGTGTTTACCTGTGAGTGTCAGGACTAAGAAGTGTTAGCAAACTAAGTGCAATTTTATTAGGCAAGCAGAACACTCCTTTTGCCTGTAAATTTTACTGAAATGAGATAAAAATTAATCCAGTCATTAGGTGGGCTGTACTGTGTTGTGTTGTCTGAATTTCACAATAGATACATACTTTAACAATCAAATTATAAGTGTATTTCTAGTTCTTGACAATATGCCACTGATGAAAGTGGGCTATATTATTAATTACGTAAAAAAAGGGTCTTTGATTACTATGCTATATAATTCTAAATGTACAGTGAGAATAATTATATGCCTTTATGCTTTCAGTCCTGTTACATGAAGATATGGTGCACTGATGTCAGCATAGCACTGCCGTGCATTTTCAGAGCTCCTAGGAACAGTTTTATTTCCTGGAAATAATTGCTGCAGAGCTGACGTGGATAGTGCAGATCAAATGTATTTGCAATTAAAATTTTAATTTTTTCTGTGATAATGTTCTTTTAACTCAGTTCCCAAAATTTCAAGCAGTCATTATTTCAATACAACTTTTAACGTCTACCTAAAGAATAGAATAAAAAAACTGCAGCTGTTGCATTTATGCCTTTTTAAAACTTGCTTTCCAGTAAAAAAGTTATACAATTTTATAAACCTTTTTAACCTCAGCAGCAATATTTCAAACTAACAGTTTATTCAATTAAAAAGGAACATTTAAAAACAGACAATATTTTTAAAGTATCTTAGCAACAGGTGATTGAATCCTTGCCTGGAACTATGAGACAAGTTTTGCCAAATGGGCTACATTCTAATGATATCTTTCATATAGCAAATGGAATAAATCTAATATTGTTTTGGACAAGTTACATAAATTACATCATAATACAAAATTCTTCATGTGTTTTCAACAACAATAGATGATGGACCCGTGAAAGAAGTGAGAATAGAGTACATGATTTTGTCCTTTCCAGCTGTGGTGGTTAAAAGCAGGTAACGAGTTCAGATACTTGGCCCCAGTAAATATTTAAATACTTCTCTCACCTTTCACACGTACAGACAGCACACAAACTCCTTCTCTGTTCCTGAGGTTGTTTCAAAGTTTAAGAGAGTCTTTAAGGAAAGACCTGTGAATATTTTTTATGAGGTCCTTTGTCTCTCTGAGGGATGGGTGATGACATGACACTAAACTTCTGCAAAATCAGCATAGATTGTACATAGTCTCTCTTTATTTTTGGTTGTAGCTTCCTGCATGTTTATGACAGAAAAATTGTTCCTTCCAAGATATCGGTCCAATACCAGTAAATAGAAACGAATAGTGAAAGTGGGGTTGAGCAATGGGCTGAACTCGTTGCACTAATGATAAAAACACCTCCCTTTGGTGTAACAAATTAAAAGCTTTTACCACAGTAGGCTCAGACTGCAAACAAAACTGTAGGCAGAAGATATTTTTTGTTTCCGAGCCAATATTTTCCCCATCCTAATCACAAGCTTATTTTCTGTTACTTGAGATCTATGTATGCTTCTATCTCTTTTCCAAGGGAATTCTTGGAGACAAAGGCACAGCATGGGTTGTGACCAGAAAGCCCTACCTGAGGGAAACGTGAGCTACTGCAGATATGAACATGTGACATGTCCACTCCATGGCCATGCACAATCAGTTGTCTCTTGAGAGCAGAACAACTCCTTACCAAGAACATCCTCCACTCCCATACTCCTTCACTGAATAAAATCTTTACAGAAGTAATGAGAGGGAATAGAATAGACTAGACTAGACTAGACTAGACTAGACTAGACTAGACTAGACTAGACTAGACTAGACTAGAATAGAATAGACTAGACTAGACTAGACTAGACTAGACTAGACTAGACTAGACTAGACTAGACTAGACTAGAATAGAATAGAATAGACTAGACTAGACTAGACTAGACTAGACTAGAATAGAATAGAATAGAATAGAATAGAATAGAATAGAATAGAATAGAATAGAATAGAATAGAATGACATTGTCCACTTGCCCTTTAAACATGAAAGTGTTTGAGGCATTGACCACCTGTCTAAGAAGCCTGTTTGAGCACTCTCTCAGTAAAGAAATGCTTCCTAATGTTCAAAATTAATCCTCCCAGATGCAGCTTTGAACTATTCCAACTTGTTCCATCCCTGGATACCAGGGAGAAGCTCAGCACCTCCTTTTCCACTTCACCTCCTCAGGAAGCTGAAGACAGCAATAGAGTTGCCCCTTGGGCCTCCTTTTCTCCAAAATAGACAAACATTTGGTCCTGAGTTGCTTTTCTCAGGACATTCCTTCCCTCCCTTTCCACATCTTTACTGTTCTCATCATGACACAATATATTAACATTTTTATCTCATCTAAGGAAATTTCCGCAAGCCTAAAATGGTGACAGTTTGCAACTGTCCATCCTGACACTCATTTTTCTTCCACCCGCTATGCTCATCCATCCACCATTGGCCAAGTCATGAATACATGCAGTAATCTTCCAGAAAATAGCAGATATTGTTATGCTTGTGTCTGTGCTGTTAGCTGCCAAACAGAATGTGTTCTCCAGCCACAGGTCAGAGAAATGAAACTTTTTGCCCTCCAATGTCCATCCTGTTACATCTCTCAGTCTTTCACCATCACTCACTTAAAAAAAAAAAAAAAAAAATTATACCAATTTTCATGATTTAATTATTTCTTTTTATTATGAGCAGTATGGTTTAATAAACAGAATATTGGACTGCAAGTTAAAATCCACTGGATTCTGCTTATAGCTTTGTCTCTAGTTTGTAAAGACATGTTGGCAAGTCTCCTCTTTTCTTTGCACCTGTTTCCCCATCTTTCTCATCTCCATAAAACTTAAATACTACAATCTTTCATTAAGTAATCTGTTTTATAAAATTTCAGTTGTAAAATAATTTATGAAAAATGCACAAGTTTATTGTATTTTTGGCTTTTTCCCCTTTCTTTTTTTTT
>VZTB01010494.1:307871-379857 GCA_013397245.1 Thryothorus ludovicianus
AAGGATATGTATGTATTTATCTGGATCATAATTTCTCAGGAGGCTCTAATATGAATCGATGTGGAATGTTACATATTCGTTATGCTGCTTAAAACAATATAAGTGCTAGTTAAAGAGAGAGAATATTTGAAACAATAGAGTAATTCTATACACTTTAAAATTAAACCAATATTATATATTCTTTTACTGCCAGATTCCTGTCATCCTTTTATTCATCTTTTAGTCATATGATATCTCTAATGGATATTTTCAGACTTTTAATGTTGTGAACGAGTTATAAACAATATTCATACCAGCTGTATCATTGGGAGGTAAATGAATCAAGTATTTCAATGCAATAAAAAGAAATAAAAATGAGATATAGTTGAAACAACAATAAAAACAGTCATACCTTCCCTTCTTTCCACATCATCACAATTCAAAAAGTTTCATCATTTTGGAGGTGAGTAAGGAGATTTCCATGGACAGATAGTCTGTTTGCAATGAATCAAGTGTTTCACATACATGAAGGACTGTGTCCTGCTGAGTGATGAGACATTCTTCTTTGCCACTGACAGTGGCACTGAATGTCTTCAAATGTACAGCAAGACGTGTTAATGTGTCAAGTCAAGCTTCCTTGGAACACCTCACTGGGCTCATAAACACAAGCTACTGCACATACACAAGGGAGAATCTGAAGAGAATGAAGCAGTGTCAGTAGAAGAGATCAAACTAGTTCTGAAGGTGATGTTGAGGGAAAAAAGATCTGGAATGGAGATGTGCAGAGAATCATAAAAATATCTTTTCCATTCCAGAAGTTGTTGCGGGAAGGAACTTTACAGATGGTATGCATCCAATAAAGCCAGACTGGGTTATGAAGGGTCAGTGGTAAAGAACCTAAAACAGATCAAAAAAGCTGTGTTCAGGTCTCTTCATGGTCTGTGTTTGCTCATTTCAGGAAGATAATTGTGATAAATTTTTACAGGGAAATAGAAGAAACATCTGATCTTACTATTTTGAATGTCTAGGCCATTAGAAAAGAAATGGAGCTCATGGCAATTCCAAGACATCCTGTGAAGACTTCAGGGAAATTAAAAGTGAATCTAGAAATGATCAGCCTGATCTCATATTTAAAATGGCCAGGATTATGATGAGTAACCCCTCTGATGTAGCATAATGCTTTATTTTTAATTTCTTTATTAGTCAGCTAAAAAGATATATGTCTGTTTATTTCAGTCGAAAAGCATTCCATCTTTACCCCAAATATAAGCTGCAAAGAGGGTGTTTTTTTAAGAAGTTTCCAGTTGTGCTCCTGTTTTGGATTACTTGAATAGGAGATATGATGGTGCTTGTCCAAGAGCTCCCCCTAAAACAGCTCATACATTCCTACATGACTGTGGCTCAAGAAATATTCACTTAGGAGAGAATAGTCAGAGAGAAGAAAATGTCTATCAGATATCCAAGGTGGAGGTCTCTGGTTGGATCAGAGTATCTCCAGATGAGATGGACACACCTCCACTATTTCTCTCCTTCTGTAGATTGAAGACTAGGATAATTAATATTTTATTTTTTCCCAGGATGCAAATTTTACTGGTTGTTTTTCTGACTTCCTATAATCTTAATTGTAAAATATTGTAGAATTTCAACGAAAATGTCCCAGGTTATCATGTACTAAAAATGACCTTGTCAGATCTTAATAATTTCCTGGGAAATGGCAGGAGTTTGGTTAGGACTGGAGCTAGTCTCTTGATTACACTAAAAAATTTAGGCCTATTGGTCTTCTTGGAGAAACCCTCATCCATTTTGCTCTCTGTCCCAGACGGGTCTGGTTATTTTAGCTAAACAGCTTATTAGTGGTAGTCACCAAGTGAGACAAATTCTCCAATCAATCTGACAGCAATATCACACCAATGAGAGAAGACCATAAAAGCCCACTAAGCTCTGGACAGCAAACTTATTCCTGATTTTTTTCTTTTGATAAAAAATGCTTCTATGCTCTCTCTTCAGATCTATCACTTTTTGTGACATTCAGTAAAATGGAGTCAAGATGAATCAATTGCTGCTTCATTTTCACATCTTGACCTAATAACAGAGTTTGTTTTGGAACATTATTGCGCTTCCTGTTCTTGGCACAAGTAGAGAAGTCTACTCTTGCTTTGTCTCATGATTTCGTTCAGACTCGTATTAGTGGCCACTTAAGTGAATTAAATACAGTGCTTCAGAGTTGCCTCATGTAAAATGAAGGCTGTTTTCCCTAGTAGATTTTGTAAAAGGACTTTTCAAATACATATGGAAGAACAATAGGAATTTTTAGAGTATAAACTAACGACTGTTGATGTAAAATTCTTATTGTAAGTACACTCATAACGTCAATGGAACAAGCTGAAGAAGACCCACAGAAAGTATTTAATTTTTTTTCCTATAATCTTGCAAGATAATGTTTCATAAATCAGAAATATATATGCCCATGTTTAAATAGTGTTGTATTCTACTTTTATATAAAGGAAAAATTAGAGAATCTTTCCCCTTCAGCATGGGCAGTGGAATAGTCTGCTGAAAGTTTCATTCCATGAAGTGTCATTTGTTTTCCAAAATGAAATGTCTGAATGTTCTGCCAATCACACAGTCCAGTTCCAAACATTCACTATTGCATTGTGCAGGAATATGGACACGTGTTCTGTGCTGGGCACTTCAGAGAAATTTAGCTTTGAAAATATCACAGACCAGTACAACAAATCACCATCTGGAATTTGCTAAAGCAGCGCTATTCATTCCTTGTGCCATTTGTGTGTCAAGATGGTTCTTGATCTTAGCATATGCATCTCTAAACTGAGATGATTTTTGGGAAATAGACCCTGTTCAATGTATTTGTATGTAAATGTATTTTCAAATGCACAAAATCACTGTTCTTTCTATGCCCTGGGAAAGTGTGATTATGGAATGAACATCAGTAAAATTTCTTCCATCATTCTGTCCAAGTAAATTACATGTAACAAATGCTTACAGAAACCACAACCTGTTCAGTTCCTTTTCAACACAGTTAGCTGACAAAGAACCCTCTCCACTATTCTTTGCTCAGTTAAGGAAAACGTCAATCCAAAGAATATTTTAAAATTAATTCTTATTTACTTTATTTAAATTAGATACAAAATACTTTTGTGTTGTCTAATATGGTGTAAGGAACCAGAGGATTCAGCAAATACATCTCAATTCCAGAGCGCTGACTGTGGAGTAAACAGATCATGACATGAAAATACATGCTGCCTGTGAGATGTGTCACCCTCAAAAGCTAACTGTGACACAGAGTGGAGTTCTGTGACCCACTAACTTGCTTTCTGGCAGGCACATGAAATGATGGTGAGAACCAGCTGGTAGGCAATAGCAGAGACCTGGAAGGAAGAATTTGAGGGGGCAGGGGCAGAGGATGAAATGGGAGGAGGACTCAAGAGGCAGGCAGGAGAGGCAATTTCAGTTCATTAAAGGAATGAAGGAGGAAACAGCAGAGCTTGCATAAAGCAAGGTGGGAAAGCCAGTGCAATATGCAATGCCTGAATGTGGAGAAACCTGTGATGACAATGGTGATGAGGCACTGCATTAAACTCCATCACTGCAGAGTGAGCTCTAAGTGAACAGGAAGATTTGGACCCAAACACAGGCAGGCCAGAGGCACAGCAGTGTGGTGGAGGCACTGCCTCACAGGCTCAGTTCTTGGAAGCTCTGTAACTGTTTTTGGATTATATTGCTCTCTGTTTGTTTGGCTTGCACATCAGATGTGATCATCAGCTTTCAGCTTCATGAGTAGTGCATTCAGTGACTGTTCCAGTCCCACCACTTCACAATCAATTACAGAGTGTAGGCAGATCCTAGTATTGTTTTTTTCAAAATACTTCTTAGAGCTATTAAGTATTATTAAGTTTTGATATTTTGGATTCAGAGAAAATTTTCACAAGTCATTCCTGGTTAGAAAAAATTGGTTACTTTCCAGTAATTGCTCACTAGAAGAATCTAAAAAGTATGTTTGCATTTCATGCTGCCATGATTTGGTTCATTTGTAACCTAAGTCTTCCACTTACAATTTGACTATCTGGATGAGTGTGGCATCTGTAATTACTGAGGCTCTGAATACAGGAGTGAAGAATACATTTACAGGCTTGAAGTCATACATACTGCTTCACTTGTAAAGTATCCTGTTTAATCATTACTTATTTAGTAAGCACCAGCTATTATCATTAATGTATTATCATTAAATCTGGTCCCCTGACCAAAACTTCATAATCAAATACCTTGAGCTTTTATGGTTGTGGGAGACAGAAAATGATACTAGAATCAGGATCGAGCATTTTACAGTAAATGCAATGTTTTTGAAATTACTAAGCTTTCCAGTGACAATAGCAAGTTAAATTTGAATAGCTTCTAGCTGCCCGACATACAGTGTAATAGACTGTCTTTGAAATCTACAGAAGAAATATATTTTAATATGCTTTTCTATTTTAAATTATATACGGAAACAATGATGAGGACATTAGTAAATGATACATCATGCTTAAGATCAATTCATGCAACCAGCTATATGATTCAATCAAACTGATGAAGTTTTAATTTGAAAGTAACTTGTTTACATAGCTGCTGATTTAAAAATGTTAGAGGCCAAGTAAAACCTCCTCTAAACTGATTGTATAGTTGAGATATATTTGCAAGATACTTTCAGAATGAAGAAATTAATAAAATAGGTAGTAAAACACCGTGATTTCTGAAAGTATTAAAACTACCTTATGTCAGTGATACCTACTTTGTTCCTCTCACTTTGGACCTCACAGACTGATAAGAAAGGAAAAGCGTTATAACCCAGAAGTGAAACTGTTGCATGATTGCAACCCTGACAACCTCCTCCTAATGAGCTTCCCTGCAGATAGGGAGAAGAAACAGCTTTGATCTCTCAAAGTGAAGGATCTGAATGAACCACTGTTTTAAGAAAAGGAATCTGATTAGGCCTACTCCCCTAGTAATCAAAGTCACAAGCTACCATTTGAGGTATTTGTGAAATTCAGATAAGATTAGTTGCTCCTTGGATAAGCCACTGCAGTCAGTAGGAGCTAATTTTGTCTGGGATGTGACCACAGGACGGAGCACAATGGGAAATGAAGAATAATCTTGCTGAATATATTACAGGGTAGAGCATCTTCTATTAGAAAATATAAATCAGATTTAAATGTTTGCAATCAATATAATGATTAATAATTCTGTCTCATCAATAAATCATAATTATTTCAATTATTTGACAATGTGATTTAAGTTTTTTCTTGAAATTTTCTGTGAAAGACAATCTTATCTCTAATTAGTTCAAATAATAAAAAAACCCCACATTTATTTCTTATGACAAGTCCCCTGAAGTTTGTTAAACTGTTTTATTAATTCTAAAGCTATATTTGACTTGAGAGCACCTCTTACATTTGCTAAGCATGGATATTTAACAGATGTACATATGTATATAATGAACAGCAGATATACTGCTAAGTTTTATCTGTTTCCTCTCCCTTATCATTTCTTTATCCACCAAAAATAGGATAGAATGGCATCTCCAGAACTGTCATCTGGGAAGCAAAAATAGACGTATTGGTGCTTATTTTAGATTACATATGAACAGGAGCATCTAGAGGAAAAAAGGGATATCTCAATAAAGAGCACAAGGACATCTCTGTCTGAGGAAAAAGTAGTTTCTGAGCTGAATTAGAATTCAGGTTTGAGCCTGTATTTCCTGTGTCCAGGAAATGCTGCACACAGCACATGGATTTGTTCTCATTGACAATTTCAATCGTGACACCCTCGAAAAACAAGAGTGGCTTTATTTAGAAATAAAAAGAAAACAAGATGCATCTTAAGAAGGTAAAATAAACCAAAACTTGCAAGATAACGTTTCATAAACATTAGTTGTGGATTATTCAAAATACTTCAGAAGAAATAGCCTTTTGTAAAGTAATACATTCACAAAGTTGTTCCATTATGTTAAAAAAATATATAAATAATCCAAGAAACAGATAAAATCTGTTCAGCAAAACTCTTCCCACTGCTAAACAAGGGCAGGCTTCTGAACAGATTTTGACATTAAAGTGTGATACAAAGGACCTAGAAATGTTTTTTGTTTTTTTCTTTTGAAGCTATTATAAAACACCTATGTTACTTTTCATCAGATTTTGAGACCAATTTGTAGGGTATGTGAGGGCTGTGGAGATCACAGACTCATTTGAAGCTGCCACTGTTATTTGTGGTGAGCCAGAAGCAACTGATAACAGAATATTATCTCTTAAAAGAAAAGGAGGGCAAGAAAGGGCTTATGTTTTGTTGTTCATTTAAAATTAATTACCCCCATCAAAATGCAGCCTTGATAATTTAATTAAACAGCTGCCTAAATACTGGTATTTAAGGATGTTAGGCATCTCATGTCAGCGTACTAAACAAATGGTACAATAAAGATGCAAACTGCTTTGTTTGATTGAAGACTGGGCCTTTTCACTAAGCCCTCAAACCATCTGGCTCTATTTGGAGAATGTGGGATGGTAGCTACTCTGTTATCTAATGATAAGATTCTCACTGTCAAAAGTGCACCAGAAAGGAAATATTACATTTTTAGGCTTATAAAATCTTCTTTTTTTTTTCTCTGGTGAATGAATGTATTTTGAACACAATAAATTCCAGGGCTTAGGTGATAATATTTTTCAGACACTTAAAATTTCCAGATCTTTCAATGACAATTTATATATAGTAAAATTGCTTCAAGAGGTCCTATTCATTCAGTTATATTCAGGGAGCAAAATAATTTGAGGTTTCTCAGTTATTACACAACCATCTCCAAATTTAAAAAGGGATTGATCTTCAAAGCTTTCTGAACAACAGAGCCTCCTTCCAAATTGGGATTTTGGTTGGTTGTGTGCTTTTTCTTTCTGCTCAGATACGTGAAATTAAAAGCCATTTATGACAAAATTGGCTCTAGGAACTCAGTTTCACAGTTCTTCACAACTTTGTCACTGCCAAAAATCTCACATCACTTCATTTTCTTATATTCTCACTCGACAGTACCAGTCTGCACTGCTTCCACTTTCATTTCTGTGTTGCCCACACTTCCACTTCAAGGACTTTTCCCTAGCACTGCTCTTCATCTGACACCATTTCTTCAATTTCTTCCCTTTCAACAGCCCTTTTTTTTCTGAAAAACTGCTTAGGAGAAAATTCACACACTGTAGCAGCTTTATTTCTACCTTCTACAAGAAAAAAAATTAGGAAAAACTCAAATGAGCTGTTGAACCTCGTAGAAACACCTGGCTACAAGGAAGAAGAACTGTGTGAGCATAACAAAGCTCTGGGTGAATTGTTAGCAGTTCTCTATGGATTATCAAGGGAACACAAAATACAGTGTGGGTTTCACCAGCTAAAATTTTTTTACCCCTATTGTCCTGAATTTAGAGAGAGTTTCAGTTTTAGCAGGCATTATTCTTCAAAAAACTTGGAGGTAAAATACTAGTTTTGTCTGAATCTGTCTGTATATGTTATTTTCAGTGACTACTTCAGTGTAATATGAGCAGGTAAGTTTGTTAAAGCTGCTCATGCAGTGGTCTCTGTTAGATGATGCTCCTTAAGTCCAAATTTAACGTAGACTCCAGGGTTGTCTGTTTCCATGACATATTCAGGTCACAATTTCCTGGGAGAAATAGTGTTCAGTGGAGATCACAGATGACAGGTCCACACACTGCAAAAGTGAGCATCTAATCACAAGTTTCTAACTAAATTAAGAAACAATGTAAAAGTATATTTAATAATTTACTTTTTCTGTTGAATATGATTGACCTTAGCTGGAACTGTACTTTGACTGTTTTCTTTTTTCCAATTCAGGCTTTTCTAAAAAGATTTCATTACTTTCCACTTTTTTTCTTACACCATTTGATGAAGTTTGAAAGAATTTAGTTTCTTGAAAAGAAGGATGTGCATCTGATGTTGACCCTTCAGATAAAATCAGAGAGGATTTGTCTGTTGATTGCAGGAGCTTAACTCTCACCAAATGCTTCCACTAAGATTTTTTTGTTGCTTTGGGGTTTTTTCTTTTACTGGAAAAAAAGAAAATGCTGTTTACTGTATTTCTGCATTTAGCTCTGATAAGGGCATGCATCTGCCTTCAAAGGGGAGATTATTTCAGATTTTTTGTATCTACATATAAGAAATGTTTGCTGGAATGAAAATATTGAGGTTCAGAAACTCTGTTGTAAAATGCAAAGGGATGCATCTAATATTACTGGGCATATGTACAAATATGGTTATATTTTATCTCCAACAAATGTTAAATTAATTTAGATATGAGTTCATTTATGCACCCTTTCCTAGGCTAGGAGATTTGAGTACACTCCTATGTTGCAGTGATGCTGCCATCCAGGTGAATTCTGGCTGCCTGCTATGAATGGCTGTGTGCCAGCAACTGCAAAATCAGACTTTATGTCTTTCCCATGTGTACTATTTCCTGATTTTTAACATAAAATCTGATTAAATATGAGATGAGCTTATCTTACAGGCACATAAACATAAAAAACTGTGCTCCAAGAATTCCTACTGGCTGTAGTGTGCACTAGTTTCTTTGGCAAAAGTGAGGGGGAAAAAACTCAAGCATTATCTGGGGTATATACACAGCAATGTGCTATAAGCAGCAGAACACACTTCTGAAAGCTGAAAACATTGCAAAGAAAGTAAATATTGAGCAGTCTGGTCCTAAATCACCACCTTATGAACCAGTTAGTTTCAGCAGTCGTATTTCATGAACTGTATTTGTGAACAAGTTTTAGGTGTAAAGCAAAATCCAGTTTCTGCTATTGGATTTAAAAAAAATTTCTCCCAAAGTAAAACCTTCAAAACATCCGTATCCAATACTGAGAGTGCTGGTTTAAGAACTGATTGACCTGAACCAGGTAATTCATACTGAAAGCTGTGGGGATTTTGATCAGGAAAGCTCTTTTTCCTTTTGCACTTAAAAAAACCAATAAGATTTCAAACTGCTAGCTAAGCACCTTAAGAGGGATTCAGTTTTAAAGAGAAAAAGAAATGCATACTTCTTTCCAAGATGAATATGAATGGTCATAATTTCTGAAACAGTTTTCAGGTTTTGTTCTGTTGTCTACAAGCAGTTCTCTAACTGGGAAATTACATGCACAATACAGCAAAATGTGGGGGGTTTACTTTTCTTTTTTTCTTTTTTATTTTTTTGTCAAGGGGTTTATAACTGATCTTGCATTAGTAGGTTAAATGCTTTCACTTCTAGAAGACATGACAGCTTGAAGTGAAAAAAGAATTTAAAGGTGAAAGGGTTATCAACTGAAGAAAATTATCCTGACACCAGTCTCCTGCAATCATGAGAGGATTGAATTATGTGATTCTAAATGAGATCTCTTTGGTAACTTTTCCATGCTAAACCAGAAAAAAAAAAGAATTTATCAAAAGAATTACTGTTTTACATTTTTCTCACACATATACAAAGGAATAAAACTCCTTTGTATATTGAGAAAGAATGATTTTTATAAAAGTCTTTTGATTTTTCCTGAAAATAAATGCCTCTAGCAATTTTTTTTTCTAATTCTAACATTCTTGTGAATATATGAATTAGTGTATATGTATCTATCACTGTTCTAGACACGTGTTTTCTTAGTTTTTTCTATAAAATACAGATATCCATGCAGAAAACCAACAGTTAAGCAATCTGCCTGGATGTCTTTTGAACTACAAACATTTTAAGCAGAATTCATCGAGGTTAAGTCAACTTCTTTGACCTGCACATTTTTAAACAGGGGTAGATCTCGGTTTTCTTAGATGCATTTTACAAATGCAACGTTGCTGCTGTTATGTAATAGGTATTGGTTTTGTCTGTCTGCTTTAAAACATGTTTCAGAAGATTTCCTTGCTATTGTGGATAAACATTAAGAAGAAGAAGAATGAAAAAAGACAAACACAAACACAAAGAAAATTTCCTCTCTCTCTTCAGCATAACTGGATTCAGCTGGAAATTCCTAGCAGTTTGATAGACTACCCATGCTACCATAGGAAAAGGCAACCTTCCATGGTTTAATTTCTTCTTCCATATGAAGAAGGATTAATATAGAATTGCTAGTGGAATTCCATATCCATGAGCAAACTGAGAGTGGTAGGGACTGAACAAGGGCACTGAACAAATAAAGCTTTTCCCTTTCCGTACAGAAAGATCCCAAGCTCCCAAGGCTAAGTGGGAGCAGGAACTCTGTAAACCCCCAGGAGTAATTTGAACCTCACAATTGCCCATGCTATGCCTCGAATCTGCTTTATAAAGTCTCATCACATGGAAGAAGATCAGGAAAAGGAAGGAGGACTGCAGGATACCTGACTACAACAAAGATTAATCGATGCAACAACTATGTGCTCCTGACAGGTAAAGAAAAACATCACCACTTGTGATGACATGTCTTTAATAAAACTGGAAGTCTCAGCCTTCATGTGGGCTCAGATCTGATCATTTGACCTCCTTGAACAACACCCATCCCTTTCTCTAGACCTGAGACTATATCATATGTTGACCTCATCCCTCCAGCTCCAACTTCCTACCCTTCAAAATAAAACAGTGCATTCAAGCTACCCACAGGCAATGGACCCTTGCAATGCAAGGCTCATGTACTGCTCAATTTAGTGTTGCATTTTCTGTTCAGTTCAGAGGAAATGTCAGAAAGAAATAAAGACAAGCCAGATCCTCAGCCGCTGGCTAACTCTGAGCTTATTTCTATTGCACAGAAGCCAACCCAACCAGCAACAGGGCAGTGCCAAAGAGCATCAGTACAGCCTGCCAAAGAACAAGCCTTAGGCCTAGCTGCTGCTACTGGAAAACCCCAGACAAACGCCTGGCAAAGAGCTGGCCCCAGACTAACACATTGTTATTGTGGGGCAAGGAATGATGACACAATTTCCTGCACAATATTTATACACTTGTGCCCTGGAGGTTTGGCTTCTCCCTTCAGTGGATATAAGAAGCAAACTAACTGCAGGAAAGGCGTTTCTGTTGCCTAAGGTATTGCTGTGATTATGTGTCCTTTATTGTTTTTTTCCCATCTATTTTATAGTTACCTCCTTGATTCCCATAGTGATCTTGAGCAAATAAGAGGATGTCATCACACAGAGTTTTCCATCAACAAGGACAAAGCAATCAGCAGCTAATGAAGGAATAAGAGCATCAGAAAGGTGATAAGAGGTGTCACAGTAGAAACAGTAATGAAAATGAAGACTGGGTTTCCAGACCCTCTCCTACATGAACTTCATCCTTCCAACTCAACTCAGTCCCATCCACATACATTGTGACATTTATTGCCGTGTAATTACAGAAAAAGCCAGACTTTC
This sequence comes from Thryothorus ludovicianus, assembly GCA_013397245.1. NCBI lineage: Eukaryota > Metazoa > Chordata > Aves > Passeriformes > Certhiidae > Thryothorus > Thryothorus ludovicianus. Next base: position 319,239 of record VZTB01010494.1, read on the forward strand.
ATTTCACTGGCACATGTAGACTCCTTGTCTTTTGGGATAAGGGCACATATAGCTGGGACAATTTATGTCAAACACATAATTCTGATGTAATTTCATATACACACTTTCTACAAGGTCACCAAAGGGTTTTTCTCCCAGGGCATTTCCTCATTTTTTTTAATCAGTGTTACTGTTCCTGGAGTAGTGTGGGGATTTAAGGGGTGAAGAATATTTAGATTATTGTGAATAAACTAAGAGATTTCACATTATAAAGAACTTGTAAAACTCTGAGAGAGCAAGCAAGATTTATTAACATGATAACTACACAGATATGTTTTTATAAAGGATTTTGTGATTATGCTTAAAACTTTATGGGTGTTTCCTCAAATGTGCAACAAACCTCTCGTTGCAGGTAAAATTTTATACAACAGCAGCTCTTCAGATTTTCTGAGTAGTAAAGTCATATTGATGCTTATTTTTTCTAATTCACAGAATTCATGGAATGATGACTGAACTTTATGCTAAATTCTCTGCATTGATATACTAGAAGACAGCTCAGCTCAGAAAAATTTATAAGTCACAAAGACAAAAGAGGTAAAAGGCTGAAAAGGTGAAAGGTGCAATAAGTTATTTTCATACATGATGTATAATGGTGGCAGCCGAGAGTGGATGTTTCTGTTTCAATCTCTGATTAAACCACACTGTCTAGTAAAGAGACAGACATAATTTTGAATCTATAAAAATAATGTAAACAAGGTTAAGTAGTTAATGATCTATTGATATAACAAGGTAAAGCAAATGGGAAAAAATGCAATTTGCAGTACTGGCATAGGGGAACACTTCCACAGGTTTGCTGTAACAGAAGAGCATGAAGTAGCCAAAATATATTCAGTTTGGCAGGACCAGACTATTAGGAGCTAAAACCATTTTGTCCCTCTCAAAAGTTTAACTGCTTCTTCTACAGACCTGTCAAAGTGACATGCATTAGCTGTCACTAATTACTCCAGTTTTATATGAGCTGATGTGCACGCAGGTAGTGATGGCCGAGCACCAGCACTGGTACTTTTAGCAGACAGCTGCTGCACTCAGCTCTTACTTAAAGTGCATGAAAATTGGTGCTATGCTGTGAGCAAATGACAGCAGAGCAGAGGCCAAGAGAATGCTCTTGAATGAGGTGGAAATGTTATGTTTTCTTAGTGTTAGCCATGAATTTTGTCCTAGTGCCAGAGTGGTTTCTACGCAGGCTTCTTGCAGAGTGAAACAGAAATGATGGCTCTACTGCAGCTTTTCTGTGTGGGGCAATTTATCAGCATGATACCAATCTCTGAAATGTCTAGCTGTTGTTCTTCTCTGAAAACACAATACAGCTAAAATAAACAGTGATGCTTTATAACGAAAAGACAGAAGGATAAACACGGGTTCTAAAATGGTAATCATTTTTCTTCATTTTGAAAAATTTGTTACTAGAAAAGGAAGTTCATGTGCAGGAGAAGGAAATAGAGTTGATGTTATTTCTCTGGGTTGGAAAAGGAGAGGACTTTAGTTTTATCTTCTACAGGAAGAGAGCTGCTTTTTCAAAAGTCCAGCATAAATGGGAACATCTATAAAAATATATATCTCTGTGAAGAATGTCAGAGACTATTCTGCAAAATTTATTTTTTAAAATAGCCCCTAGCTGAAATAGGAGTTATTCCTTCAGGGAAGACTGAAGGATTTAGAATAAATAAGAATGAACCCTTTCGGCAGGAATTAAAACAAGAAAAAAAAAATTATAACAGCAATTGGAGTATTTACCAGCTAAACCAAGAGTAACATAAGAAACATATAAACACCTCCCTAAAAACCAAAATATTTACCACAGGGCAGTAGCAATTTGCCTTTGCAACATGTGAGTCTGACACTAACTTTCCTCTGCAGAATGTTTCATTAACAGGTTTCCTTTAAAATCTACTGGGAGTAAAAGGATTCTTTAAAATAAACTAGTTTTTCAAGGTCAAAACTGAAACTGCACTCCATCCTGTGCCATTTTAGAAAGAACTGATAGGCAGAGCATTTCTTGCTTTATGCATCTCTCCCCCTTAGGAAATTTAGTTGTGCCACAGTCTGACCTAAATGATTGAAGTTTTATGTGATGATTTCCCTCAAAATTATTTTCAATGTCTGGCCTCTTGCATTCCATGATTTACTTGAATTATGCCAGACAATTTTTACAATTATTATATTTCATGATGTAATCTTTGACAGCAACATCCATTACTCAGCATGTTGAAAACTTCTGTTTATCTATTCAACTTCTACTCCCCAGGTGAAATAGATAAGGTAATTACAACTTGGGAAAATCACTGGGAAAATCACTTGGATCCACTGGAATGAAAATTTGCAAGTTTTACAGTCAGTAACCAAAAACTGATGCAATTTTCTTTGTACCATGCAAAATAAATATAAAAGTGGAAATAAAATAAAATAATTAGGAGTTTAGATGTTCTTTATTGACTGTTTTTTTTTTCTCTCATTAAACTTAATTGGGATTTCCATTCCAGGAAAACTGTTTAATGGGAACCTCCACTTTACTTATTAACTGTACAATATCAAAGATACATGATTCAGCATGATGTCTATTGACCAGTTCTCTTACAAAAATGTTTCTTTTAGATTTTGAATGGAGATTTTATTCACAGATTACTGTAACTTCTCTCTCTACTGCAATCTGCACTGCTACAAAAGATTTTGAATATTCTTATAATCTAGAATAAAGTTAGATTTTTTTTTTTCAGCTGTCAATAAAACCTTTTCTTCATCTATATTGAAAGGTAAAATTTCAGGAAAACTTTATAGAATTAACATAAAAAAATGTTTTGGGTTTTTGAAGAAGAAATATTGAAAATCCATATATTCAGAAAACAGTGGAAGATTTTATACATATCTACAAAAAATTGTTTAGAAAATTCAGAAAATTGATTTTCCATATTAAAAAAAAGTTGCATTTTCTAGTGCTCTTAAGAAATCATCAATAAAATTGTCTCCTCAAGTCTGGGGGGTAGAACAACACCCAGAAAAATGGATACAAACCAGCTCAGGAATGATTCCTTTGAAACAAAATCTCTGGTGTAGAAATGAATAACTACTGGAGCATACAGCTGCCAGCTCTGGAATTTAGCATTCCACATTTCACTTAACCATAAAAAATGAAGAGTACCAATGTTCAAAGGCAAATGTAGTAAAACATTAAATTAATTTTATAGTGTGCGTATTATAGGTCAAGCATGTCTAAAAGTTCTCAAAGCAAACTGCAACAATGTCACTGAAAATATTTACCATGGAATAACAAAAGTAAAACATACTAATAATAAAAGACGTTTCTATTATGTCTCTCTTCTTGGTCCTCATTATATTTTTAATAATACAGATGGTATTTTTGAGCATTATTAAAATTTTCTCTTGCTTTTTTTGGGCTTTGTTGTAATGATTTAAAATGTTACCCACAGTAAAGTCTCATGTAGTTCCATTCTACTTTCTTTGAGATAAACTTGTTTTCAACAGCAGCTTTCCTTTTACACCATATCACTATATTTTGCTTTCTACTTTTTTTCTTTTAAAACTCAAAACATTTACTGGTATATTCCAATTTCCCAAACTCTAAGGGAAGGATCTTCAGCTATGCTTCAGGAACATGGGTCCCCTAACTCAAAAAAAACAGAGCTGCAACACCAGCAAATACTGGCCATGATTTCAAGAAGGAAAAATACATATGCTTTTGTGAGACTAATAATATGAGCAGAAAAAATAATTTTAAAATCTTCATCTTTTCTGAATAAAATTCGTGGTCAAAAGAACTGCAAGCATCCATTTTGCTTATGAGTGTCTTCAGCTGGCTTCCTTTCCTATTTTAATATTAAGAAAACAAAACTCCTGTTATAGAAGATAGCAGCATTTATTTATATTTTATATTAGAGAAGTTTTTAGGGGTATCGGGATATCAGAAATTACCAAAAACTTGATATGTGGAGTAATACTATCTTGATAGGCTACGAATGCAGATGCCCTTGTTATGATCCATTTTTTCTCCCTGAAATTTTCTTCTTCATAGTCTTTATATTACAGCCAGTGGATCTAGGCTGCCAGTAGGAAGGGATTACATATTATACCTAATCAAATACTCTTAAGTAATCCAAATTAATTCATAACACTGAAGACCAAATCTAGAGCCAAAAAAAGTCTAGGGAATTGTTTTGTTCTGTTGTGGGGGAGATAGAAATCTAAAACCTGAGGCACCTGAGATTTTCATTGAGAAGAAAAGTGAAGGTTAAAACTTGGGGAGAGCTACCATAATTTCTGCAGTGAAGAAATTATAAATCAGTCAACAACACATTCTAAGCACTGCTGACTGCAAGGACAGTGATAATGGATAGAAAGGAAAAAGGAAAAGGGAGAATGAGAGAAAGAGTGTAGAAAAAGTGAAGGTCATGCAGCCAAGGGACTTGTTCAAAGTCACTCAGTATACTTTAAAGTATTCTCCTGCATGATCGTTCCATGTAGAAGATTTCAGTACCTCTCAGATCTTCTTTTTCACTATATTTTTACATCACTGTGAAGAGAGATCTCCTAAGCTACAGCCAGATTAATGAGTATAAGGGCAAAGGCAGCTACACAGATCTGTAATAGAAATCAAGGGACCTAAGTAGCTGCTAGGAACTTGAAGCCTGGTTCTATCATCGCTTGGTAGGTGGGATTCGGATAGCAATCATTGGAACATTGCAAGATTTCAGAAGGGCTCAGAATTTATGAGACTCCCCACTAAAGTATAATTGAAAGATCGTGAAAGTCAGCCTGGATTCCAAGATCTGTGATAGTAATCAGGCAAAACTCAGTGGCTTTGGAACTTGCGAGTGACACAAACATTTTCTTCATGTGAACTAATATTCTGTAATTATTTATCATCTAAAAAAGAGATTTCAGCACAAAGACTGTGTTGTATGCATTCAGACCTATTTGCATTGATGATTCTTCACCTTTATTTAGCCTTTAGTACAGTAATGTAGAAGGAATGAATTCATGCAAGACATTCAGTTCAATTTTGGTTTTTTGGTTGGTTTTTTTTACAATTAGACATGCCACCAAAAGCTGATGTAAAGATTTTAGGATTGACAGAGCATGCTTTATCATGTCAGCACTCCAGCAAGTCATCACTTGAACAGTGGCATTATGAATGAACCATAACATCAAGTACTTTCTCCAAAAGAATGAACAATACACTGCAATAACACAGCACAAATGTCACTGCTAGAAACCAAGTATAGAAACAAAATAAACTCTCATGCTTCAAGGCATAGATCAACAAAGGCTTTGCAATCAGACTAGAAGCTAAAAGGATTAAATCCTTGTCATTCAGTGCATGTGCACTGCCCTGCACAATGGGTTCCTGAGTTCCTACTGAAGTACTACACTTCCGTAGTAACAATCACCACAAAAATCAACATGGGATAGTTGCAGCACTTGGTATTTTTAATTAGGGTATAAAGACATATTTTTATGTTTATGGGAAAGCTCAAATCATGATTTCTTACATTGCTTTAGGAAATATCCACCATGGCAAAGTGGCATTCTCAAGTGCAGATTCCCAGATTTCTACACAAGCTACATTCATGCTAGCAAGTTCTGATGGTAGCATATCTTTTAAGTTAGAGTTGAGGATGCAATAACTCCTTTATACACACTTCAGGAGCTCATTTTTCAACTAGCTCTGGTTTAATACTGTAAATTTCAGCCCATTATCACTTGCTGCGGGTTAGGTCCAAAGCCAAAAAACACCTTTTGGTTTATGTTGACCCAAAAAGTATTGATTTCCTGTGATTCAAGACCACTCCATGATGCAATCCAAGAAGCAGTTGGAGGGGTTAACTGGATGATTAATTTCAGAAGCCTGTTTCTGACCTGAAGTAAATTGCTGTTGTAGGCACACCAGTCTTGGCCTCAGAGCACACGCCAAAGTACCACTGAAGTGCTCCATCTGGAATGCCCGAAGGAAAACCTTAACAAGCCCCAGGTGTCACAAGGCAGTTCAGTGCACCCTTTGAAGCCACCAGGAAAACCTACACCCTGCTGCCTCATGACATGAAGCAACCTGAAATGCAACACAGCTGTGAGCGTGTTCCAGTGCCGGACGTCTTTTCAAAAGCTGAGTGGTGGAGCTAGCACAAAATGCTCTCTCATTTTTTCAGGTCCCTGTTATTTCACTGGCAAGGCAAAGCCAGGGCTCAGGATCACATCCATACAACAAAAGCTGTGCATGTGACCTAAGCCACTGACCCTCTTGCCAGCTCCTGTAAGTAGCTTTTTCTGGTGTGTGCTTGGACATGCCAGGCTTCCAGGGCAAACCAGGCAGACATGCCATTTTTGGACATGTGATGGGTTCCTTATGCAAGAAAAAAAAAATAAAAAAAATCACAGAGGTAGAAATTAAACTGGTGGAAATAAGTTTGATTTAAGAGGAAACTATATGTCATACCACTGTCAAATGTTCAGCACATCAGGATTTTTCTGCATTTTTACTCGTAGCTTTATATTTGAAAATCTGAGAAAGACTGAAAAGTTGTGGACAACCTGTGGTGATCTTCCAAGCATCTGTTGTGGTGATGGAGAATCACCTCACAGAGAGTAAGTTATGGAAGCATAATTGCTTTTTAGCTGCCTACATACCATGCCTACTGAGTCTCATTTCACACCAGAGAAAGAGACCCTATCAAGTGTCCTCATATTGTCTAATTTTGTGGAGTCAAGCTCAGAGCTGAAGCTGACTCTTTGATAAATGTCCTTTTACCAAGGAGACAAGCCCATGTGTGTACTCTCTCACCAAAATTCTGGACAGCTGGTGAATTATTGTGTACTGGTAATGTTCTTCCTTGCTATGAAGGTTTACACACCAGACGAGAAAAAGGTGTGATACCATTAATATGATGAAATCTGTAGGTGAACTAGATGTCATCTGCTAACTTGGTTCCTGGGGAAAAAAATCTATATATACAAAATTTCCAAAAGCTATCATACAAACATTGGCATGTGTTTTAACAACATTAACAACGTATTAACAGCTATAGTTTGTTCTGTGCTCCTGGAACCTGAGAACACTCTTAATGCCAGGCTGGCTTATGAGCTCCCTCTAATACTAAAATCTTAAAGTCCCTAGTCTCATGCCAATGAAATTAAGAGAAATATCATCATAATAATGTGTGCTTAATTAGAAGTCAAGGCAAAAAAGAGCCATCTTTCTTTGCCTGGGACAATAGTTAATATTCTATCTTTTATGATTTGCCACTTGCATATACAAAATAGTTTATAATAGATTCAGAACCTGGTAGAACCTTTATTCTCCTTCTCCAAATTTCTTTTGCTATGAAGTACAGGTGGATAACATCTGAATTAGTCTCATACTTAGATGCATTGAAGAATGTTGTGGTACTCATATTTACTATATGTATACACAGGTAAACACGCACACATATATGCACACAAAAGATCTGAGTATCAGAAAACAGAGTTTTGAAAGGATGTGCACAAAGGTCATCCCAGCCCTTTGCTCACAAGTGTTTTCTCAGTGCGCCTTCAGACCCTTTGATCTCAGAGTCTTAGCTCTAAAATGAATCTATAACCAAGCTAGGAACAGGGAGCAGAAGCATGAGGGAAGCAAACAGGGTGAACACAAAAGGGTGTTGCACAGGTCTGAGGCATTTGTTTGCATGACTACTTGTAGACCAAGGTGAAAAGTGCAACTGGCTTTTTGGACTGAACAGGGTGTGTAAACAAGTATGAAAAAGAGGTCAACTCTACACACCGAGAAATGTTTGTGCTCTTGAAATCAATGGGTGATTCGTGACAACAAGGAAAGGGCAAATATTGAAGACAAAAAGGCTCCAACCCGTGGTTTGTATTCAATCTCCTCTTAATATCAGGTAAACTTGCTACAGATCCACAAATAGCTCATGTGCTAGGCTGTGATTTCAGTGAGGTAGGAAGACATTTTGATGTAGATAGAGTAAATATAAGCAGCAGACTGTCTTGAAACTGATCCTTCTTTAATCCTCCTCAATTGATGACAAATTGCTGTGTACAGAAAGCTTTGTGAGAATGTTAGCCTTTCAGATAACTGAAACCCACAAGGCAGCAAGCTACAGCAAATGCACCATATTCCCACCAACTAACCAACCTAAGCAAACAAATAAATATTAAGCACAGTAAATGTCACCAATCTTTTTATTTTTCGTGGAAGTATGGCTGTTATGATCTACGGGAAAATAAAGTTTTTCTACGTCTTTCTTTAAACAGAGATTGCTGCAATGTTGATGCATTGATCTAAATTAAATATGTGAAAAATGTTTGCAGAGGATTTTTCTTTTTAAAGGTCTGATTTTGCTACACATGCAAAGATTCCCTAAAATCACGTCAGCACAAGGCTGCAGTAGGAACTTACTTCCTGGAGAGAGGTCATGTCACTCCTGAAAGTAACAAATGTCTATCAAACATAAAGGTTATGTTAGAGATAATTAATTTATTAACCAACAAATTTTAAAAGTTTTACCCCTACATACAAAACTTGTTTTAAATACACTATCATAGCTAAAATGTTTCTGTTGTGTTTAAGTGATTTCATGAGGCTTTAAATATACACCTTTAAATATACACCTGTTAGTCTTCAGGTTCAGTCTTTATTAGCATTCTTTTATTTTGGGGGACTGAAATGGCAAAATCAGTCCCACTAGAACATAGATTCAAAGCTCAGAACTCCTGGTCTTTTAGAAAACCCATTGAGCTCTTCCAGAAATTTACACCACATGACCGGAAAAATTGGTAGAAGAGGAACAAAAGGAGTGAGAGTGTTTCATGAGTTAAAGATAGCAAATAAATCTGGATTAAGTCTGAACTCTTGTTTGAGTAACATGGTGAGAAATCTCTTGCAGTTTTACTTTACAGAAATCTCTTGCAGTGAGGAAAAATACATAGTATAAACATGGGAACTCAATGGCTCTGACATGGTCAGGACAATTATGTGCAAATATTACTGTTTTATAAAAACCCTGCATCTTCATTGGTTTTAAAATAATATTGATGTCTGCTTTGTAGAAAAAGAAAAAGGTCAAGGTGTTTCTTTCCCTTCTGCTCAAGACTTAGATGGCATTTAAATTAATCAAACACAGATTTTAGCCTGACCTTTACATACAAGGGGGAAGGTGGGAGGGTTAGAGCATATTTGCATTGCTTCACACTGCCTATGGTTACCATGAACAGCATGACAAAGAGGAATACAATTTTAATGAAGCTGCTGAGCAACAGGACTCAAAAAAGCCTAGATTTTGTACATCACAGCTGATGGACATCTCACAAGCTACATTTATGCTGGTAATGTCCAGGTTCATCCTCTGTAAGTGATACTGAAAGTCTCTGCATGTTGTGCCAATCTACTTAAATTCCATTTTTACATATCACAGGTGATTGAGAATAGACATTGGATCAGGAAGAACTCCTGCAATCATTGTATAATAAAATCATTTGATTTGGAAAAGACTTTTAAACTGCTAAGTTTAATTTAGGAATTCAAATTTGCTTGGTTTTGTCACAACGTGAAAAATATATGTGCCAAGGCCACAGGACAGAGTGCTGGGGAGTAACCCTTAGAGACACAAGAGAGAACTGAGAAGATAACATGAGGTAAATCACTGCTTCTCTGGACACATGGAAACCTAAAAGCAAAAAATTGCTGTCTTCTAGTCTGCTCCTGAAAGAGAAAAGCACTGTTCTACATATGGGAGTAGGGAAAAAAATGTAAATGACCCTTTCACTGAATAACTTGAGGAATTTAGTGCAAATGTCTTTTTGGCAATCATTTCCTCCTATTTTTCTCCAGTGCTTTGGACTGATTGGAACCAGTAGGTAGTCTATAAATAAAAACATCTTTTTATGTCATTCAGAAGAAATAAACAGCTTCTGAATCCCTGGATAAGTGCCAAGCCTGTATAAGATTTTTGTTATTAATTTTTAAACTTGGAATTTAGAATTAAGCTGATGCAAGACCTCATAGGCAAACTCTTACTTTGAGAACTCAAAGACAGCATTGTTAAAAAGTTAATAAAAAAGATTTTCTTGTCTCTCATTAAAAGCAGAAAAGATATCATTGCATTTTTCTTCAGACTTCTGAGGTACAGGTGTCATTTTTCATTCTGTTTTACTACCAGTCAGCATGGTTGCTTTGCTACCAGTGTAATGCAAACTTGTAGATGTCTCTATTTTTGAAATGAAAATATGTCTGGTTTTATTAAAAAATTGCTTTTTGGTTAGTCTAGTTTACTAAAGCAGGACAAAGGATGAAAACTAATCTTTCTCCCTTAATTTTTGAAGCATCTTTAAGCCTGCTTCTACACTCATCTGATAGCAGCCTTCCAGTATCTGAAGGATGCCTACAGAGAAGCTGGACAGGGACTCTTCATCAGAAACTCTTTGAAAAGAATCTTTATGAATCTGACCTCATATAGCTCACATGAAACATTTCTGTATGTATGTATTTAGAGTGGTTTTTAAGTAATGTACAAATATACAGTGAGGAAAAAAAACATAAAAGAGCTTACATTTTGCACACCAATAAGATGAGGACAGTAAGGGAATATCTTATTCAATATCTTGGATAAAACACAAAGCTTTTCCAGTCACAAAGGAAATAATCTGCTACATTTAGTAAATTATTCCAGGATTTCTGAGTCTTGGACCAACATAAAATACTAATACTAATAAGTATTATGCATGAAATCTTCTTTGTTTCTATCTGCAAACAAGGAATTGAATGTTCAAATCAAAGATCCTACCCATTTCACAATAATAACTAGTAATATAGAAATAATAAAATCCAAATTCATTCAGAAGACCAAACCCAGATGAGACCAAAAGCAAATCGTGGCAGCCAGTTCAAGAACAGGGATATGAATTACCTAATTGCCAAGGACACTTACCACCCTTTGAAATGCTCTGTATATTGCTGCCTCAAGGATATCTATGCATATTCTTATTTACACCTCTAAAGAACTACTATATTTATTATTATTGACATTACTAAAATAGTACTTTTAAAATGTTCTATGCAAATTATTAAGAAAGTATGAAAGGCCTATTTCTAATAATTACAACATTGCTAAAAAATTCCTCAATCTATCCAACTTCATCAGTTTAATGCTTTAAATACATAGTTTTCATCATTGCTCAAGTTTCTATGGAAAGAAAAAAGGAACCAAAGACTTATCTTTTTTTCAAGAATGTTTGGGCTTTTAAGCAGATACATAGAAGTTCCAAATCATTTTCTTTTCCCCTTAATCTAAAGAAACCATATTTCCACAAAATTCTCATGAATAGAGCAGAACATTTGTTATTAAACATTAGCTACAGACCTTCACATATGAAGATTTCATAACCTGTTTGAATCTGTGAAATTTACATTTTACAACTCTAATTCCAACAGACTTTTAGTTTGGAATCTATTATAACCTAAGATAATTTTGTTTGCATTAGCTGTCAAGTGAAAAAATATTTTTTTTAAGAAGATGGTTTTTGTAACACAAACATAATATTTGCAGTTTCTTTATTGAATTGAATATTCTTCAATACAGATTACTTGCCATTAAAAAAAAACAAGAGAAAAAATCCATCCTCCTCCAAACAGGCTTTAATAAATATACTTCCATTTATATTTTATATGTGAGAATATCCTTACCTTATCTTTCATATTGTTTATTTATTCTTTTTTCTTTATTCTGAGAGCAAAACCAGTTTTGTATTAAATTTTACGATTTCTTTAAATTCATTTCAGAGATTTAGGTTCTCATGGGCCAGCAGTAATCAGCACAACAGTTTGATGTTTGCATTAGGAATACTGTAGGTCAATGCTTGTTTAAAAAAAAGGGAGAAAAAGGAAAAAACTCCCGTTGGAATGTTGAACAAATAATCATGTTAATGTTTTATTTTTAAGACTTTTACAGGCTTTTCTTTATCAAAACAAAATCTTGGACCTAATTTGACCTGACAGTCCCTTTAGTGCACAGAAATTTCATGCAATTACCAATTTTGACATCATATTTAAAACTGTGGTGTCACTCTTTTGTATGTCCTTCACCTTAGTGTTAACACTAAGCACTGCAAACAAAGCAGATATTTTTCTAGTACACATGAAGAGTGCAATGTTAATACACATACAAGCAAATTTAGAATGGATGAGAACATTAATGGATGAGTTTATTAGCTTTAAACATCTATATATGTATATATATATAAAACCAAACTTAAAAATTTATATCTATATATATATTTATATTCTCTAAATAGATAAAGCTGAGTTCAATTTGAATTAAGTTCCTTGTAGAAAAAGAGTTCTATTGATATGGAAGTTGTGATTTAAGATAGTATTTTGAAGCTATTTTTAAAAACCTACCTAAAACAAAATACTTAAGAGTCTCTTTAAGAAAAGAATCCCAAGACATCATTTAAGCTTGTTGTTAAATAGTTTCCTGAACAGACATGGACTGACATAGTGTGCTGAAGTGACTTTTATATATATTATAACCCAGAGTGATTTTTGTTGATGCATTGGTCATAAATAATTATTTTGGAATATTTCATTCTGCCTCCCTTCAGACAAGAAATTGGACTTGTCCTAGAATATCAATAGCAGAGTGGATGAGCCAGAAAATGTTATTGTCCTGAGTTGTCCCTTTAGGGTCAGAAGAAAAGGACTGGAGAAAGAGTTTTCCAATGTGAGGACAAAGCTAGCTTGGCCAAAGAATTGTAGGATGAAATATTATGTAAGAAAAGAGATAAGCAGATCTCTCTGTTTCTAGAAATTTCGATGAGTTTGTTCCAAGCTCAGTTTTCCCTATTTGAATGACTAGATAAGCAAAAGATAAAGGAGGGATTGACAAAGATTGAGTTAAACAGAAAGGCTTAGTTTTTCTCTAGAGCACTTGCTAACTTTGCTGTACTGGTTCCTCTTATTTTACCATCCTTCTTGGTGCTAAAATTATTCTTCGGGAATACTTCCCTCCCTACTGCCCATGAACCTTTTCAGAGAGCAGAACCCTGCCCTGGGTACAAAATGACAAAATGGGAGTGTTAAACACTTAAGAACAGCAGCCAAAATCCAGCTTACTGGATAGGAGGTCACCAAGGCCAGGACAAGAGAGAGAAGGCCATGACTGTCATGTGGAAGGAACAGATGCAAATATGCCTTGAGTTCTGACAATTTAACAAATTCTGCCTCACAAAACACTTCTAGGACTATTGGGGCCTAGGTTTCTCCCAGTTGTCAAAGAATGTTGTCCACACTTATTTTTCCTTGGGCAGACTGAATGTACATTTACCTTTTCCCAGAACTGTGCCATCTGGGTTAGATGCTAAGCAGGGAGGGAATTTTCCTTTTCTTGTTTTGACACTTTTTTTATAAGATCTCTGGATTCAGGTCTCTTGTCTCCTCATATATTTCCCTCTTGTTAGCCCTAAATTGCTATGAGAGTTGGGCTTCCATCTCTTAAAGAATATGTAAGGATTTGTTTGGGTAAGGAGAGTATGCCCATACTAGTGAGGAAGTCCTGCTAGAAATCCAGGTTTGGTCTTGGGCCACAGCACAGCACAGTTTGTGTTCACACATTGCATTTCTTTGTCTCAAGAGCATAATGTTTGGATCCATGCTGCCTACTGGCTAATGCTCCTGTACAGGACTTTGGTACCATTAAAGAAAGTGCTAGAAAGCACCCAGACAAAGTCAGGTTTATTCTTGAAGAGAAAGATAAGACTAACTTAAAAACCAAAAAAAATTGGAAAAATAAACCTTCTTTTGACAAATACTTGAACTATAAAAATTCCAAATAGGATAATCATCAATTAAGTGAGTTTTAGGTTTTAAACCCATTTAGGCATGCCTACAAGCATTTGTCTAAGATAACCAGACAATATAATGCTGCAAACTTAAAACACGGAAAACACTGGGAGGTAGGCAGCATTTAAATGGCACGTTAAAGCTTTCATGAATTTTGTTATAAGTTTCTTCCTACTTTGATTATAGTAAAAGCATTTAACATATCCCAGTTATAATGAGTACAATGATTCTACTCTGAAATTTCAGAGTTTATAACTATATTTCTGTTGTGAGAGTTCCTCTTACATTTGCAAAAGGAAAAAAAGGTATCATATTTCATGAAGCTGATATTATTTTCTGTTTCTGGCAACCAGAGAAAGGTCATGGGTTTAGAACTCTGAACAGTTTGTTCTAAATAATTTCCAATTTTATATATAGACCGTCAATAACCCAATTCTGGACTCAGATGAGATGTAGTGTTTTCACATTCTTGAAAAGCTCTTGAAGAATATGACAGGATTCAAACATCAGTTAAATTCAGAGCACTTCTGTTGGTTTCTGGAGAAAAGGACCATCATGCTGCTGAGCCAGATTGCTCTATGAAACACATTCTACTTATGTCTTTCATATTTTTTGTTTCCTTCTAGTGAAAGAAAGGGAAGTAGTAACTTAGTTCTTATCTGAGAATTTACCAATATTGAGTTTTTTGAAGAATCATGTTGACCTAAGTGAAACAGGAACTTTTCATTTAAGCAAGTCACTGTAACAGTGAATTATCAGTCTGGTCTTTAGCAAATCTAAAAAAAACTCTACCATTTGTTCCAGCCAAAACTGTTCACATTTCATAATTAGCAATCAAAAAATATAAGGCATTCCTGAGTTCTTTGTAGTAAAAATTACTCGTAATTATCTTGAAAAATTCCTCTACCTGCTGTGGTTTTAGATCCATCAAAAATGTTAGGATAAATAAGTAATTTTCACTACAAGCTATTAGCACCATAATTAAATATTCATGTTGACATTTAATTTCAGTAATGAAATTTCTTGACAAAACCTTTCCATCAAAACATATTTTGTGAAATTCTATAATTTCTAAGGAAAACAAGACTTTAGATCACAAACCCCAGTTCTAATGGGGAATATTAATCTGCCTGACATCTGGATGGGCAACATGGAAACAGAGACCAATGTGTCACAAAGGAAAATTTTCCAGGAACGCAACAATGGTGACAGGTAAGTCAAAGCTCTCTTAGAACTGAATCTTTAATAGTAAAATGCTGAATGAAAACCAAATATGACACTGCTGCTAAGTGGGGCAAGTGGCTCAGTGACAGCAGCCATGGATAAGGCTGAGATGGATCAATGCCTTCTTTGTCTCAGTCTTCACCAGGAGAGTTTCCCAGGGTTTTGTGGTTACAGGAAGGCACAAGAGGTACAAGCAGTGAATGAAGATCAAGTCAGGGACTCTGAGAGCTCAACCTCTGTGGTCCTTGGGACCATATAGGCTGTGTCTCTGAGTGACAGCCAATGTCAGAGCAAAATCACTCTATCATCTTTGAAATGCCATGGCAATAAGGGGAGGACCCCAAAGATCATAGGAAAGTAAATACTGTGTATATTTTTAAAGCTAAATGCCAAAAGGTTATCCAAGGACTACAAATTGCTGAGTCTCCTTTTGGTCCCTAGGAAAATCATCACGCAAGCCTTCTTGGAATCCATGTGCACATAAACAACCACATGCGACTTGTAAAATCAGCACAGGTTTACGGAAAAAAACTCATGCCCAAAAACCTGTTTGTCTTCTGTGAAGAGTAAGTAGATGAGGTAAGAGTTTTGATGTCCCTGGATTTTATCTGGGCTTATAGCATTCCAGCTAGGATGCCAGGCTCTGTACTGATGAATAACTAGGTGGTTAAAATTTGATATAATGCCTGGGCCCAGAGGATAGTAGTTTAAGGGGTCATATTCTGATTGTAGGCTGGTAACTGGTGGAGTACAGCAGGAGTTTGTCACAGGGCCTGCCCTGTTCAATGTTTTCCCTGGTGACCTGGTAGAGATGTTGGAGAGCAGTCTCATTAAATGTGCATTCAACACCAAACTAAGGGGACTGGCTGACCCTGAGCGAGGTTGGGAGGGATGACAGAGCCAAACCCTTCAAAGCAGCACGTGGTGAGGAGAGGAAGAGCAAAGACAAACTGAAACAAGACAAGCTCAATCCTCACAGACACAGTGAAGCAGTGGACCAGACTGTCAAGAGAGGCAATGAAATCTCTGTCCTTAGAAGCTGTCAAGATCTGACTGGATTATATATATCCCATAACTGACCCTGCCTTTATTATTAGGTTGTACTAGAAGCCTCTAGAGGTCCTTCCCCATCTAAATTATTCTAGAATTTTACCAGTAGAGCAGCAACACTGAATTGTACATTGTTTTTTCACATAATCTATAAAGCAAAAAGGGTGGTGGTATAAGTTTGTTTTAATTAGTTCTGCTGAAGAATTTTTGTGTGTGATGATCTTTAGTTCTTATTATCTTCATCTTTCCCCATTTTTACACTCTGCTTTGTTTAGTTAGCATAATTGATTTTAGTTACCAGCTTGGTTAATGAAAACCACCCTGCCAATAAGCCAGTTTAGAGGGGAAAAAAAAGCAAAATGTTATTAATCAAAATACAGATTCCCTCACAGATACTACTAGCAGGGCCAAATATAATGCATGAGAGAGGATTGACCTACCAAGAAAGAGAAACAGGGATTTCAAGAACACAGCTGTTTTCTTTCCCAGTGACAAAAATATACAAAGAAAGTACAGGCCCCAAAGTGTAAGGAGAGGAAAGACTTTTTAGTAGCTTGGCTTTATCCTGTATTGGCTGTCCTGAGTTAGGCTTCTTTGAAAGTGTTCATGGCCATAGTGAAAAAAAATAATGCAGTGCAGAAGGCTGCTTTGTGGATTTTTTTTTGTTTGATTTTTTTTTTTCCCCTGAAGTGAACTGATTGTTTCAAAATTTCCAGTGAAAAATAAGTAAGGTCTCTTATTTATTGTTTCTCATAAAAAAATAAAAATAACTCCACTTCTGGCTATTATCATTTCTGCAAAAAAATCCAGAAACATTTCAGGCCCAATCCTGTAGCTTTGAAGTTAGTGGGAACAGAATTATGGCCTTAAAACATAATGTTTCAGTTAGATGTTGTCACACAGTTGCTCACATTTTTATTTTCTATCAGTAAGATTAACATTGCATACTTTATTAAAAGAGATTTCTATGACTTCTGGAGGTCCTTGGAAACTGGAGGAAGGGATTTCTATCCCTATTTCTCTCTAGAGATTGGCTCCTCCAGAGTCTGTAGGAAGGTGTGCCTTCTGGAGCTGGTAAAGCAGGTTTGACAGGAGCTGATTGCTGTAGGTACTAAGCCTATGTGCACACTATAAAACGAAATGTGCTCCCAGCCGTGCTCTGGCACTGCAGCTAAGCTGCATGGAAAGGCCTTCACTCATTTTATGGAATCCTTGTGCCCTCAGACACCGAGCAGCCACATCCAAACTGCTCACAAACCTCTGGCCCCACCTCGCTCCAGGACTGGTTTGAACAGCAGCCGCACACCTGGGTCAAGAGCATCCAGGTACCATCCAAACAGGTTTGCCTGGGAATAAAGTGGCAGGGCATGCTCCTTTCTACTGCTTAATTTATTAGCATGCACAACTTCAGGGTGCAATTCATCTACCTTAATGTAGACATGCAAAAGTTCAACATTAACCCTCTGCTAGTTACCCTGGCTTCCTGTTATACTCAGTGGAAGCAAATCCAGGCCACAACTCATCTGATCTGTCTTGTGTACTTAGCTCAAATAAGATGGATTGCAATCTGGGGATGCCCATTTTTTCTTCTGAAAAAGCGAGTCTGAGGTCTTCAGGTCAGACTTAGACCTCTAACAATTTGGCACCTGAGATAAGGTGAGATATACCAGCCTAATACATATTAATATGTTCATCAGTGTATCTTTCAGGTAAAAATATACTTTTAAAGACCTTGTAAGTTAAATTATAGATTTTTAATCAAGAAAAACAGTAGAAAAACTCATAGAGAAAATGCCCTGTCAGAAGATCTAAATTTCACAGAACAGAGTGTGGAAGGGTGAAAAGTTTGGGTTTTTTTCTGAGTGTGTTGCCCAGCACAGTAATTTTCTTTCACATGTCTCCCAGAAATATGATGTAATTTACCAGCAGCCATGCTATCTTCATTCTTGTTCTAAGCATGGAACAATACCCATTTCATTCATTTTCTTCTCAGGGATTGACTGTCTGAGAGGATCTACCTGAGCAATAGGATTTCATTTCTCATCTGCATCTGGAGGTCTGGGGAGCTGCAGACGAGGACGAGGTCAGGCCTCTGCCCTCCAGCAGCATAACTGAGACAGTTTGCCTTAGGTCTCATTAATAACCCCTCTTCCACTCTGACCTTCAGTCATAATAAATACCTGGGAACTATAGCTGTTGATTACATTTGCAGTTGATGCCAAGTTATATCATTTCTATTACCGCTAATGTAAAGAAAATATTTGTGTCTGAAAATGTCACACTGCAGCCTATACACATTTTTTTTTGCAACCCTTAGTCCTTGTTACCTTCATTAGATATTTTTCTAATGATAATTAACTAAGAAAACATGACCTAAGTAAAGTTATCAAAGGAGGGCAATTATGGGAACATGTGCCATATTATTCCAATTAGGTAACTGCTCATGGTGGTTTCACTTGGTAACAGCACAAAACTACTGTTCAGCCCACTATTCCCACTGTTGCATTGATAAATTATCCCAAAGCTGCCTTTCATTCGACAGGTCTGTTTTTGGACAAGGGCCAGACAAAACAAAATCACAAGATTTATAAGTACTGCAGTGGGAGGGTAAAGAGGATCTGAAGGGCATGAGCCCTACTCTGTCTTCTCAGAACTAAAGCTTAAGAAAAATACTCCTGGTGGACCAAATTGCAAGGACTCCTTCAATCCTTAGCCAGACATCATTCAGTCAAACTCTTGCAGACATTATTATGGATATATCCACAGAAATACACAACTGAGTGGCAAATAGTGATTAGTGCTTTATTTGTGGGAGGACAAGAAAGTGCCAGCCCTGGTGGTAAAGATTTTCCCTACAAGAGCTTTCCTATCTGTGAATGGGTTTGTGAAACAAGCAGTGGAGACCAAGAATTGCCTAGACTCCATGACTCACTTCAGCCTTGGATCACTGTGAAACTCAGGGAACCAGCACCTTGCACCTTCCTCAGTGCTAGACAACAAACACTGAAAGAGTTTGTGCTTCCCTGAAATTCCCCTTCCTTCCTCCTTCGTCCCTAGGCAGTGACACAAACGATATCAAATTGAGTCTGGAGAAAGATTTTTTGACCATGGACTTTTACGGCTTCTATTGATTGAAATGAAATTGGAAGACTTCATCCTCTGAAACCAGGTGGGGAGCCATTCATCACCAAATACCAAGATCTCAACATAAGATGTCCTCAGTAGCAGAGTACTATAAAAAAGTGTAGCTTCCTTGGAAGAATATGATCTCAAAGAAATAATAGCAAAGACAAAAGGAAGGATAGGAAGTTAGCACTACGGCAAGAGGTTAACAGACATGATCTTACAATTAAAGATATTTACCAGAGAAATTTGAACCCCATTATACTCTGGCTCATGGTACATAAGGAAGAAATGGTTTACATCATCAAAGACAAAAACCAGGTCTGTAGGTAAGCTTTAAGAATAATAAACATCCTGAATTCAAGAATAAGTCTGTCAAATGAAGGGATATTGATTTTGGAACAAGGAATATTATGTCAAACAACATTAGTTTAATTGATCTGAATTTAGTTTAAGTACTAAAAGCATTTATATACAAACAGCAAATGAAAATTAACTGCAGCTGAGTCCCTTGATTCTCAGATTATACAATATGCACAAGCAACTGAAAGTTCTTGTAGGAATCCCAGCAGCATGGTCTGGGTTCTATTCCCATAGCATGACTCAATAGAAAAGCAATATGCTTTCTTTCAGAAAATATGAATATTTAAAGCCATGTTTTGACTTTTAAAAATACACAAAACTTTTCCTTTCCCAAAAAGAATTTATAATAAATTGCAGAAAAGTCGCTAGAGCTATGATCATAGCTAGCATGACTTAGTTCAAATATTTCCACTTCTGGAATGAACTATCCAGGGAAAAAAAAACCAAAATCAATCCCTCTGAAACAAACAGATTTTTATACTTTTGTTTTCCCTTCTATTCTCACTCAGCTATTTACTTAGCTATCTTAGATATATCTGAGACTGCATTTGTTGGAACCAATGGATAGAACCTTGATATACTGACTGTTACAACATGCTGCTATTACCCATCAGGGAAAAGGCAATGTTATTTCTATTATTTATTTCGTTTTAAGACCTGATTTTTTCAAAGTGGGAAGATTTTTTTCTACAACTTTGTTATGCACCTTTTTTTCTTTTTCAAAGTTATTTGGATTTTCTAGAGTAAGGAGACTTTAAAGAAATTATAACAATATAGATTTCACAATATAGGCACAGAGGTAAAGAATTTCATTTGCCAGTTCTCACTTTCAAGTACTTAATTTACTTGTTAGTGTAGGACTAATGCTCAAAAATTTCTTGAACTTATGTTTCTGAACACTTTGAGGAGCTTCAATCAATGAAAGTGCAAAAATCATGAAATTTTAAAAATTTTATCTGTATTTATAGTTTTAATTATATTAGTAGTAAAATAGTATAGTACTAAGAACGTAATAAAAGTATCCAAGACTTGCCAGATGAACTGTATGTCTGATTTAGGCATAGATGACTAATTTTAAATATCTTAAGTCCCATCTGCATTGAAAGACAGATTATGGGGTAAACAAACAAAACTGTTACCTGGATTACTAATTGAGTGATTAAACCCCAAGCTTTTAGATCAGAATCAGACCTTTCAGGTCTCCTTAAAAATGTCTTTATATATCTTTATCTCATAATTCATATAATTTTTCATTAATTTTCCTCCCTCTTCTTTGATGTCAATGTCAATGCCAAGAAAGTGTAGGCACAAAAATCTTATCCAGAGCTGTAGTAATAATTTGCAAAAATATTTTTTGCTCATAATACCCATTAGCCATATGTCACAGTGAAATGCTAGGCAAACATGAAAGGGAAGATTTCATTTTTTACACAGGAGTGCCAAGTTTCCAAGTGCTTCCAAGTCTTGTGGTTCAGATTGTGTCAAAATACCATCTGTACATCTGCTGAAGAATTCACTGGGGAAATATCTGGGCATTCCACTTCCAGCTTCTTTGAGGATTTGTCTAAATAAGTCAGGAATTTTCAGCCTCTTCTGAAAGACTATTGTGCACCTCAGGAAAATATCAGTGACTCTTCCTGTTGATTGTTTGAACCCCTAAGAAGGGATTCACTAGTTTCTCTCATTATTTATAGGTGATCTAGTTCTCACTTAAATTGTCTCACTTGTCTTCCTACAGGTGCCTTGGTTATGACTAACAAGAAACCATGGTTTAATCTCTGGAGCTTGACCTCACATGGAGCAAAACAGGCACAATCCAGAGGCACAAAGAAACCCAAGAAAGTAAGGCCACATCACCAAAAAATGTGGACTAGGAACTTGTTGAATGATGGTGTTCATTGCTGTTGAGAAAGAAGCAAGAAACTTATCAACTCTAATTCTCCCCATATAGAAGCTGTGGGACCTTCTGCATGGGATTTTCTCTTTCAGAAGCTAAGCTGGAGAATCTATGGACTAAATCATCACAGGGCATATGCAAGACCTACTCCTGTGCTGTGCCTGTGATGAGCTTGGCAAGGTTTTAAGGTATATCAGAAGTCCAGCTAAAGTAACTCTGTGCACCAGCTTCTGAGAAATTTTTTCACTTAATTCAATGGAACACCATCTTACAAGTGTTGTGCATGTAGTCTTTGCTGATTGAAGAAACCATCATTACGTAAAAAAACGTCTGCAAAGAGATCAGTTGGTGTAAGGCAGGATATCTTCTTTTTTTTCCTCTTAATACTCTATCAGGATTTTGTTGGAGTCTTTCTTGCTGTTAACTTCTACCACCTTTCCATCACTGGCTTAAAAAGAGAGGAGTTTCTGCTTTCTTCTGTCAACAACTGCTCCCTCCAACACTGCATTATATTTTATTCTGAACCTAATTTATGTGTCATTCATGAGAAAGTTTCTGTAGAACAAAAAACCCACTGAAGACATTTATTATTTTCATTATTAACATTGCCATGAAGCAGCTTTTAGATAAACATCATCTTGTGAATATTAACTGTCTGAAAATTGTTCTACAATAAAATTTTGCTAAAACATGGCATATTTCCTACAGTACTGTTTCCCTCTCTTCCTTTATTAGTCCTATATTGCTTTCCTTACTTTTTCTGATTTCCATGTCAATTTTGTGTTAATACAAAGACTCTTAATTGTCACAAATAAACAAGAAATTACACAATACAAAGAGAACTACGTTGAAACAGTAGCAGTTCCACTACTATCACTAAACTCATGATGCAGAAAGATGACTGGATGACCTGGAAATTCTAATTGGCAGGCTGCAATTGTTCTCATGGGTCAGGGCAGAGTGAAGAGAAAGAGCTCAGGTGGACTCTGAGATTATGACTCTAATGACCATTCAAATGCTGGTAGGACCCAGACCAAGGTAAAAACTATATTTTCTTGGTTGCTACTGCAAATTTCTGATGATATTTTGTCAGTCTACATAACACATTCAAAAACTAAAAAAATAAGTGCCCAGAACATTTTGAGAATCTAACTGTTCACATGGGTCAGTTTTAGCATAACCACAGAGTGTTCAAATGATATTTTTACAGTACGGATTAACAAGACTGTGCAAGCTGTCTTCAAATCCAGAGACCAAATCCTAGCACTATTAAGTTACCAGTACAGGCATAAATAGAAAAGATGCAACTACAGTCCAGTGAATTTGTGTTAGAGTTAATGCAGCTTCTGGGAACTGCAAAGCTTGGCTGTGCAGGTCTTGGTATGAATTCAAAGTGTCTGGCTTTCTCCCTTCACCACATCATTGCTGAATGTGTCGTGCAGACAGGATTCTAAACCTCCAGGTTAATGTTAACACAACAAAAATTAAGTTCTAGCCAATGAATTTTTTTAAAACAAATGTGTAGTGAATAAACCTGTCAAAAGTCAGGCTAAGTATGAATGATTGTATAGGATGCATGCTCCTGGTTGTCATCCTGATAATGCAGGCTTGGCACTGGACATCTGGTCACCTTGAGCAAAGTGTTCTTTTACCAGGATCCCTTACAATCAACAGGGGTGGCAGGGAAACCACGTGGCAAGAGAAATACCTCTCAGTCTCTGAAAAAAATTTATTGCACAGAGGCTGACTTATTTACATTCCTTTTTTCAGGAAGAAAAAAATTCCAGAGACCGGTAGGGAATGAAACTCATACAAATTCCTGAGATATATCATGCCATGATGAACAATTGTGCAGATTGAGCTCATCAAGCTTCTTAATACATGTATCCATAGGACACTTGCAAAATGGTTTTGTCAGAGTTACTGCAACTTTAAAAATTTAGTTTGAAGATAACAGGATTAAGGAGATATCCTATAATGAAATAATTCAAAATATTTTTATAACCTGCCTATCCAATCCAATGGCCTTTCTTTTTCTTTAGTGCAAGATACTCTTTCTTCATTTTAAGCTTGAGAGAGATAGGAATAGTTACTTATGAAGCTGTGCTGGATTTTGGAAGAAACCTCAGCAAAGCTGGTAGGTGTAAGAGCAGACCTTTATTTACATAAATGGAGCCAAACAGCTGAAAGAATAATCACTCAAATACACACAATGCCATACCAGAAGTCAAAGGGTTCACATGGGACTAGGAGCATGCAAAATGACAGAGATTAGAAGTAAAGGAGCAAAGAAACCAAAAAAGACAGAGTTACATAGTCCTGTGATGAAAATTAGAACGGGATGACAATAGCCAGAGTATCTATTATATGTTTGCATGTTACATATACTTCAGACTAAAACTGTCAAGAAAAATGTGTGGATTTTTTCCCTTTAAATGTCCTTCTCAGGTAAGAAAATAAGATAATTCTAATTAATGGTAGAGAATTTAAGTTCAAGCTTTTTCAATACTCCTGCCCACAGGCTTGTACATCTATCTCACAGTCCTAGGCTTTACTTTCCCTCTCTCAAGGTTTCCTCATGTTAAGTAAAAGAGTTCTTTTATTCTCATATCAAAGTCCCATTTTTGTGTCAGTATGTGAAGTTCCATTAAACTCTTAATTCATATTTGGCTGTATTAAGCTGGTTCATTTATATTTAGAGGGAAAAAAGCTTAAGAAGAATTTGGATAACAAGCAGAAAGGAATGTTTCATTTTAAATGATTTTTCATTTTTAAATGAATGCTATCTGATGTAATAAAAATGGTTGAAGCAAAATATCTCTGTTATCAAAACACAACATTTCACTGGCTCAAGCCATTTTTGTTATGGCTGCTTTCAAATAGATTAAAATGAAAGCATATTTTGGATGGAAGAATTTGCAAAATTAGATTTCCAAATTCCTACTCAGAATGATAAATTACTCATCTTCAGTAAACAGGGACTCAAACATGATCTACATAGCCATGATTGCAAGATATGCAGCATGCATAACATTTAGATCTTCCATCTCTACCTTTGTAACAATGAACCAACAGAATAATTGTTATAGATCTTTTAATTGCTTAATCTACCTTAGTAGGTAGAAAGTCAGGTCTTTCTGCCCAAAGAGAACCTTCTGTTTAATCTTCTAACAGCATAGTTTGACCTTTATATTTCAACGTAATGGTCTTTGCTCTGCAGTGCCCTGTCAGGTGGCTGCAAGAGATTTCAAAGCATCCATGAATGTGCATAGTTCAGTAGCCTCAGTAGTCTTCAATCAACATCACAATGCCATTGTGCACTTTGAAGCCAAACAAATACATATCCTGAACTTCTTACAGAGAAATTTATGCTGACCCCTAAGTCTGGAGATGGCCAAAGACTGTGATGACATCACTGCTGGTAAAGTGCTGCTCCTGTAAAAGCAAAATACTTCCCCTCCCGCCAAAAACACACACACATGGATGCTCATATGTATAATAACATCTCAAATCACATAGAAAAAGATCTGATCTTTCCAACAAAGAAAGCCAGTGCTGTGCCTGGACTTTCTCTTTTCTCCGAGGTCCTTTCCAATAATATTTGGCTCAAGTTCAGCATGTTACAGGGCTCCCAAGCTTCTTTCCCAGATATATCTGTCTTGTCTCTCTGGGTAAAAGAAACTTATTTCTGGCTCTCTGTCAAGCTCCCCACAACCTTGTATTACCAAACAACAATGTTGAAGGCAGGAATGCATACTTTTGCTTTGATTTCCACAGAGAATCATAATTCTTCTCTGCTTTTTTCTCCCCTCCTCCTCTCCCCTTTAGGTGACAAATGGCTCTCTAGAAGTCACCCATTTCTTCATTTTGACCTTCTGTTCACCTCTTCCATTTTTTTTCCTCTGCCCTGGCCGATTCCAATTTGGGTAATTATTCTGTCTACAGTACGTAAAATTCTCTCTTTTGTTGTAGTCAACGATAATATCCTTCTCCTTCTGTTCTTAAATGTAATGCTATGCCTTGATAAATCATTACTGTGGTTTACCCCAAAAGGGAAAGAGTGAGTGATTCAGGACTGATATCTTTTTATAAAGTCATTCCAGTGTTTAGGAATACTTTGGGATGAGTGGTGTTATATTATTAGTCCTTAATCCCTAGATGATTTTCTTTACAACTATTATTCTCTGTATTGTACAGCTTTTTAAAGGGTGCCTATTTATTAAAGTGAATTGACACTAAAAATATGTAAACCTTTGCCCGTGGAAAAATGAAAATAGCCATAGCTTTGGAAATGTTTTAGTAAACTGAAATTCTAGCTGTTCTAAATTCAGCATTGAAGGGACATGAAATCCAAACTCTGATATTTTTCTTTTTTTTCTTTAAGCCTGCATTTAGATCCATAAATTCTTATTCTTATTACAAAAAAAAAAAAAAANAAGGAGCAATATCTTTCTGAAAACTTGAGTCCATCTTAAAAATTATATCTCTTATTATGCACATCAAGTCATGCCTTGGGTTGAAACAGTTTGTAGATGAAGACAGCTGTTTGCTATGAAGTACCCATTGTTATTTTTGAAGCAGATGCTTTGATTTGTTGGAAAGAACTAATATGTGCTGATTTTAGCCCCAGTCCAGTATGACACACAAGCATGTGCTTAAATCTATCGTTACTCGGAAAAGCACTCGTACATATGTTAAAAATTAAGAATGTGCTTAAGTACTCTGCTTAATGGGGATGATCTCGAGCACATATTTAAGTGCACTGTTGAATCAAGGCCAGAATGACCAACCTTAGTTATTGTGAAGTTTGCTATCTTTTTACTGCCTTAAGTTCAAACAACATAGCAATGCTTTATTTCATGTCCTTTGCAAAGGAGGCAATTGCATACTTGACAAGAAAAAAGAGTTCATTACATCTTGCAAGCCAAGTAGTGGGGAGGATGGGAAAGCCTGCATAAAATTACCAGGCTCCCCTTTCTTCTACTGGTAAGCATGTGAGATGTGATTCCATCTGTGGCTGCTCTTCAATGGCCGTGAATCTGTTTCAGATCTCAGCTAGTTATTTATACAGCAAGAGCTCCTTCTTTTTGCCCTGCTTCACAATCTGACAGTGGTCAAAATGACATTTGCCCCACAGACTGCAGCTAATGTGCCCTGGATTCCTGCTTGCAGATGGAATATAAAGGAAAAGCAGGTGTAGCTCTCACTTTTTATATGAAAATATTATATGCCATCTGTCAAACTCTCTGCCCAACGTTTTGATAATTCCTTACTTGAGAAAAAATACCAGATTCCATACCAATCCTTTTTTTTTTTTTTTTCTGTGATGTTTCCGACATATAATTCCCCAGGAAAGCCATCTACATCCCAATATTTTGGGAATACCTGGATATATGATTTTCTTCTGCTTATTGGATTATGTAGCAGTAGGGATTTTTACAGTCATTTACAATATCCATGGTGTCAGATTCCATGAAAATTTCCAAATACAATACATAAGAAAAACTGGATGCTTTTTGCAATTTTAATAACTCTTCAAAATGAGAGAGGATTGAAAAATTATACTCAAATCTTTACCATCCCTTACATACAGATCTGAACACTTGGGCTATTCTGAAACAAATAGCTAGACCAAAATCTTGGTGGTTTACTTTCTTGGGTGTAGTTAGAAATTCTCACTTTTCAAAGTTGTCCTGAAAAACAGCAATGCAAATATGTGACAAATCTCAGCTCTATCTTCAGGTCATATCTGTTGTCAGCAGTAGAAAGATAATGAATCTGTGTGGGGAGTAAGATGGATTCCCCTCTGCTTTGAGCATCATTGAAGATGCCAGTTACGTTCTGATTATGGAATATTTTTATTAGTTCTTATGACGAAAGGGTGAAAACTAAAACAAAGCTTCTCTCCCATGTTTCAGCTTGAGTTTACAGTGCTAGCTGTCAAAAATATCATCTTCTGAAGTTCTTAATGCCATTTATACATGTTCATGCATAAAGTATAATTGCCATTTATCTAATGAAAAACGTATTCTGATAATTTTCACATTGCCTCCCATTTATTGTATGTTCTGTTCTGCTGTTTCTTCTAATATCCTCATCTTTACTCATATTGTAGTAACAATATACATCAGGTTTATAATTAAAACATTATGAAAACCATGAAAAAAAGAAAAATGTAAAAATAAAGATCAATTACATTTAATAGTTTTGTGATGAAAATTCACATTCAGAGTTCAAATTTACTACACAGTCAAAGTATTTCAAAGTATTTCAAAAAGCCATAGTCAAAGTATTTCAAAGCTATGGATCCACTACAAAAAAACCTGCTTCTGTAATTGCCAAGAAAAAACCTAGCAGTGGTACTGTTTGAAAACATCAAAGAACCACTGTCGTCTTCTTCCCTACCTCTTTAAAGGAAGGGATTAGTTGAAAAGCAGTTCAAAGTGTAAGCCAGAGATGTTTCAGGGAACTTTAGAATTTGGAGCAGGTGTTTTTGCCATATGTGTTAGTAGTACATCCAGTAGCAGTGCAAGTCATCCTGGCTTAAAGAAGAAGAAAACCTTACTCAATATTCCCAGCAGATCTCCCAGATAATGAATCAGAAGATAGGGACAGGCAGAAAAATGAATATTTTATGAGGGTTATTGTGAGAATGAAAGAAAGAAAATCATGTTTAAAACATATTATCAAAGCAAGTAAGAAAAGTCAGCAGTTTCTTATTTGTAAATAAAAAATGCTGATTCCCACTGATTCTTAGCTCAATTCACAGAGAGGACATGTTTTCATGATAGACCTATAGAAGGTCAACACCAGAATTAGTGCATCCAGATCCCCCTTCTCTAGCAATAAAGCACTGTTTCTTCTTTATTGTTACTGCACACACCTGAGGTAATACCTTCCATAATTCTCCTTTCTGCAGTGCACTGGACTGTTCACTGAAGATTCCTTGGAGAACTACAGAATTTGCCTGTTCCAAGCCAGTTTGTAACTTAAAGGTGGGTACTAAATGATGTCCAGCCTTTAAATTCTTGCATAGTTAGGTATTTTTGTTTTTTTACATGGAAAGAAAGTCTTGATATTAGTTGGATAGTTCCATACAGCTCAAGTATAAAGCACAAATCATTTCAAGTGCAAGAAGCTGTGGACAGAAGGGGGTTTGGGCCCCAGCTAGCATGCAATGTTATATGTGAGTATTGCTCAGATTTCATACAGAAGAAGATTCTATTCAGTAGAATAAACCATGAATAACAGGTCTGGAATCTGACCTTTTAAAAATATAAGCAAAGGAGTTGTTCCACTTGCTCTGCTCTGTGAAGCTTCACAGATAAAAAGCACAATCACTCCCAACTTCTTGTCCTTATTAATATCAGTTATTGCTGTGGTACTTGGCTAAAGAGTCAAGTCAAACCTTCAGCCCGCCCTTACCAGAAAGACATCAAATTCATAGTTTCAGAATACATAAACCAGTGCTCAGTGGAAATGTTTTGTACTCAAAGCAAAGTAGGAAAGGCCAGATAGTTTTGCTATGCTTATTCAAATAAAGAGAAATTTCACTTGCAAAAGAGACATAGAGACATATCTCTTTTTTAGCTTCTCCTCATCAAGGAAGATAAAGGAAGGTGGGGAAGAAAATAATGACTTTGTGTCCAACTGCGTCATTCATCACACTGTGTGACAAAGCATGCACTACAAATCACTATATTTAATCCAATACTGTTATGTACTGGAGCTGTCTCCAGAACTGGGCAACTTAATATTGCCCATAAATTCAATGCAGAGGAGATCAAAATCCAACATTACTGTCTATAGGGTAGTCATGTTTTTTCCTCTCTGGACTATGGCATCTTCAACCATCAAATGCTATACACTGAATTTTGCAGGAGGACTGCTGATGAGTAAATATTCCCAGTGGGGCCAACTGAGCAGTGTCCCACAGTGTCATGAGTTGTTTGTTATTGCTGAACAGCCCAAACCCCTGCACAGTGTAGAGCAGCACCATACAAAGAAGCTGTCCTACCTTCTGGGAAGAGATTAACTTAGCCAAGCCTATCATATTTGATTAAATTCTCCACTAAACTTCTAAGTCACTTTCAGTCTTGAGATCATAGTCTGAGAGCTGAGAAAGCAGGTAGTTTGCATTTTTCTCACCCAAAGGATAGATTATGGTCTTGCAGTGAGATACAGCTTACACAGTTTTAATGTCAATGTTTTAGATAACTGTATGTAAGCAGGTCACATAGATCACCTGCATCACCCATGAAAATAAGTCAGCAGTTTTGGAACACAATTCCTCAGGCCTATATTAAATGACTGTGAGCTGACTCATATCCCAGAAATGCCTGTTTGTCTCATTTATGGAAGGGAAGTTTAGAGTGAATTCTTCATAAAGAATGTTTATGTTATAGACACCTCCAGCCAGTCAGATGAATCCTGTGTAGGGAGACTAACAAGTCACAGAGCAGACAAGACTTAAGACAAATGTACTGAATATTTTTCACTCTGATTCACTGAGAAATTGTTCTGCAACCTCCTCAGTGCAAAGTAAATGAGTGTGGTACAGCTGCTCTCCAAGAGTGCACACTGAGATATGGGACTGGCTGCAGGCATGATGAGACCCACAAGGGATTACTCAGTTTTAGACAAAACCATTTCTTTTAGTTTGTCATTCTGCTCATTTAGGTCTGCATTTTTCCTTACTTTCCTATATTTCAGAAGACATATTCAGCAAAAAAATTATGCAAACTTTGTGAGGAAACCAGAAACCATATTTTCTCTTTGTTACTTGACAAGATTGGAATTTGTTATTGATCTCACTCAAACCAGCACAAATCAGGAGCAATTACATCAAAATGGATGGCAATAATCTAGTAGGAAGGGAGAATCTGGACCTACTGCTTTAAAAATGGCAGCAAATCTTACCTTACGTGAAGATGGAATGATACAGTTTGCTTCTAATGAAATGGTGTGGTCTTTTATGTAACAGAGAAACAGCATTGTAGCTGAACTGTTAAATAAAAGTTTTCACTTAGCTTACAGTCCATTTTACTGTCATCAAAAAAGCATTTGGGAATAATCGTTCCCTATGAGTCTCTGTTGAAATTTTGGGATAATAAACTTTTATATCTTAATATTTATGATTCTAATAAACTACCACAATATTAAAATGAATGATACAAACTCTGAGGTCAAAAACTACAATTTGTTGTAAGGCAAAACAATTTTGAATAATAAACCACTATTGAAATCTAATATCACTTCCTATAATTTAATAAGTAATCCCCTTGGTGGTATATCCCGGATATTAAACTAGTTTAGCTCACTTGGACCAGCTGTTTTAAATTGGTACATAGCATTCTGCCAAATGATAATACAAAACTAAGCATGAAATGACACGATAACTGTTTATGTTCTGATTTTTACCTTCATTGCTGATCACAAATCAGCTAATCAGGGGCAATTAATTCATTCATTATTGTTAATAGTAGTGAATGACATGTATAAAGATAATACCTTGTATATTAGCTCAACTATAGCGCTGTGGGATGTCAGTGGACCAGATGCAAATGTTTGATTGGATAATATATCTCACAGCTCCCAATCCACCCAGCACGTGCCAAAGCAGTTAGTGTTTTTTCACCACAAGCATCCAGCTGCAGACTATAAGTGTTTCCATAATGAAGTCAGTAGAGCTTGTATTTTGAAACTTATTCAAAGGATCCTGTTTGAGTATGAGAGAAAAAACATTTTTAAAAGAGTCTGCTGTATGCAACCAAAAATAGTCCATAAATGTATCTTCCACTGTATTTCAAGGGCACTGGTCAGTCATCAGAGGAGACGACAATTTATCCATTTTTGTTCCATATGAATCTCTCATGTTGCTGATGAAGAAGAAAATTCAAACTTTTCAGTCCTATATGTGATTCACCATGGAAACTCCCCTATAACAACACTTTGGAAAGACTCTGAGCAGAGGTCAAAATCAGGATATATTGAGTCTTGATATTCAGTGGTTACTGTATTGCTGCATGAGGAGGTTTCCTTCCCACTCCAAATGAGTGTGTGAACCCTAAAATCTATCAGAAAGGGTAAAAAACAATGCCAATCCACTATACAGTATAACATTTTGCTCAAAACCAGGGCTTTGAAGTTATGGAAAAACAAGCAGCAGCCACCACAACTGAGAGAGTAGAAACTCGTGGTGTCTGGCTCCCAGAGCAGGTGCAGATGCTGTTGGCACTGTCACCTTCTCTAGTCAAGGAACTGACCATTGTGTTGGTCATGCAAGAGGACAGGCTGCAGCCACGAGGACGTGGAGCCACATCCCACAGAATCTAATGGGCTTGAGAACTATGTTGGTTTGAGGTCTATAAAAATGACAGTTTTACTTACACAATTTTTCCATTATGCTTTCCTGAAGGGAAAAGAGAGAGATTGCTTAACCTGCTTCAAATTTGTTTATTTGTTTTCTTTTATTGGGTAAAAGTAGTGCTCAGGAAACAACTAATGTAACTGACAGCACTGACTTGAATGAAGAAAGGGTGATGACAATCACAGGGACAGTTCTGTTGGAGAGTGGTGAATGGCAGGTTCTCTACCACCCAGAAAATCCTTCTTCAAAAGAGTGCCCTTTGTGGGTGGGGAAAGATGACCAAAAGTAGTTCCATTTGTGAAAGAATTGTGGTCTAACCTCAGACCAACAGACCTCATCAACACTAATCCAAGAAAGCACTTTGCCCTGTTACAAACAAGCATGGACTGCATTACTTTGGAAGCTCAGGAAAGTCAGCTATGAAATAAAAAATGTAGGTCTACCCTCGACATTTCTGACTGACTTTAATTGAAATGACAGTTTAATCCCAGAATAAAGATAGGTTGTGCTGGGGGAACATAACCATTCCCTAAGAATTACCACTTGATAACTTATTTCTAAACCCTTTGCGGTGTCAAATATTCCACAGAGGTCAGGAAAAGGCTATGTAGAACTGTCAATGCTCCCAAAAGTTTGTGCCAGATCATTAGAATGCAGCTTGTGGACTGAAGTGGCCACAAAGAAACAATGTTTCTTTGCCACCCATTGAGGGGTGCCAAATACCTTCTGAGTTTTGTGGTAATTGATGTAACTGAGGCAGAGTGCTGAAACAGCCCTGCCCAATCAGACCAGTGGAACAGCAATAGCATCTCTTCTGGATACCATATTTGTGGTTTTCCTCTTTCATTAGAGTTGACCGAGTCAGGGTAAGATGATGAAGCAAATTTAAAACCCATCATTTTTAAAAATGACATCTTTGTATCTGATTCCCATCTGACTTAGATGGGGAATAACTCTATGATAACAAAGTTGTACCTCTTTACTCCAGTCCCTAAAGCAGGTGGGTTTCTCCATTTCTATAATTTAGAAAATACAACAAAATTCTTTAGAAATATCAGTTAGAATTTCCTCTGTTTTAGAAAGCACCAAACACTCCAGGGGGGTTAAGAAATAATTCTCAAGTACTATTTCAACGTGTTTGAAATCACTGGCTATTCTCAGCTACAGGGGAGCACACACACATACATACACAAACAGCTCTTGAAGGAAATCAGAGCATCTGATGGAAAAAGTTTACTTTACTCTGGGTGATCTCAGCTACATTATTTACACACAAAATCTCTTAAAGGGAACCATAAAAAACACATCAAAGTGCAGTGACTTCTTGTGCCCCCCCTCCCCAAGCTCTACAAAACATTTTGCAGTTTTTCTTCTCTTCCTGGTCAGCCTCTTCCAGATCTCATAATAAAACAAAAAAACATTTAAACTGAAACTTTTCAGAGACAAAAATGTTCTTAAATATTTTCTTTTAGAAACTGATTCTCCTCCACTGGATTTTTTGCATTGTTTTAGAATGTTTCATTCTTCTTGCTCTGTAAAGGTCTCCCTTAGGAGATTCATACACATGAATATGAACATATGGGGATGAAATCAGACCCTGTGCCTTGTGTGCCTCATGCTTTGGTGCCATTAAACTAAACTAAACCACCATCTTTGCATTATATTCCTCTCCTGAGAAGTGAGCAAGGCTTTTTGCAGAACTACCAAGCCCTAGAGTAGGTGTGGTCCTTCAGAAACATCTTAGGATGATCTGAATATGAGACCTGCCATGGCCAGGAAGTATTGTGCAAATTATGCATGTTTAGTCATAAAATTGAAGCAGAGCAGGGCAGCTTGCCATATTTCCTAGAACTGGACCAGTGTGCTACCACCTGTACATAAGAAATCAGGACTCAGGAGACTCAAATTCTATCAAAAAAAGATTTCTCATGTAGACCTGAAACAATTGACGCACTCCTCCACACCTCAGGTCTTTCCCCAAAACTTTGGGATCTTTAGTGGAGAATAAGTACCTAACATTCAAGACAGGGAAGCAGTCAGATATTATGATAATGAGGATTGCACAAGCAGTTCAGTTGAAAGAAGATTGTACACTTTTAATTTTGTTTTCTGGACAATCGGTAGATATCACACACAGAGAACAGTGGGGAACACCAACACTTCATTTCCTATGTTGGACATCTTCTCGTGAAGGCTGGGATTTAATTACTGACTGGATTCTGGTTATCCAGAGGAGTTTTTACTCAGGAAGAGGTGGAAACATGACTCAGGCCCAACAAGTCATCTCACAGCTGCAGAAGGATGTCAGAATATCCTGCTGTAAAAAATACTTTGCTATTTCTCATACCCACTATCTTCCCTCTCAGATGGAGAAGAGGAAGGAAAAGTTACAGTTTCATTCCATAAACCAAATGTCTTCTATGAACAATTTTTTTTTCTTCCATAACTGATAGTAAATTCACAATCCAGCCTGAATTTTAAATAATCATATACTTTCCTCCCCCTTTAGTATTTTTGCTACCTCTGTCTCTGTGTTTGTCTTGCTTGTCATGTCTCCTCCAAGATGCATTCAGTAAAAGTTAAAATTTCATATTTCAGTGAAATGAAAGACTGTTTTCCTGCCTTGTATCTTCACCATAGCATGACATTTGCATTAGCTGCTGAGCTTTCAAACTTCTGAATTACCCTTGAGTGTGTTTTGGCTATTTCCATCATTTTAAGGCCTCCCTTTTCCTTATGAGCCCACCTGGAAAATTGCAATAAAACTTACAAGCTTTAGGGGGCTAGTTTTCCAAAGTTCACTGCAACTCTAGTTGCTTTTAAGAGAGCTTATCACTTTATCAGGCATAAAGGATTGTTGCTATTCGGTATGCTTAAATCTAAGCAGTTAAATGAACAAAACAGTTTGGTTTGTGCAATATCTATTCAGAAGAGGGTCTATTAAAATACAGGTGACAAAACTCTCAATAATTTTAATTGCTTACAAAGTATCTTACACAACCCCACAAAATAATTCATCTTTCTATGTGAAAGCTCCAACTTGGAACAAGAATATTGGAAGTTCAGTTCAAACAGATGAAAACCATGAGTCTTAAAAATTTAATACATGGTTATTTATCTAAAGATGTTGCCTATGACAGTTTTGTTCTTTGTTGGCTTAAATGCAGACTTTTGATGTTTAATACAGGTGAATTACTTTTCTAGACCAAAAAATGGTCCCTAGACTGAAGGATGGTGACAGCCTAGAGACAAGCAATCATGAGCAACACTCTTCTAAGAATGTAAACAAAGACAATTCCCAATTAATGGCATGTTTTCTGCTTTAAAAAGGCATAATTTCTAAAAGGTGAGGAATGTTATGAGCAAAATTCCTGGAAACTAAAATGTAAGCAGAGAACTTAGAATGAAACTTGGACGTTCTTTTAGAAGAGTTTATTAAATGGCTAAACCTCTACAATTTCACAATCAAGAAAGAGCAAATTTGGCTATAAGCTCAACAGCATTTTGTGGAAACTGTGAATATAAAAGCTATGGATAACATGAAAAAGACAGATTTAGTTAGCAGTAAAAACATGAAATTATCAACAAAATGAAATATTATGAGAAATTAAAAACATGGGACAATAATTCCTCTCTATATGAAAAAGAGGAATAATTTAAAAATTTTTATTAAAGATAAAAAAGTGGTGGAAGTGTTATAGTTCTAACATTAGATAAGGATATTAAATCTGTTAGTAATCATAGAGAAGGATAAGGTTTCCGTAAATATTGCCTTGTTGAAAAACAGGTTCATTTAATCACTTCACATGAAGATGATCAAGATTTTTCCAATCCTTCAAGTAGCAAGGAGGAATTTAGGCAAAGTCTGTTAAATATTTTTAAATCAGTAGGCTTGGTAGCTTGAATCCAACAGCCCTTATTTTCCTGAGGAGTCAGCTGAATCACTAATGTTGCTCTTGAATAAATGTTGAAATACTGGTGAAATTCCAGAAGACTAAAAAAAGTACAAATCCTGAGCCAATATACAAAAAATTTGAATTAGGCAAGTTACTGGATATCAATCCTAGTTAAAAAAAAAAGAATAAGCTGATAAACCATTTATATGGTTAAGATGGGCTGAGAGTTCCCTAAAGTAGCCAATCATGGGGTACACTTCTACCCTCAGGCTCAGCTCTCAAGGATTGGCTGAAGCTTGACCACATGCAATGTAAAATATTCCTAAAATAGTGGCAGAACACAGTTGTGAATGACAGATGTAAAAACTAGTTGAGGAATTTATAATGATACACAAAATTACCTGACTTATTTAGCCAGGTGAGACAATTTCAACAGGGTACTACAGCCAGGCTTCTGAAGCAGTTCTAAAATGAATCTTTAGAAATAATCAATAGAGCAGAAGTTCTTAATATAATTCTGAAAATATATGAACCTTTTGTTGTGTAAACTGAGTAGCAAATATGAGCAGGGTGATGATTTTGCCTCTGTGTACAATATTGATGAGATTGATACTAGAATGTTGCATACACATGTGGTGTCCATATTTGGGGGAAAAAAAAAGCTGAAAAATTGAAAAGGATGCAGAAAGGACCTGAAAAATCATTTCAGGATGGAGAAAATGCCTTACAGTGGGGCACTGGAAATCCTCAATCTATTTAGATTATAGCAGATTTAAGGGTGACTTGAATATGTATGCACATACATTCATTACAAAAAAATCTGAACACTTACAGGACTCTTAAACCAAAAAAAAAAGGCCTAAAGAAAGTGAGTAGATACAGGCTAAAACCAGACAAGTTTAGTTTGGAAATAAGGCACATTTTTCAGCAGTGAGAGAGATTATTCAGAAAAAGAATCTACAAGGGAAAGTAGTGAATTCTCCTTCTCTTCATAATAATATTGGCTGCAATACAGAAAGATGTGCTTCAGCCAAACAAAAGCTATTCTTCAGTCAGAGATTTTTGCTCAACTTAACATATTAAATTGTCCAATTATTTCTTCTGCCCTGAAACTCTTTATGTAGGATACAAGTCATTTAACTTTAGTTGTCTACAGTGTAGATATCTGAACCTCAGGTAGCCTTTGAAGGATTGCTTTAGCATCAAAAGACACTTAGAGGGCTGGTTTTATCTCACCCATTTTAGAAATCTGCATTAGTATATGCTATAGAGGGAACAATAAGAGACTATAAAGGCAATTTGAATAATTAGCTCTGATTAGAGGTTTCCAGTGAAAATGAAAAGATGAATTCACCTTAGTCAGGCGAATCCTGGCTACGTTTTGTGTCTGAGTGTCAAGATGACATTCTGATGATTCCTGAGCAATGCATCTAGTTCAACATGAAAGGCAGTGCCTGGATTTCTGCTTGGATTAAATGAGGCAGAGGTTTACAATATTTCTTCTGTGAATAAAATGTAGATTTTTACATACATTTATTTAGATTTTATCTTCCATTTTTCTCAGTATGAGATGTAATTTAAAGCAAAACAATAAAAAACTTTGCTTTCTCTAAGTTTCAAAAATAGATTTTCAAAAGGGAATTAAAGACAAGGAATTGAATGTCTGTTTTGCTAAAGGCCAACATCTCATTGCCACCCAGTAATGCAGCCCCAGCAGGAGGACACACAACAAAATGATCTCCAGTGTGAAATAAGAACTTGCTGTGATTCTGAATTTTAGGATGTTTTCCTGTTTGCTTTGAACTCCACATTAAACAAGGTAGAATAAATATTTCCAACAACAGAAGAAAACTTGAGAATAAAATATAACTCTGAACTCTTCCTGGACAACAAGCCTCATTCACTAGGAGCAGGAACACGAACACACACAGAGTTAAAGGGATCGTGAAGATTGAAGGAGTTTGTGTTTGGAAATAAGCAAAATCTGCCACACTAGTCCTGGTCAACTTTTTACACAAACAACATGGCTTGAAGTCAAGGGAAGGTTTGCCTCAGGAAGGACTAGAGGGTTGGATTCAATGTACTGTTCATTAGGGCTATTTTCCTTTTCTTTATGAGCCACATGGGAATCTATCTCCCTGTTTCAACTGACATGAACCATTTTGTTTCAGCAGTTTTTTACTGTTCTAGCCTGTACGCTTTATTGATGTTGATTATAATTTGGTTGCTCACCAACTTATATTGAAACAAAAAACTGCAGTCCAAACCCATTTCTGTAGTGATTTAAGAACAGCTAATACGTACGGTGCTTGGACCAAATTTTCTCATTAAATAGTTATTACTGAAGTTTTTATTTTTTCTAAGAAACCTTTTAATACCAGAGCACATTTAACTTAGATACTTTTTAAAGTGTATAACACTTCTTCTAGATAGACTATTAACTTAAATAAGAACATTAGACAAGCAATGAAAATGATTAAACACTTAAAAGAGGTACTTGTGGAACATCTGAAAAGAGCAAGATTTGGCTTGGATGTTATGCCTTAACCATGTGCAATAATTAATATTATATATATATATGTATGTAACTTGAAGAATCTATTTAGCCTTATTGAAAAAAATGAAAATATTAATGCACTGAAAACAAAAATACAATTTCTCCCTAAAAGTCACTTCATTTCTTGACTTCCTTGCTATGAGACAATTGTGAAAAAAATACCAGAATGTCTTTTTCAGATTATATTTTTAAGATTTCTCAGATTACAATTGTAAAATGAACGTAAATTTGGAAATTTATTGGTTAAGTATTTAATAAATGAGCTAACACTTTAGCATCTCTCAAAGTTCAAAATACATTTATATGTACTGCCATTTGTTTTTATTTATATAGAACAAAAAAGGTATAAAAATATTATGCCAAACTCCAAAATCATAATTGCAGTCTTACTGAGGAGACACAATTTTTTCACATATATTTTCTTTCCTTTTTAAAGAGACATGAAGCAGAGCAGGGACAGAGCATTACCTAAATCAGTGTATTGCTAGAGGATGGCTTTACAATCCAAGATGAAACAAGACCTAAAATCCTATCTAGAACAGATGTGAACTGTAAACTATCCATGGTCAAGAAGAAAATTTTCACCTGGAGCAACTGTTTCTACCACATTGTCTACAACGGGACATCTCTG
Organism: Thryothorus ludovicianus; assembly: GCA_013397245.1. Lineage (NCBI taxonomy): Eukaryota > Metazoa > Chordata > Aves > Passeriformes > Certhiidae > Thryothorus > Thryothorus ludovicianus. The sequence continues at coordinate 358,228 of VZTB01010494.1, forward strand.
GAGCTTTCTCATAAGTATGTGGTGCTCCTGTCTGAATCATGATCAGACTTAATACTTTCCTGAGATCCAGTTCCAACTTTAAAATGCTGCCATAGTAGTGACACAGACAGAATTCAAGCTCTGAAACGTGACTGTCAATATGTTTAATTTGTTAAGACACCTTTGGTCTATGCCAGTTACCATTTCCCCAGATAGCAACTGTGCCCAGTTCAAGGTGAGTATATAAATCCCAATAGATTCTTTGGATATGGCTAACTTGTATTAAAAAGGAGAAAGGAGTTAGATGCAGGGATGTGATCCATGCTGTGCCATCTGCCCTCAGGTCCAGAAATCAGGCCCTGAACCATTTTCCTGACAGCACAGGTTTACTCTTGGTGTACAAGAAATAATAGTCATATGGAAATCATGAACTCTGCCCTTAGGAGGATGTGGGAAATCTTAAGAATATCTCTGGAAAAGATTCAGGACTACAAAAACTTCCCAGTCAGAAGAATGAGAATACCTATAAACAGCTGCTGCTGAGCAAGGACAAAGAGCAATGCCAGCTGCTAGCAGAGTGTACTGCTGGGGACACAGCTGGCTATGGTGGGGACAGCAGGATGGAAGGGTTGAATAGGTGATAGGAAGACACAAATGTTGGAGCAACAACTTTGTGACAGTGTCCCTATGGCCTTTCTGATTGCTTTCTGATCCCCTTGTTGGAAAGGTCACTTTCCAACTTCTAGAATGACTCACATTCACACTGTTCCTACCTTGAAGTGTGTGGCAGTGTGTTTTCCTTTAATGTGGGTTTGTATTGTAATTTCTTTAATAGATCTTCCTGGCTGCCCCCAGGGTGGTTGGTTTGGTCCAAGTTTTCTCCTTCCTTTCTAAGGCTGTCCATCACTTTTTGATCCACCTGCTAAAGCTGTCAATCCTGTGTTAAATCCAGCCCTTGTTCTCAAATGTTCCTTTCTCAGATGTCAATCCTTCCCTGTGCCAACCCCTTGCTTGTCCCTCCCCTTAGGAAATCCCCGAAACCTGGAGCCCTGTTGGTTGGTTCAAATTGTACCTTTCCCATGTATCCCTCCATTGGTTGTAATAATAAATAATTGGTTGCAAACTCTGCTTTGTGCTCCCCCACACTCCTTCCCCTGTTGGCTGAAGAATTGTATCCTTTCCGTGTACCTCCCCCTGTGTAAAAGGCAGTGCACAGTGCTGCTCTTGGTCTTTTTGTCCCTGTCCTTCTCCTGGAATAAACGTTCTGGGGGAACGACACGAGAGAGCCCTCCCTGTTCTTCGCCCCGATCCTCGGTGCTGACACAGGCGGTGTTGAGAGCAGCCTCGCTGCTGTGATCTGGAGCAGCCCTGCTTTATTGCCACCCGAACCAGCCAGGGGCACTCTTGGTGCTACCTGGGAAAGAGCTAGCTGGGGTTTTCCCAGTGATAGCATCAGAAATGGTTGTACTGCACCTAACAAAAAGCTCACCTAGACTCAAAGATGAATACAAAAAGCAAGTGCCAAGACAAGAGCATAATAACAAGGTAAGCTTAGTAAAACTGCATTACTTCCAACTGCTCATAATTTAGGGACTTTCTGAGCTCAGCAGGTTTCTCTTGCTTTAATTTGTCTGTTTCTCCTCTTAAATTTTGCTATATACAGCATCCTATGCCAAAAAACTCCACCATATAACTGCACCCCAAGTGAATGAGCTTCCTGCCTGGTTTTATGCCTTCCCTCTAGCTCCTGCTAAACAATCAAGCCTTATGGCCACCTCAGCATCACTCTAGGCTGGATCAACTTTCCCATGACTCCCCCCATCACTGCTTTACCAAACCTGGGAGTCCCCATTTCTGCATCCGTCAGAAAGAAATTTATCCATACCCCTGCCTTTGCCTAAACTTTTTTCATTGCTGCTGTTGTATTTGAGTGATTGCAGCACTGTGCACAACTATTCCATTTTTTGTGAACTTATAGAGTAGTACACCAAGCTCTCTTTTTAAAATTCCCTATTCCATTCCTAACTTCTAACAATCGGCTTATGCTTTTGTGCGCTCCTGATAACATGAATGATTGTGTCCACACACTGAAGCCCTTGGAGCAAATCCTGGCTTAGTACTTGCCCCATGGATTTGGCACAAACTGATGCACTGACCTCACATGATTTGCACAAAGTTTGTCTATCGCTCTCTTCCCACTGGAAGCTCACAGCTGTGACTGCCCTGCCACATCCCTGTCAGCAGCTCGGGATATTCACACAGTCCTTTTCTTTTCTCTCATGTCCTTTCTCACCTCAGCCCAGAGTAGCCTGAACTACCCTGCCATAAGGGCTAGATCTCCTCCTGCCCCCAAGTGGCTTAACTTTAGGATTGAAAGTTTGATGTTCTTTAAGAGAGCTTACCTTTTCTGCTTGCCCTAGATGTGAAGAATGCATACTTTGCCATCTGTCAAATTTATTATTTTCTTCATAGTAACAACATGGGTGTGGATTGTTGGCAGAAGGATGCAGTGCGAGGAAAAAATTGTGCAACGTCCAAAGGGGTGAGTATAAGTTGAAAAACCAGGCTTGTGGATAGATGTTGGATGCTTGACTGATTCACTGGATCAGTCCTCAGACTACCCGAAAAATTAACTACAGGTTGTTCAAGAAGACACCTAATTTCTCAGCTCCAAAATGGATCCTTGAGTTGGCCTGGCAGAGACATAGCACAGACAGCCTGGGGCAAAGGGCTGCAGCATGAAGCAATTGAAAGGCTGCTGCAAAGAGGAGCAGAATAGTCTGTTCTCCAGATCCCCTGACAAGAGGAAAAGCAGTATGTTTAAATTGCAGGAAGGGACAATTAGGTTAGACAGTGGGACGAACTTTCTGACGGTGAGAAGAGTTAAGCCCTGGAATAGCTCGCCTGGCAACTGGTGCTGTTTTTCTTGTTGACAGGTTGTAAGAACAGGTTAGACAAACATGCCAGGAATGGTTTAGGTCTACTTGATCTTTTCTTGGGTTAAATAGAGAGATAAGATCACTTCTGTTCTTCTCAGACTCACCTGCTACAATATTATCATTTTTCATCCCAGATTCCTAAAGATAAAAATGGATCCTTTTTCCACGTTTTTCACTACTGCAGAGTAGCTTGTTGTATATGTCTAAAAATTCTGACAGACACATTCTGTGCTTGTAAAAGTCAGAAACCTGACAGCTAAATAAAGGATCTCTGTCCAGTTCTGCTTCATGTGCAGAAACTAAGTATTGCACATTTCTTTTAATAATACAGTATTTACTCATTAAATATATTTAACCCCTTCTTTGGAAAGTCTTTGCCTTTTATCTGCTGATTATTTCATAAGGTGAAAAGTAAAATGAATGTTATGGTAGAAATCTCTTTTCAGAAATTGTAAATAGAAACCTCTTTAGAATACCTCTGGTCAGAGTTCATATTTGTTTGGCTTTGATTACAAAATTACAGATATCTGCTTAAAGTATTACAGCAGAATACTGGCCCAGGAGGGATTATATTCCCAGTTTTGAGATTAATGCATTGTACAGCCCCTGGTCATGAAATTTAAAAGCATTCTAAATAGTGGCCACTGGCCGTTTTATGTGACAGCCTAAATAATTAAAAAGGTCTGTTTCAATCCTATATACATTGAGTACATTTTTGTAATGTTTTGCTGCCTAGAAATGGTCTCTGCACCAAAATGTAGCACTAAAATGAGAATTTAGCCTGTATCAGCTAGGAATCTGGAATCTATTTTATGATTCTACAAGGATGTATAAAAGAAATAAGCTATAGCTATCCAGTAGAACTTTTCCCCATTCAGAGATTATTGCTGAAATTTATTTCTTTGGCTTCTGTCCAAACAATCCACACTCAATATTTTCCTCATTTCTTTGTTGACTGCTTATAACCTATGTGGAAATCCTTAGATTGCTGGTTGGAAATCACCAACATTGCATTGCCTAAATTCACAGGCTTCACTTCTGGCCTTAGGAGAAGCCTTGTGTTCAAGATTGATTAAGCAGCTCCCCATCTCTATGGACACTTACTGGGGTGTAAGTAGTCATTCCCAGAATTGTTTCTCTGATGTCACCTTCTCCATAAATACCCAGGTCTTTGCACTCAATGTGTCTAAGCCATGAGCATGCTTTAGATGCCACAAACTGCTTAGAGATTTTGCTTAAACTACAGTCAAAGGCTTCACAGTTTATATTCAAATTTTTCTAAGAAATTATCTCACTAGTCAAGTGTAATCCTCTAGACCTGTCCAAAGCACCTCTAATTTAAGCTACCAAAATATGAAGGGACAACTTGTTTTGAACCTGAGAGGTGATTATGGGATATACACCTACCTGAACAGGACTCTTATCTGAGACAGCACGATAAAATTGTCCTTCTTGGACCCAGGATGTGCAGATTTAATCTTAAATTCTAAACTGTCAGCTGGTGCTTTTTCTGCAGGGAAATCATATGTTAAACATCTGTCTGAGCTTAAAACACAAGATCAGGAGAAAATTGATGGGGCAGAGAGATTGCTGTGGGACAGTTACATTTTTAAATGGTTATTTCTGTGTGTCTCTGCCTAAGCCAGCTGGGTATGCACCAAAAATCAAAAAATCAATCCTCTTTCTATTCATGGAAGCTCTCTTTATCAGGTACTTCAAGCATGTGTCCTTTTGGAGTGCTCCAAATCATCTCAGAAAACAGTGCTTTCTTTGCTCTAAGATATGTGAAAATAAAAACTGCCAGTGTTATAAACATCATGAATAAAGAAAAAACATCTTTTAGTATCTATGAAACACTATAATGAGGGACTGAATTATTTTTTTTTGACAAAGGCTGATTTTCTAGGAAAATTTGCTGAGACTATGGAAAACACTAAGTAACTCTCCACTGACATCCTCTGTCAGTCTTAATGTAATGGCAAAGGGATTGTTAATAGCTCAGACATGTAAAGCACTACAGGTTTTTTGAAATAACTAGATATTGATTCTATATATTAAATACATTTATTTCTAAAAATATTACAAGATCATGTGGAATTTGCATTAAAAATATGCACACTGAAGATGTAACACTATGGTAGTAGGGAAGGTGAGGGGATGTTTTCTTTTGAAGCAGCAATAACATTTGTGAACTTTGTATTTCCCAATTTTTTTCTCCACACAAAGTTTTTTTCCAAAAGCAGGAAAGTGATGTTTTCTAGTTCAGAGAGGATGTATTGTGACATTGCCAATGTCTTGACTTTTTTTTCTTTCCTTCCTTTTTAAGTTCTTTAGAGCTAGATACACAGAAGATAACAGTCCTATGGTTTATCTATAGTCCAGAGACTCAAAAACAATGAGGCAAGGTGAGTGAAACTTCCTGCTGATGACAATGTACCATAAAGAGAAAGAAATAAAAAGAGAAGGGAAGGTGACACAAAAAAATTGCAGTCATATTTGAATCATCTGTCTGATTGTCTTTCATATTTAAAAAGTTTTTAAAGATTTGTGTGACTAAAAAAGCAAAGGATATCCTGAAGAATACCGAGGAATTTCCACTTATTGTAGTTCACGTGGATACCAGATTCACACAAGAGAAGCAAGATGTGCAGGCCAGAAGGACAGTGTTGGATATCCAGGAAAAGAAAATAAGCCAGAGTGGATATCACCATGTTGCACAACTCAGTGGTGCCAAAGAAAAGGTAACAAAGATGTCAGGTGTGTGGCTAGAGTGCAAAGGAGCAGTGGGGCTCCTGAAACAACAAAGTGCACTTACATCTGACTCCTGCCTTCAAAACTCACCTCACATTTTAGGAAGGCTTTCAGAAGGATTAGGAAGACACTGAAGAGGAACACCAATTTGTATACATAAATGTAGCACTGCTCTTATACAAAGCAATGGAATAGTAGTACAGGAGAAAAAGAGTAAAACTAAAAGTAGTTCATGTCTATAGTTGACAACAGGTAAATGTAATAGCTGGCTAAACAACGTAGTATACATCTTCAGAAACCTAAGAATACAAGGAGGTAGGGTAAAGGAGACACTGCCAGATCAGCCTGGAAGATAAAATCTGATGGTGAAACATTTGGTTGAGTTGTAGGATAGCATAAATTACCAGAACAAAGAACAAACTATGTTGGACACTTGCAGATCACTGGGACTGGTAAGAATAAGAAATCACGACTTTTTTGTACAGCTTCTGAGGACACTCCAGAAGTTCAGTGGGGTTAGCAACTCCACACAAGTTGTTTTGCCTGTGAAATATCATTTTGCTGTATACCTCACTGAAATACCAAGGAGGAAAATATGTTAGGTGGCAAACTGAGCTGACACATTAAAACAGCAGTGGCTTATGTAGAGGAAAATCTACACTGTTCCTGTAGGAAAACCAGTCAGAAGAACCACACTGGATGAGGTCTGTTACAATTTGAATGGCAAAACCTGTCTCACAAATTCTCATTTCAACTTTAAATATAATTATTTTAGTCACAGCCACTCTTGATTACTATGAATGGATAGTCCTGTAAAAAGACTTTATGTTATTCGATATCTTCAAGCCAGTGCCATTAGCCAATACACCATGTTAGCATCCTGGCTCTTACACACTAGCTAGAAAGGGTCAATCATTATTTGTCTGATATTTTAAGCTGCAGTCACCCTGACAGCTTGACATGGCCACCTTTAAATTCGAGTTGTCACTCACACTTTTTGTATTACAGTAGACACTATTAGAATATTGGTCATGTGAACCACTGGGTAAGTACCAGCACATGGCAGCTGGAGTCAGGAACAGAACAACTGGCAAAGCAGCCAGTGAAGCAGCCTCATTAATGGACAAAGAGGATTAATAAAAGGCTGGATTTACCCATTGTTTATGACAATAACCTATGTTCATTCCCCTTTTCCTGTGCATCGGCTGTTTCACCACACACCTTTCCACTGAGCAGTGGAGTAAATAAAAACTGGTCATGCTGGCTGACATTGATAAAATCAAGTTCACAGGCAGATATTTCAAACCCTTTATTAGCAGAGCCATAAACTACATATGCTGTTTGATTAGGATATGATGAAAAGAATTTATTAGCAGATGTGTATTCAGCCACACTGTTTTACTGGCAGCTTTATGAGATTCTCTCCTAGGCTGACAGGTGCGGCTTGCCAGCTGCCTTCTACAGCAAACAGGGGATGGAGACCATGCCATGTGCAATGATTTAATCAGTTACCATCAACTGCTGGAAAATAAACAAGGTTTTGTGCATTTCTTTCAGTCCCATGTATATTAATTGAAACCAAATATTACAAATGACACTGAAAGAGAGTATCGTTGATCAGAGGAAACTTAAATTTAATACGACACAGCCATGTAATACATAAATATAATAAAGCACAGTCATGTAATACATAAATATTTAGTTAAAAGATAGCAGAATTTTGTTAAACTTGGCAATGGGAAGTCTTTTGAAGTCTCATTTGTCAGTTTCCATTCGTGGGACAGTCAAATCTAGTCATTTGGGTCACAGCTGGCAAAAGAAAGATGATCCTCTTGGTTTATTGTTCTGATACAAAATTGTCATTACAAATTGAAAACACAGAGCAAATAAAAGAGGGCAAATGGGGAACTTGTGTGGTTACATATTTTTAACTGTTGCATCTGGCTGTACTTTGCTTAATAGGGGTTGCAGAATTCAAGATGTCTATATCCTGGGTCTCATTACTATTGTTTAAAATTTCTATACCACTAGTTTACAATTAAAACGTTCTTTCTCAATTCAGTTCTCATACCCCGTGTTTTCAGTGCTCTAAATATGTGTAACCTGAACTAATATTTTTATTAAGTATCTGACAGCTGCCCTGAAACATTTTTATTTTAAATATTTGCATGTCAAAATACAGATATAGAAGGCTTTTTTCCACAGCCAAAACAGAATATTCATACAATGTAAAGAAAAAGTAATATTGCTAAACTGAAGAAAGGACATTTTACACAAGATCCTTTAGCCTTGTTTTCTGCATGTTTATGACAAAGAATTGTCATGATTACACTGTAAGCAAGGACAGGTTAAGAAGAGCTGCAAAATAGATAAAAAAATTTGCCAAACCGATTGCATAAATAATTATAGCAATGATCTGTTAAAAATTAAGAAAATTGAAGCCATGTCAGCATTTTGAAAAAAATGAGCTTGTCTTTGAAGTGTCAGTACATTCAAATTCTTTCTCTCAGCCTAAGCATGTATTCAGATTTTAGTAGATTTTCTGTCCTGGTTTAGAGTCAAGTCCTTGCAAAGAATTAGAAGTGCTAAAGAAGAAACAGCACCAGTAGCAGAAGACTTTATTCTCTGTCTGGTTTTTTGATCATAATAATTTCTCTGAAGGAGAATATTTTTGGTTTCTTCTATTTTAATGGCTTGAGAGAGATGAGTTTCTAGTAGTGACAGCCAGAGGATCCAAAATTATGATAATAACTGCAGGCTGCATTAGGCAGAAATATGATATTTCATAATTGGTTATGAAGTACTGATTTTCTTTCACTGACTCCATTTTTCTTCCCTTAGTGTATTCTCTTGCTGAAGCACAGAATATACCTCAGTCTTTTCAAGATTTTACACAGAAAAGTCTACCATCAAGAGCATGTGCTCTGCAACTGATTAGAGAAAAGTTTAATAGACACCTACCCTTGGAACTGCCTCTGCGGATGCCTCAGAGAATTTGCCTTGAGAAGGTAGCAAAGTCTAGACTTTTCCATGCAACATTATCATCATATTGCTGTTCTGTATTTCCAGTCTAAAGTTCATCTTAGGGCATGTATGTATGGAAACCTTGCACCCTTCCCATGGAGAGGCTTTCTATCTTCTCCCAAGCAACACAACAGCCTCTCCATCAGCTTGGGCCATGTAAGAATGAGTTCCTCTCAGAGCCTCTGTAGAGAATCTATACTAGTAAAATTAATTTTAATGTGACCCTGAAGCTAAGTTAGCTTGATGTAGTTATCTGTCTTTACCTCCAAAATAAGGTGGCCACGCTCAGACTCAGCATGGGGAATATCTTTATCCCATACATTATCCTCAAACCACACCTGGGAATCATCAGGGAGAGTGCTAGTTATCTTGAGTCAAAATCAGGCAAGGCACCATTTAACATTACAGATAATGGAGTTTTAGTGTCTGTGCCTGTGCCCTGTTTAATTTGCTGGTAAAAATGAAACCTTAGGATACAGCTAAAAAGTCTGCAGTCTGGATCCACAACCACAACAGACTTCAGGATGTTATAAACCCATCATAGGATACATTTATATTGCATGTCAAGCTTAGGTCAGCATTCTGGATCTGAACTCTAACTTACAGACACTGCAAAAATTTACAGCCCTAAAACAAGGTTGCAATTCCCTTGATGGCAGGGGTTTAAGTCCTTCAGGCTTCTAAGGTCCAAGGTGAGCTAACATATGATGCTCAGGTCTATTTTTCAGGCTTAAATGATAAAGGGAAGTTTGAGGAAGTGTCTCTAATTATTTTCCACCATCTGGGGTACAAGTCAGAGTTTGCAGAAATGCCCTCTCTAGGCACCAAGGAGCATGAGGGAGTCCTACAGGGCTGTGCCTCAGCTGGCAGGAGGACTGTTCACTGTTGCCTGCTAACCAGATCTCAGTATCCACAAGGACATAGATTTAAGCCTGTGTTGTGAGTATTGCAGAGGGAGAATATAATCTTCTATAAAGTTTTCTGACTGTTCCATTTTTTTGCAACATATCAGGTGTGTCATCCACCAGACTTACTTCCCAAGCAACCTTCATCTTCCTTTCTGTCCAAAAGAGAACTCTGCCATCCATGCTCTATCCTTAATTTAGCCCAGGCATAGCATGATTGCCATATCAGAGATATCTTGTTCTGGATTCATCAGCAAATCTTCTCTCCTTAACCCCATCTTTAAATTTCTCCTGCAGGCAGACAAAGGCAGCCTCTACAGAAGCAGATGGCTCTATTGCATGCCAAAGTACAACCTTAACCTCTCCTCCAGTGGCTTTAGGACTTTTGAGAGCATGCATATTCTTCAGTGTCTACATGTACAGATATTAAGAAGTCATAAAACCAACATAACTGTCAAACAACTCTGATCAAATGTCTGGAGTGCAAAATATCACCTAGTTGTAATAATCGATAGATTTGAGATAAGCAGATTCACTGCATCCACACAGTTTTGGACAATATTTCTGAGATATTTCTGGTTCTCAACACCTGCAGAAAAGGGCAACTTGTTTCTCTTTTGTGCATCTCTGCCTTCTTCTCACTTTGCTGCTTCTGCAGACTGGTGTTCCTCTAGAGAAATGCAGCAATAATTAGGCTCTTCTGATTCCTTTAGGGCCTTAATGATTTTCAAAATAAAATTAATTTCATTTTTGCTCCCCAAACACACAGAAGCATCAGACAACATTTCATCCTGGGCACAGAGCCCCACAGAAACGTATTCCTAATGTTATTTATATGGTATTTTTATATGGAAAGAAGTTATCCTCTGGAACTCTGCCAAGGATATTGCACAAGTAGGTGAGGGCCTAGAAATAACTGCTAATATCTGAGATGGCAACATGCTTTCATCTCCAGGGTCTTTGTTTAAATTCCTTATTGCAGATTATATACACCTCTGAATGTACTTTTCTTGGAGAGATGAATTTAACCACCTTGAATCTTGGCTCATAGTCTTAACTTCAGGATTGCTGCAGCACACTCTAGCTACAAATGCAAGTTTACTGGAAAGAAGTAATGGGATTCAGTGCTGGAAGTAACAGTAAATTTTCAACCCCAGAATTAAAACTGACTGGTTTTGCAAAGTTGGCAGATTTCACAGTAAAAACATAAAATATTTTTCAGTCTTGACATCTGCAAAAATAAATGTGGGGCAGTAAAAAGTGAACATGACTTGAGAAAATATTTTCTGAAAGTTTTAACAAAAGTGTTGCCACTTTTGCAGATAACACTTTCATTTTTAAGCATGTTCTATTTTGTTACAGGCCAATCCTTCTGACCTGTCTCTGCCAATTTCCTCTAGATATGTCCAGTCATTGCATGAATGGTTTTGGTGTAGGTCAACAGAATGAAGACATATAAATTCCCAGACCCACCTATGAGATGGCGTCAAGCCATGAATGATGTGAGATGACAAAACACACTGCTCACCCTACACTGACACTTTCAAACACTTCTACATGTCATTAAATTCATACTGGTCGCAGAAGGATTTTCTGACCATGTAAACTTGGTGAGAATTCAGATGAGTGGTAACAGATGGAGAGTGATGAGGTTTGGTGTAACTACACTTGTAAGACACGTCCTTGGTGCTCGTCACTACTTGAAGGGCTGGAGTTGAGTTTTGACTCAAACCATGGCACACTGGTAAGTGCTGTTCACCTTCTTGGCACAACAGCAAAGTGTGTGTCATGTCCAAAACATTCCTCCTAGAAAGAAAGACTCGGGGCTGCAGTGAAGGGCAACCCGGGAATTGCTGATAAAGCAGAGGTGTTTTTCTCCTCCCAACAAGGATGCTAGAGTTAATTTGTTGCGGTTTTGTCTGCACAAGACCTATTATATGAGCTGTAATTTCACAGGATGGGGACTGTGAACTCCCAGGTCACTTGTAAACCGATCACTCCCCAGCCTCTCCTCCTTGTGCTTTTAAGTGTTTTGAGCCTGGTAAATTGAAACCTGAAGAAACACAGAGCTCTGATCTTTGGGACCTCTAGAGCAAACCTGGACTTTTGCTGATTTGCTCTAGGAAGTAACTGCTTACTTACCCCATAATTAACACCACAAAGCTGATCTTTGGTAGATAAAGTATGGGAGGTCAGAGACAGGATCAGGGAAAAGGGTTTCATTAGAACTGCAGAATTTGTGGCCTGATTTTCTTCTCATTTGCATCAGATTGATCCTGGAATTGTTTCACTAAAGTCAGAGGTGCTAACAACTATAAAATCTGTCTGGATTAGAAGCAGGTCATTACTATCACATCTAATGGATTTTAATCCATAAACTTAGTAAAAACAGCAACAGAAATTGCTTGTTAGCTATATGACTAACCACACTTTCACTCTTATCTTGCAACAGAGGCTGCATTAGCACTTCCTTACAAGTTCCAATTTACAGCAGTGTTTCAGGCACATAAATAAATCTTCCAGTTGATTGACTTCCGTTAGCCAAGCAACTAGGTACAGTAGCATTCATAACATTGAATAAAAGTTCTAAACAGCTGTGTATAAAATAACTTGTTTTCCAGTTTTTATTTGCATTTTGCTGCTGGGAATTTAAAGTGCTATCTTGTATTAAAATGAGAAGGAGGAAAAAAAAATAAAGACAGCAAAAAAGAGAAAATAAATAAAAAACTAAATAAGGAAAGTCCTAGCTCTGAACTGGTGGAAATCAGAATGGCCTCACAGGTCCCTCATTTACTCTTTGGCAGGTTGATTTCAGATTGACATGCAGTTTGTATTAGAGAGGAGTCAATGAAAATATGTGATATAATAAGTAAAAGAATCAGTTGCCACTGCTAAACTAAGACTTTCATGACTAATAAGAAGTACTAAATAGGTATGATACATCTATATATATATATATATCGATACCTCATGGATTTAGACATTCTTTTCCAGCATCTAATATCTAGTTTTAGACTCAGATTCCTTCTTCCCACACAAATGTGGTTATACCACAACTTTTTTGTTGACAACCATTTATATCAGAAATAATGAATCATTATTCTGAGGTTAGAACAAGACTTATTTATACTACAGGACTGGATTCTACCACATTTTAAATTTACTGGATGAATAGTTTTTGTGTGTCCCTCATTTTGCATGTTTGTCACACATCGCATCCCACATTCAGTCTTTGGCATGTCATAGTTATGCATCCCAAAGACATTTCCCTCATAAAACTGGCTGTTTACTTTTTGTACAGCAATACCACAAGCTAATGTTCTTTCTTTTTAAGAGGGTCAGGGTCTTTGGGTCTATTTTAAAATGAAAAATGAAATAGTGCAGATCAAATAACTTCAGAACATAAATCAAATCTCAAATAATGAAAAGGGCAGCCTCTAATTTCTTACCAAGAATATGTGAATACTGAAAATGGATAAACAGTCTGTTAATTTGTCTTCTTGCTTTAGTCTTTATCTCAAATGTAATTCTATAACACAGGAACTGGACTGCCAAAAATAAGTTCTGGCTTGCAAGCAAGAAGGCATCATACTGCCAGTTATGGACACGATAGTCCTGTTTTATGACAATGCCAGGGAATATTCTGGGCACTGCAACTCTGCCATTTACACGGTTAAACTGTAAGAATGGTCCCTGACATGGTTTTGTTAAAATCACCTAGCATTTCCCAAACAATTTCCTGGCACAGTGCAGAAGTTAATATGGTAGAATGACCACTCAGAACAAGCAGATTGAAATAGTCCACATTTTGGAAATAAAGAAAACTTAATAATATGTAAATGTCATGACAATGCCAGCTGGCCCTGTGGTCGGAGAACAGGCACTTGCAGTGTTTGGCTGTAGTATAAACTTAGCCTGTATGACTAAGACACCTCAGCACTGGAGCACTGTATTTCTGGATGCCTCTTCCCAGAAACCCTACCAAGTAAAAGGAATTCTATGAAAGAAAAGAGTAACAGAAATATCCAGAAGGGATTTTTCCCTCACATAAAGCTCCACTTTAAAAACTTAGAAAGATGTGGCTTTTTTAAAGCAGTTAAAACTCCAGAAAGTTTTGTAGCTGTGTGGGAGACAAGAGTAACAGTGGGAATACCAAAACCTTGTGTTTAAATTCCTGACTGCAAGTAGTAGTTGAGCTGTAGACATCATATGGCTTCTACACAAATATTCTTCAGTGCTGCAAAATTGTTTGAGGTACCTCTGGGAGTTCCCAAACCATGTGCAGACCATCCCTCTCTAGGGCTCACACTATCTGATCAGTGGATGGGGTGCAGAAACCCCTGTCAGGTGGATGCACACTGCATTGGGCAGTGATGTGCGAAGCACCTGGTAAAGACACAAGGGCATTTGTCAGAATCCTGAATCTTGCTTCAGTTCAGGGACCACTCAGGCCTTTGCTCTCCATACCTCCATTGTTCTGTGCTAATTCTTTTCTGTCATAGGGAATCAGAAAATCATAGCTGGAAAAGACTGGGTTCTGTCAGTTGTCCACATTTCCTCTCAGGTAAATGTGTCTCCACCTGGGGAGGGCTGGTCTACACCCAGCTTCTCAGCTCTTCAACCTCCCCAGTAGAAATTGTACTTGTAGACCAATGTTGTAGAAATTGTACTTGTAGACACTTTCCTGGATCCTTAGTCCACTGACAAAGTAAGCTTTCATTTTGCTAAAGTAAACAGTGGTGTTTTAATTAACTCACAAGGTTAATCAGTAGAAAATGGTTAATTAGTAGAAAATGTGGCTCTGAAGCATCCCAGGTAGGAGTGAGAAAAGAATGTTTGGGGTATACCAACTATAAAAGGTAAGATGCATCTCATGCAAGGGAAGCAAGTTTAATATAAATTAAAATAGCTCTGTTTTTTTTCCCATGTAACCCTTTCTCTAGATGTTCAATACATGATCTACTAGAACAAAGTTGATGTACAAAGGACCTACATTCACCTCCCAGAAGCTGCTGGTCTCAGAACCAATTACATCTTCAGCAGTGTGGCTGCTGCCAGTACAGTTCCTACCATGGAACAAGCAATGAAGGCTCATATTCTGCCATAATTCCCACAGCCAGCCCATTGTCATTCATCAAGGACTTCTGAACTTTTTACTGAGCAAAGGGCATGAAGCCATAATCAGTAAAGAAGGAATGTAAGAGAATTAGAGAACCTTAGGAAAACTTCATGAGTGCTATAAAGTATTCTTCAATTTGTGGGGTTTTGTTGTGGGGATTTGTTGGTGTTTTGCTTTGAGGGGGGTTGTTTAGGTTTTTTGCCTTGAGCAGAATAAATTAATAGGAAAAAACTATTGGGAAATGGTTCTATTTTTAAAATAAAGAACAGAGAACCTGTCAGATCTTGGAATCTTTGTTGCCCCTCATTTTATGAACAAAATGTGAGCAATATACTGTTGAGGATAGCTAAAGAAGGGAATTGAGTGGGAATGTTACTTGATTCAAACCTTACCGTTAACAAAACTCTCCACTGTCAAGAATCTGTCAAGGGAGTTCCTGTATTCAAATGGACAGCAAATTAAACATATCACTAACCTCAGGGAACCTAGGAATACCAAAACAAGGGATATTTTTAGCCCATTTGGCTACTTGGGGGTGGTAAGTGTCTGTTCTCATTAAAATCTTACAACTGTTTCTCCCAAATGTCAAAATTGTAAAGCTGTTGACTGATGCAGCTGAGATAACCCAGGCAGTGGTATCCCAGTGCTTTAGGTGACAGTGGTCTCACCATGACAGTGTGAGGGAGCTAATTTAGCTTTCAGGGAAATTAGGAATCCTTCCAAGCTGGCTCAGGATACCTTCAGAAACAAACTCATTGTCTTGAGCTTCAAGCTATGTACCGGTCTGGTCTGGAAGATCTGCTTTTGTCTTCACTTCATGAAGTTCCTCTTTGCTTCATGAGGTTCAGGGCCATGGAAAAACCCAGAAAGGATTTCTGGCTGAGTAAAAGCTCGTGCTATGTAAATTAGAAGAAGAAAAAAAAATTTAAAAAAAGTTACACAGTAAAAACTAGCAGTGCAAATAGACATCCACCATGGGCAGAAAGCCAACAGCAATGTTAGAAAATACAGAACAAAATATGTACAAGGCCAGCTCTGTCATTTTGGAAATGCATATTAGAACACAGAGAAAATTTACATCTGTGTTACAAAAAATAAGGTCAGATATGCATATGCACGTTTTTGCATGGAAAGAGGAATTTAATTCCTTCTCTGAGTAAAGAATTTTACTCTTCCAATATTATGACTTTTTCATTGCTTGCATAGGAATAGTATGGTAAAATACACTCTGGGCTCAATTCATTCCTACCTCTGCCTCTCTGGTGACTTCTCTGAGTTGATGAGGAAGAACCTCTCACAAGTCACTGTGCTATTTTAAGCTCCTTTAAATTTTGGCGCATAAAACAACTACAGTGATATAATAGACCAGAGGAGCTGTTACTGCTTCTGGCCCAACCATTCTCAAAACTCAAAGAACTGAATGTGTCTGGAGAGACATCATGAGGAAAAGACAGTGAGCAGGAAAGTCTATTTAGGTTAGTTATAGCAAAATAGTCAAGAAAGGATTTCTTAGGAATGGGGCATTTACATGAGATTAAGAGGATGGATGAGGAAGGAACATGTGTGCTTGTCCTTCTGCTCAACTAACCCAAATAATGTCTGGCAGAGCTGAGAGTGCACAGCCCACAGCAGCCAGAGCTGGCACGTTCTCAGGCTTGTCCAGAACATGAACCTAAAATGTTTCAGATTCAGTTCGGAGTCTCAAAATGTATGAGGAGGCTCAAAACCACCACATCTAGACTACACTTACATAAGACTATTAAATTAATTAGTCTTGCAGCACAGTACAAAGTGTAATTCAATCCTGGTGATAGATTGGGAGATTAATCACAATTTACAGCCTTGTGAAGGCAGATATGCGAGCACACACACACACACGCACATAGAAGTATGTAGAAGGAAAGAAAGGAGAAGAAAAATATTCAAGCACTCAGAGACTTTAGCTTCCAGTAATAATTAAATGTATTGATGACATTTTTGAAAGATAAACTATTTCTCCCTTTTTTTTTCAGTTTTTCGTTGATCATAAAACTGGGGTTTGACTGCTTTCAGTTTCTAAAAAAAAAAAAAGGAAGAAAAAACAAAAGCAGACAACTGGGGTTTTCTTTTTGAAAAGAAACCATGATACTTAGACTACTTTATTTTTTTCTTCACTTGTTTTTTGGTTAAATGTTTTTATAAATGTTGACAAAATTTATTTTTCCTTGAAAAAAAAAAAACTTAAACTGAAAATTCAACAACCTTCAGTGCTACTAGCCCTGGGTTAATATTCTAAATTATACATGAACATTCTTACACTAGTTTTGTGTTAAGGTTGTTTTTTGGTTTGGTTTGGTTTTCCTTTTATTGAGTTTTTGATCAGAAAAAATAACTTGAATTTCAGGAAAGTGAAACTCCATTACAGTCTTGAGAACCTACAAAAACCTTTTTAAAGCATTTGAGAATTGAAAAGCACCATTTTGGACCCTAAGCCTTTCACATACCATTCAACAGTCAACATAAAATCATTTCAGTGGCAGATCTCCAATATTGTATAACCTGTATATGTTATTTGAAAATCATGTTCATGACTATAAAAAGTGGCTGTATGTGTTATTACTTCTTACAGAAAAGGTGTGAGATCAGTACTTTCCTTGAAATGTTTTTAATTTTTAGAGGATATCCATAATGTAAATTTTTCCTGTTGTTTTGCAATGATGTATTATTTCTTCATTTTGGTTGAAAATCACATCAATAATAAGGACAGCAGATTTGAATTCTCACAGTTGTTTACTGCAGTGACAGAAATCCCCTGAACACAATTATCTCGGATGAAGATTTTCATGTCCCTCACTCAAAGCCTTCCTAAACACAATGTGTTTTGCCCTCAGTTGACTGAGAGGGCCTGAGTTTCAGAGAATAGGGCTTCAATGCTTCCTGAAAGTGTGACAGCTTCAAAGTATGTCCAATGAGACCCTAGAACCACCAGTCATTTTGGAAAAATGTTGTCGTTCTTTCTGTAATCCATTGTCTTTTTCAGAGTGGCACAACTGTGTTTGCTGTGCACAATTCCCAGCAAACTGATTGATGTGGAAGGCAAGCCAGGAAAATCTCTACTCCACCCCACTTTGCGTGTTCCACGGTCAAGAATGTTCAATAACTGCCCAGATGGGGAATATATTTTTTCCTTTCTGTTCCTGTACATACTCCTTCTGCAAATTACATTATTATTGGGTCGCTTGCAGGCTGTTGACTTCATTCTACAGCTTGTAACCCTTTGCATAGTCTCCCACCTACCACATTGCTCTGGAAATGCCACCAGTGAGCTCCTGCCACGAAATGTTCCTGTAAATGGGAACAAAGGAAGCATATGGATCCTTTGATTAATCCTTGCTACACACACACACAAACAAAACATAATTTTTACCGCCCAAACGAAACCCATGAGCGGTCAGAACTTTTTGTGTGCAGCCCTGGGCTCTAATGACATTTGTGTTATATCCTGCTCTTCTTGGGGTGTTGTATAACCATCATCACTCGAGCCTACGTCTTCATTCCTTCTTAGGTTACATGACCAGCACTGAGATTAGGAACAGGTTTCAAAGTATGTCCACATACTGGTAATTTATCACACAGACATTACACAAATAAATAAATAATACACACATATATATCAACTTAATTGCTACACATGTAAGTACCTGATTTCACATAATGAATATTTCAAGGAAGTCTATACCCCAATAGATATTAATTACTCTGTCTGAACTAGAGGCCCTACTTTTCTCCTAAACATGCTGCATTCAGTGGACTATTGGATTTATGCTGTTGCTCATCACTGTGCTGCCTAAACATTTTATTTGCTAAAATAAAAGCAAAAATGAAATTCCCAAAGGAGAGAATTTTATTTTTTTTTTATGAGTGATACGAAAAAGGTTAGATAGTTTTGGAGCAAGACTCAAAGAAAATTACCTTTCCAGGTTTCATTTACATTGTTTTATTTATGTGTTAAAGGATAAGATTATTGGGAGTGTTATCTTTGGAGCAAAGAAAACTTTCTGCCTAGGTATATTTCTGGATAATTTGCATAAGTCTTAGTTTACACCAGTTAAGGGATTATAATTTCTTTTGTGTAGTTAAGAGATTATTATTTCTTTTAGTAGATTTGTGCCATCACCCAGAGCTAGGTTTCTCCTCAGGATAAGTCAATTCTCCCCAGCTTGGCATATGTAGCACCAGTAACAACAGAGGTACTAACTCTTCCTCACAGGAGGAAATTCCAGATTATACTGAGCCACCCCCAATTCCAGAGGAATTTTGTATGATTTAGGACCACTACAAATTTCTGGTCCCGATCACAGCAAGTCTGAAAAGGATGCAGCCTTGCAGGCTGGAGGTACAACTGCCCTGCTTGTGTTTTGCTCTGTTAAAAGGACACCATTATTCTAAGTCCCAAGTAATTGCTAAACAGTTACACTTCAGCAAATTTCCATGAAAGATATACAAGTCTCCAGAGATGTTCTGGCACAGGAGTGTTAAGTGCAGCATCCTTATATTTTAAGTAGGTGATTCTTTGCTACATAAATGTCCCAGCCTGCTGCATGCACAAAGGTAAGATGACCCTCCGGAGACATTAACAGGCTTTTTACCTCCTCTGTGCCTTTTTCACAGGCAGGCAGCATCCTACCTCCCCTCTCCAGCCCTGCTTTGCTTATTTGTGTTTATGGTACACAAGGCAGTAGATAAACAAAAAGGAGTTTTAGACACTTTCTGTTCTTAGCTAAACCTTTTAGTTACACATTAGGGAACAGAAGTGTGGTACGACCCTCTGTTTATTTGTGGTTCTTTTAAGTGATGTCCAGAGACCTACATTTCATGGTTGTTTGAAAGTTTATATAACAGTGGGAAGCTGTTAAACAGCAGTTTACCCTCACTTTTTTCTTTTTTTTTTCATCATGTAAAGGACTTTAAATTAACACTCATTACACCATATTATTTTAGATATTATTCAACATTCTCCAGGTTTTCTCTTCCCTTAGAATTTATATTTCCTCTAAACAATGATAAGAGCATTTATGTCAACAAATCTAAAATCTATTTCGCAATTATACACTTTAAAATAGCCCTTAAAACTTCACAATAAGTTGCTGTTCAGCTGTCTAAAAAAAAAAAAATGTGATTCAAAAGAAAAATCTGCACTCTTCACATTAGACCTAAGAACAAGGAGAAAAGTACTTCCAAAAAGAAATCCTTTCTTTTTACTTCCTTGCATTCTATTGAGTAATACGTAATTCAATCTTTTAAATTAACTGGATATGTTTTTTTAAAATGCTCACAACGTCTTTACACGTCTCCCAGTTCCTAAAGTTTGTCATGTTCAAATACCCTTAGGATCTCTCTAGCACTACAATGCATTCAGGAAATAAGTTTTTCTTTTGTATGTCTAAAATCTCCTCTTTTTTTCTTTATATAATTTGACCTTAATTCTGTTTCTTTAAGAGTCAATGGTACTTTTCTTTGCTATAGGATCCACTTCTTTTACTGCCTTATACAGCAGCAGCTCTTTCCAACACTGAACAGTTCTTTCATTTAAAAAAATTAAAAAAAAAAAAAATTAAAATTAAATATATGCTTTATTTAGTAACCAGGTCTTAATGCAAAGTCACTTTGGGATATTGGATATGTTGTTTTCCTTCAAATCATCTTAAACCTTCAAGCTAAGAAACATAAAACAATTTCAGTGTAAATCATTTAGCATATAAATTTGATTTGGACTAAGAAATAACTGTATAAAAACTGCCAAAATTTTAACACAAAGTATGCATTTTCTTGGCTCTTTACATTAGGATGAAAGAAAACCCACTTTTTAATTATGAATTTAAGTGTTTGGAAAATAATTTTCAGTCTGAAAGACAAGCCAGTTTTGTTGGTTTTAAAATTATTTGTGTCCAGGAATTTTTCTGGGAGAACATAGATGGAATTCATAGTAAAATAAATTTAATGTAATTCCATCATTTTTTTGGAAAGCTCACATGACAGAGTCATATCCCATTAATTCACAGTGATCACTAGAAGGCCAACTGAAAACTACAGAATAATACAAACGAGAGCCAAAAAATTTAAATGGTTCACTACACAAGACCTCATTTATTTTAGATTTAAAAAAAAAGACATGTTGTCTTCCCCATGATAACTGTGCAACAACTCTAACTTAAATGACCATTCTGTAATGAAAACAATTACCTTTTAGGATTATGAATTCTCACGGTATAATGTTATGTGTTTATATTTTTTCTGGAACACTTCTGGATGCAGATTCAGACTCTGCTACAAACATGTAAAATATTCTGCATTGCAAGGCAATGACTGAAACAAAATTTCCCTTCTAAAGTTGCTGAAAATTCCACAGCTCACAAAGACAAATTTGTCTTATTATCATTATTAGCATTTGTCAAGATATACTATATATATTCTCTTTCTATATATAGAGAGAATATTCTATTCTCTAACTCTTCCTAAAAGAAAACCTTGGTGAGTGACAGAACTGTAAATCCAATCAAATACCATGAAAACTGGCCATAATAAATTTTTCTATAGTGAAACTTCACTTAAGGGTGCAGCAAAATGAAAATCACGGAGCACGTTTATGCTTTTTGACCGAGAACATTGCATTTACACAGCCACTTGAAACTGCTGACAGCCAAGCTTTTTAAGGAGGGAAAAAGTCATACTGAATATCTTAATAGGTAATAAGAATAATCAGAGTTTCTGAGAATGCTCCCCAGTACTACTCTTGATAGAGAGAAATCAAAGAGACCAGCTGTACTTTTGAACATTTAACCAAAATTCATCTCATAGTTAAAAGACAGATGTGGTGTGAAAGCTCTAATTCACAGTTATTGACTTCCCCCTCCTGAAACACATACAATGAAAA